>CAWUFW010013583.1:0-467037 GCA_963921515.1 Calotriton arnoldi | reverse complement strand
CACAACGTGGATGTGGAGACTGTCTCCCATTGTGCACATGAAATCAGAGACATTGTAAACACTACATGCACAAAGACTGTGGAGGTCCATCACTATTGTGCCACTGGGACACCCTGGCTCAAACATACCGTCCCACATGGGACTCACGGGGTATGTGACATGACATACACAAACACCACTGTGAAATGTGACCATGACACATGCACAGATATGAACAGTTGCACATCACAGTGGTCACGTACACGTAACACCCAGGATCCTGTCCCCATGATCACGTGCACAGCCTGGGGGTGGCTGCCCACAGGTGACACCCACAGGACAACATGTACACCAACATACACACAATAGGAAATGCAGCCTTACATGCCTTATGATAAGGTTTGGACAGGCTGTCATGATGTAGGTGTGCCCCTCACTCCCTGGGAGCTATCTGTGTCTGGCATATGTCCATCTGAGACAGGCATGCTGACCTATGCCAGTCACATGTACAGTGATGCGTTGTACTGCAATGGACCGATCGGTGCCTCCGGCCGGCCCATTGCCTTCAATGTGTGCGGGTACGTGTTGTACCCCTGTGCACGTTGAACTGCAATGGACCGATCGGTGCCTCCGGCCGGCCCTTTGCCTTCAATGTGTGCGGGTACGCGTTGTACCCCTGTGCGCGTTGAACTGCAATGGACCGATCGGTGCCTCTGGCCGGCCCATTGCCTTCAATGTGTGCGGGTACGCGTTGTACCCCTGTGCGCGTTGAACTGCAATGGACCGATCGGTGCCTCTGGCCGGCCCATTGCCTTCAATGTGTGCGGTGCAGCGTTGTACCCCTGTGCGCGTTGAACTGCAATGGACCGATCGGTGCCTCCGGCCAGCCCATTGCCTTCAATGTGTGCGGGTACGCGTTGTACCCCTGTGCGCGTTGAACTGCAATGGACCGATCGGTGCCTCCGGCCGGCCCATTGCCTTCAATGTGTGCGGGTACGCGTTGTACCCCTGTGCGGCGTTGTACCGCAATGGACCGATCGGTGCCTCCGGCCGGCCCATTGCCTTCAATGTGTGCGGGTACGCGTTGTACCCCTGTGCGCGTTGAACTGCAATGGACCGATCGGTGCCTCCGGCCGGCCCATTGCCTTCAATGTGTGCGGGTACGCGTTGTACCACTGTGCGCGTTGAACTGCAATGGACCGATCGGTGCCTCCGGCCGGCCCATTGCCTTCAATGTGTGCGGGTACGCGTTGTACCCTTGTGCGCGTTGAACTGCAATGGACCGATCGGTGCCTCCGGCCAGCCCATTGCCTTCAATGTGTGCGGGTCACGCGTTGTACCCCTGTGCGCGTTGAACTGCAATGGACCGATCGGTGCCTCCGGCCGGCCCATTGCCTTCAATGTGTGCGGGTACGCGTTGTACCCCTGTGCGCGTTGAACCGCAATGGACCGATCGGTGCCTCCGGCCGGCCCATTGCCTTCAATGTGTGCGGTGCACGCGTTGTACCCCTGTGCGCGTTGTACCGCAATGGACCGATCGGTGCCTCCGGCCGGCCCATTGCCTTCAATGTGTGCGGGTACGCGTTGTACCCCTGTGCGCGTTGTACCGCAATGGACCGATCGGTGCGCACCCATTGACAATGGGCTTGCCTGGCAACGGACGCGTTTTCGAATTTCGAGCGAGTCGGTTGCTGGAAATTCAGTTGGTCACCCACAACAATGTTGCAAAATCATGTATGTCATGAAGTTGAAGATTTGAAGGATGCTGTGGGCGTGTTTAGGTGCTGCTATTCCATGGATTGGCCAGATTCAGAAGATGCAAACGACTTGGACCTATCACTTTGGACACAAGGGACAGTATCTGCCTCTCCAGCACATATATATTGCTGGCTGTTCCCCTGAGAGCCCACTTGCCTGCACTACATGCTCCAAGACGACATCTGCCACTGCACTGCTGCTGTCTCTGCCCCTCTGGACCCTGCAATGGCACGTACTGTGGAGAGAGCCCCAGCCTTCAGCCTTGAAGAGAACCAGGCCCTGCTGGACAGCCTACTTCCACAGTACAGCAAGCTGTATGGGACACCAGGGGAGCAGGTGAGTGTCCTGTGCACTGCCTTTCTGAATGTGCATTTTGTCAGACTAGCAAGGCTGAGAGTCTGCACGCCACTGGCTAGCAGGCTCACTGAGTAGTTGTCACCCCCCATAGTGTGTAGTGACTTGCACTGGACAGGTATGGTGCAGTGACAGTGCTTCTGAACAGGGTTTTACTCCCCATGCAATGATACCATGTAGTGACTTCTGGAAAACTGTCCATGGGCAGCCGTGCACTGCCTGTGTACACCATGTGCCCCTGTGATTGCGACATGTATATGCAACTGTGTCATGCACGGATATGTTGCATGTGTAGTAATGGCCTTATCACTTTGTCATCCTGATAGGCTTCTGCCCATCGGAAGCAGGAGATATGGAAGGACATCGTCCGGGCTGTCCGGTCCGTGGGGGTCTACAAGCGCCGGATCCGCAACTGCCAAAAGAGGTGGCAGGACCTTCGGGGCTGGACCCGGAGGATTGCACGGGTCCAGCTGAAGCTGTCGCCTCCTCGCAGGAGGGGCGGAACACGGACCCTGACCCCCACATGCTCAGGATCCTGGCGGTGGTCTTTCCAGACCTGGATGGGGAGCTGAAGGCCAGAGAGCAGCAAGGAGGGGGTGAGTCAAAGACTGCACTGTGAACTCTGTCTAACATGCTATGTGCCCTCCTCGGGCCTGGTTAAACTGCCACAGTACAGCAGTCATGTTGTCCAGGAGCCATGTCCCTCTATTGTGCACTGCCCACTCCTCATCTGATACCCAGGTGTGGCCCTTACATGCAGGGGATTCTGTCACTTAGGACTGTGTCCTTGCAGTTTGCTTGACTCAAGGTGGGAGACAGCATCTGTTTCCCTGACTCTGTGGTGGGCATCATGGGTGGGTCCATTGCTTACACAATGCCTGTATTCTGACATGTATTCAGCGTGTTACTTTGATCTGTGGTCCAATTGCTGAGCTGATCCACCACATGTGGCTGGGGTATCTGGCACACACCCATGCTGCGGGTGGGAACAATGTTTGGGCCCCAGGAGTATGTATATGACGTGTGTCACACATACTTAGCCAGCTGCCTACAGTCCAGGGCTCATCCCTCATTCATGTGGGGCTGGACAGTCATGCCTACTCCAGGCCATACAATACACTCTGTACTCCCACTCCCGTGTATCAGCTGACACATTGTGCGCAGTGATTTGACCCCTCAGGTGTCTGCCTCTGTGTCAGTGTGCTGTGGATTAGTCGCCAGGACTGCTGTGGAGTTTCTTGGTAGGGGCTCAGCATGCCACTGGAGATGTGACCATAGGAGACGATACTTGTGTGACACATAGGTGTCTGATCAGCTGCCCATGCAGACTGGGGCATGTGAATGTGAAGTTCAGGCAGCTGTTCCCCATGCACAGCAGAGTGTGAGGGGCTCAGGTTCAGAGGGTAGTGTCACAGGTCTACCATATGTCCAATAGGTATGACCTGGACAGATGAGGGTTAAGAGGATGTGTTGTGGGGGGATGTACATGTGCACTTGTGCAGCTCCAGGACTTGCATTCCCCATGACCTACTATTGTGACACAGTGCAGAGTGTTGTTGCCTGGCTGCAAAGTCATACATCACTGAGACAGTGATGTATGACTTTGCAGTCATGCCTCCGCCATGGCATGTGTCTACTGATTGTTGAGCCTGCAAGGGAGTGACATGTGCTACATGCACACCATGGTGGCGCTGGCTCTCAGGACATGGGTGCATCATGGTGTCTGTCGCTGGTATGCATCACATGCATTTCCTATTTGACTCTGGGCATCCCTTTCATCCGGAAACCTGTACTGACTCAGTGGCAAGAGCTGTGATGTGTGCATGTCCACATGCCACACCGTGTCCTCTGCACTGTCCAACTACTGTGTACTTGGTGCATGTGTCAACACTGGGGTGTTGCAATCCAACAGACACCAGACAGATGGGTGCAAGGCCATGTGGGATGTGAGTGCCATGCTTGGCATCAGACTGACAATTGGCTTCTCCTGTTCAGTTAGGGCACTTTTAGCAATGTACAACTAATGATGCCAGGGCTTGCTCTGTGATGTGCTGTGCTCACAGTGGTGTGTGCGTTATGTGCAGGTGACTGATGTCTGTCTGTTTCCCCATTGTTTGCAGATACATCCACGGCCACGGAAGGGGACAGCTCCACGGACCAGGAGGAGCCAGAGAGCCAGACTGGGTCAGCAGCCGAGGAGTGGTCGGAGGGACCCAGTGGCACGGAGGGCGAGGGGAGCCACACTGAGGAGTCCTCAGCAGCATCCACCTCAGCTGAGGACCAGAGCAACTCGGAGGATGACTCCCTTGTGGAGGCGGGTGTCAGCAGCCACCACACCCCAGCTAGTGTTGCTGTCCCCGCCACCACCAGCACCACCACCGCCCTCCCATCGGCTCCCATTCCCCAGGTCCGTGGAGGCTCCCATGTCCGGGAGCGTGTCTCCTTTGGGCCAGGCACCGCAGCCCCTGCCCCTGTGTCCCCTGCTGCCCTGAGTGAGGAGTCTGTGTACCTCCTTCGCCAGCTCCATGTAGGGCAGACAGCCATGCTGAGTGTCCTCCATGCGCACACCGCGCTGTTGACTCAGCTGGTGTCGTTCATGGAGGGCATCTCATCGGGCATGTCTGACCTACAGAGGGGCAATAGGTCCATGGACTCCTCCCTGACGGCAGCAGTGTCCCTCCTCAAACGGTCCCTCACCCCTCCTGCCTCTGCTCCATCCACACTCCCCAGCACCTTACCCATCCCAAGCACACACACACTGGCACAGGCACACACCAGCACACTGACACACACGCCAATGACAAAACGCACACGCACGCACATTCAGGGGACTGAAGCCAGACTCACAGGGGATGGGGCCCTGGAACACACACACGCATCCACATGCACTGCGCAGTCCTCAGTTCCCTCTCCCTCCAAAGCACCCTCCCTTGCCTCACCTGCAACCCCAAAGTCACAGCAGCTCTTCCTTTGTGACCTCGGCCTCTTCCCCACCGATGAAGCTGCTCCAGCATCCCGGGGAAGAGGAAGCCCACCCACATGGAGCAGAGTGCCCCTCGCCCCCGGACACCCTCCCCAGGCGCAGACGGACTGAGGCCCCCACCCGCAAGTCCCCCGGAGTCCTAAGAGCAAGACCCCGCCACCGCTCTGCAGCTCAGGCACAAGGTCTCCGTCCTCCATCCCTCAGGCCCCCACTGCACAGGTGCCCCCACCACACCCTGCCCCAGGTTCCCCCACCCACAGATATACCATCCCCAAGAGGATCAGGCCTTCTCCCCTGCCACTTGCTCTCCCAGCACCACACCCCCGCTGCGCTTGTCTGTGCCACTGATGTGGTGAGGGTGTCCTCCCCCTCTGTCCAACCCACCTTGCCTGTTCCCCATTCTCCTCCCCTGGAGGTAGGCACTGCAGTGGAGTCCACTACCGCCCTCTCTGACTTGGGCACTGCAGTGGCGGACCTGTCCACTCCATCTGCAGGGTCCACTGCAGTTGTGCCGGCACCCACGACATCTGAGTCATGCCCCCAGTTGTGCCGGCACACACCATGTCAGACACCTCCACTGCAGTTGTCAGTGGCTCTCCAGCACCCACCACCCCTTCCCTGACTCCCCCTGGTGAGCCCTGATCCTGTCCCTGCGGTGCCTGGCCTGCCCCCGGTTGCCCCTCCTAGTGGATTGTCCCTGGTTTTGTGCAGGCATGCGTAGGGTGACATCTGCCAGTGTCACCCTGTTTGAACTTTGACAATGGACTGGCCATTGGCCTTTGCTCTATTTTTTCTGGACGTCGTTTTCATTCAACACATATGCTGAATAAAGCAACTTTCTTTTCTCTAGTGCTCATGCTTCAGATGTACATGTTGTTGGTGCTGCTAACCATGCCCTTGCTGCAGTGATGGTGATATCTGGTCTCATGATTATGAAGTGTTACTGTGCAGGAACCCATGTGGTCCAGGGGGAATGTGTCCTATCATGTGGTGTATCCATGTCATCCATAGCAGCATCTGAGGGTGTCATGTGTTCAGTATTTGGCAATGGGATTTCCTACTTACATTAGCAATTTCATATCTGTGGCTTCCACCCCTGCACATCTGTTGTGCCTGCCATCGTTGCATTTGTCTACTTCCCTGACCGTGTTGCCATCTCCACTGGACATGCAGGTTTGGGCATCAATGGGGAAGGACTCATCCGTGTAGTCAGTGCAACATTGCTATACAAGTGTGTTGGATCTGTGCTGATGATTCCGTTGGCACATCCATGACCAGGCTGATGTGATGGGAGCCCTCATTTGGTGCTAATTGTTGATTGTGTGACCAGCTGACATGATGGGGCCCTACTGAGGCAACATATGGCACAGCTTTCCTCACACAGGAGTGGAGTCCCCTCATGGCAGTGTGTACACGTGTGACATTGCCTGCGCCCAAGGTGTGTGTTGTATGTGCATGTCTGTGTGTTCACTTCCATTTATCTGCGCATGCTGTGATCCCTAGTGTTGTACCTGTTTGTGATGCTTGCTGACTTGAGCTATGTTCCCCCAAAGTCTTCTCCCTGTGTTCTCTGTGATGTGGGTGCATGGCACATTACTGGTCATCAGGGTGTCACCCATAGGTGTGTTTGCTGTCAGGGCTGAGTTTGTGTGCAGACGCAGATGGGTCACAGTCAGGTTTCCCCTTGGCACTTGTTGTTTGCCCCTGTCATGTGATTTTCAGTTCGTGTTATCTTTCAGTGATTGTGACACGTTGTGTGTGTGACTGCTGGCACTCCTCAGGGTCCGGGCTGCAATGTTGGTTGTTGTCTATGTGTGTTCTTTGTGGGTGACCTTGGCTTCTTCATTGGTGTGTGACTGTGGCTGGGATCCCATTGGTTGGTGTGGTATCGCCGTCATGTCCATGTACAGCGTAGTGTGCAGTGTGTCAGACATTCAGGAGTCTTGTTGAGTGGCCATGTGTGATGTGTTTCTGCACCTTGGTTCCCACCCACCACCCTGGAATAGTCATGGGTGCATGTGCAATGTCACCAGTGCATGTGTACTTCACTGCTGCACATTGTTGGAGGTCGAGGGGTGTGGTCTTGAGTGTGTGCAGATGGGAGTCGTTGCCCAGCTAGTCACCTGCCTCCATGTTGGCCTTGGCTTACTGGCCATGCTGATTGATTTGTGCTTGTGTAGGTGTGATGGTAGTTTGTTGCTCAGGACACCTGACTGTGGTTCACAGTGTGAACGACATTTAGCTTTGTCATCACAGTGGGATTTTTATTCAGCCCAGGGTCACCACATTGTGGGGGCCCTGGGGGTGGTGCTGTGGTGTGTCTGTGTCTTGCTGTGTCAGTTGTTGTTCCTACGTGCCTGTGTGACATGTGTGTTTTGTGCTCCCTCTCATCTGACAATGCCTGCTTGCCCACATAGGGGATTTGGATCCATGAGTTACCTTAGTGTGGCAGTGTATGCACATCTGTATGATTGGTATTCAGCTCTCCTCATGTGTTGTGTGGTTGCCTGGGGACACTGGCACCCCCACCCCTCACCTGCTGTGTATGATGACAGTGTTGGTCTGCCTGTTTGTGTTTGTGCATCTGCACCACTGCATTGGCATATCTTGGGTGTGCCATTGGCTGTATGTTTTTGGTGTGTTTCCCCTGCTGTCCCTGGGACTCCTAGGTCATCGGTCAGCACAGTGATCATGGTTTGTGTGTCCCATTGCTGCCATGGTATGGTATCTGTTCACCTCACATCTGCTGTCTCCACAGGATATCTGCATTTGTGTGCCCATTGGTGCAAATATGTGGTTCTGCATTCTGATGGTCACTTCTGTCATTGTGTCATTGATGAATGTTGACGGTGTCAGCCCCCATGGGTGTTGTTTGTCTGCACATGGCCAAAGGAATGTTTCATTTGCACTGCAGTATTTGGCTCCCCCAATTTATGTTGCAATGGGACACATACACTACTTTGCCACAGATGAGTTTTTGGTTCTGTGACCAGGAATGATCCATGCAGTTTGGCAGTTGCAGCTCTTTCTTTGTCAACACTTACCTTTTGGTCACTGTGATGATGGGGGTGTAGACCCCATTGCCACAATGGTCAAAATGTGCTTCAGCTATGGACCCCACACTTGCCTTTTGGTCACTGTGATGATGGGGGTTTAGACCCCATTGCCACAATGGTCAAAATGTGCTTCGGCTATGGACCCCACACTTACCTTTTGGTCACTGTGATGATGGGGGTTTAGACCCCATTGCCACAATGGTCAAAATGTGCTTTGGCTATGGACCCCACACTTACCTTTTGGTCACTGTGATGATGGGGGTTTAGGCCCCATTGCCACAATGGTCATGGGCTGCTTGCATTGTGGGTGCCACACACATATATGTGTGGCACATGTGCTAGGGGGTCACATTGTATGTTCAAAGTCATGTTCGGTGTTGTAGGCATTTGACACAGCCTACACACGCTTGTCATGGTGGTGGGGGATGTCTTTATCTTGCATTCCCTAGGTTGTGGTGTGCTTGTTGTGTCATGCATTGTCCATCCTATGAGTGGGGGTGGTAGTAGTGGTAGGCATCAAGCCCCCCTGGCTAAGGGTGGTAGTAGTGGTAGGCATCCTGCCCCCTGGCTAAGGGTGGTAGTAGTGGTAGGCATCCTGCCCCCTGGCTAAGGGTGGTAGTAGTGGTAGGCATCCAGCCCCCTGGCTAAGGGTGGTAGTAGTGGTGGGCATCAAGCCCCCTGGCTAAGGGTGGTAGTAGTGGTAGGCATCCTGCCCCCCTGGCTAAGGGTGGTAGTAGTGGTAGGCATCAAGCCCCCCTGGCTAAGGGTGGTAGTAGTGGTAGGCATCCTGCCCCCTGGCTAAGGGTGGTAGTAGTGGTAGGCATCAAGCCCCCTGGCTAAGGGTGGTAGTAGTGGTAGGCATCCTGCCCCCTGGCTAAGGGTGGTAGTAGTGGTAGGCATCCTGCCCCCTGGCTAAGGGTGGTAGTAGTGGTAGGCATCAAACCCCCTGGCTAAGGGTGGTAGTAGTGGTAGGCATCCTGCCCCCTGGCTAAGGGTGGTAGTAGTGGTAGGCATCAAGCCCCCCTGGCTAAGGGTGGTAGTAGTGGTAGGCATCAAGCCCCCTGGCTAAGGGTGGTAGTAGTGGTAGGCATCCTGCCCCCCTGGCTAAGGGTGGTAGTAGTGGTAGGCATCCTGCCCCCTGGCTAAGGGTGGTAGTAGTGGTAGGCATCCAGCCCCCTGGCTAAGGGTGGTAGTAGTGGTAGGCATCCAGCCCCCTGGCTAAGGGTGGTAGTAGTGGTAGGCATCAAGCCCCCCTGGCTAAGGGTGGTAGTAGTGGTAGGCATCCAGCCCCCTGGCTAAGGGTGGTAGTAGTGGTAGGCATCAAGCCCCCTGGCTAAGGGTGGTAGTAGTGGTAGGCATCCAGCCCCCTGGCTAAGGGTGGTAGTAGTGGTGGGCATCAAGCCCCCTGGCTAAGGGTGGTAGTAGTGGTAGGCATCCTGCCCCCTGGCTAAGGGTGGTAGTAGTGGTAGGCATCCTGCCCCCCTGGCTAAGGGTGGTAGTAGTGGTAGGCATCCTGCCCCCTGGCTAAGGGTGGTAGTAGTGGTAGGCATCAAGCCCCCAGGCTAAGGGTGGTAGTAGTGGTAGGCATCAAGCCCCCCTGGCTAAGGGTGGTAGTAGTGGTAGGCATCCTGCCCCCTGGCTAAGGGTGGTAGTAGTGGTAGGCATCCTGCCCCCTGGCTAAGGGTGGTAGTAGTGGTAGGCATCAAGCCCCCTGGCTAAGGGTGGTAGTAGTGGTAGGCATCAAGCCCCCTGGCTAAGGGTGGTAGTAGTGGTAGGCATCCTGCCCCCCTGGCTAAGGGTGGTAGTAGTGGTAGGCATCCTGCCCCCCTGGCTAAGGGTGGTAGTAGTGGTAGGCATCCAGCCCCCTGGCTAAGGGTGGTAGTAGTGGTAGGCATCCAGCCCCCCTGGCTAAGGGTGGTAGTAGTGGTAGGCATCAAGCCCCCTGGCTAAGGGTGGTAGTAGTGGTAGGCATCCAGCCCCCTGGCTAAGGGTGTTAGTAGTGGTAGGCATCAAGCCCCCCTGGCTAAGGGTGGTAGTAGTGGTAGGCATCCAGCCCCCCTGGCTAAGGGTGGTAGTAGTGGTGGGCATCAAGCCCCCCTGGCTAAGGGTGGTAGTAGTGGTAGGCATCCTGCCCCCCTGGCTAAGGGTGGTAGTAGTGGTAGGCATCCTGCCCCCCTGTCTAAGGGTGGTAGTAGTGGTAGGCATCCTGCCCCCCTGGCTAAGGGGGTAGTAGTGGTAGGCATCAAGCCCCCTGGCTAAGGGTGGTAGTAGTGGTAGGCATCAAGCCCCCTGGCTAAGGGTGGTAGTAGTGGTAGGCATCCTGCCCCCCTGGCTAAGGGTGGTAGTAGTGGTAGGCATCCTGCCCCCCTGGCTAAGGGTGGTAGTAGTGGTAGGCATCCAGCCCCCTGGCTAAGGGTGGTAGTAGTGGTAGGCATCAAGCCCCCCTGGCTAAGGGTGGTAATAGTGGTAGGCATCCAGCCCCCCTGGCTAAGGGTGGTAGTAGTGGTAGGCATCCTGCCCCCTGGCTAAGGGTGGTAGTAGTGGTAGGCATCCAGCCCCCCTGGGTGAGGGTGGTAGTAGTGGTAGGCATCCAGCCCCCCTGGGTGAGGGTGGTAGTGGTGGTAGGCATCCAGCCCCCTGGGTAGGGGTGGTGGTGCGCATTCAGGCCCCTGTGTGCATATGTGGCATTGGTGATGGGCATCCCGCCCCTATGGTGCTGCTGTTGCTGGTGTAAGTATATTCAGCATCCCCGTGTGTGTGTGTGATGTGTCGTGTACGTGTTGTATGTGTTTTGTGGTTGGTGTCTGGCTTACCTTCTGCGCCGTACGCGTCCGTGCCTGTTCCGGTAGTAGATGTAGAATATTGGTATGATCGGGACGAAGGGATTCATGGTTGGTTCGTGTCGTTCGTCCTTCTCGTTGCTTCGCGTCGTCCTCGTCACTTCGCCTCGTCCTCGTCGGTGCCGTGTTCGTCTCGTAGCCGTGGATCGTGTTGTGGCGCGAATCGGAGCTTATGTGCGCCTCTCCCGGATGCTTTGACGTGCTGTGCGTAGCGACGGGTTCGGCGCGTACGGGAAGCGCATCGTACTTGTCCGGCCGGACGGGGCTGCATTTTTCCTTCCGTGCGACTCGATTCGGCGTTTCCGGATTCGCCTCTGTCGGAGAACAGGACCTGGTTTGGGGGAGTACGGCTCGGCCGGATTTTTTGCTGTTGTGCGCATCGTACTTGCTCGTTCGGTGTACTGTACGGATCGGTCGGGAAACAGGCTTTCGCATGGCTTTTTTCCCGACCGAATGGTGTTGGGTACGCCTCCGACCGAGATCGGAATCGGCCCCACAGTCATTGTGATATTGGAATGTGGTTAAACAGGTGTATTATTGTATTCGTTTCAAAAACGACATTTGTATAATTCATATTATTGAAATTAAGCGGTTTGTTTTATTTGATTCATACTTGCTAGTGAAACTCGTATGTGGGGCTGAGATCGCGAGTTGTTAGTTAACCCAGAAGAGATACTATATATTTCGCAGTGGATGTCCTCATGTGAATACATGTTAATTAAAAGGAATATATGGAAATCATATGTGAATGATTCCTGGTATGGTTAGGTGAGCGTGATTAACTAGGTATTTGCAATTATCAGGAATTGTTATCTCGTTCATTTACTGTGTTCATACTTTCTTCCATTATCAGAAATTGTAATCTCGTTCATTTATTGAGTTCATACTTTCTTCCATGATTAGTATTAAATTGAGTGCCACGGTATATTGTCATTCAGCCCTTCCTCGTAAGTTTTGAGGGGGTGTACCCATGGCTGTTCTTTCTCAAAAAGAATCCGTTCTGCGTTCTCATTTTTTGTGATTAGTGTTTCCAGAACGACCCAGTTTATTTCTTCAGCTGTGTGTTTAAAATTGATGAAATGGGTGCTCATTTTAGTGGTTGTTTTTTTGCACTTGATATTGCTCCTATGTTCACAGATTCTCTGTTTGATCTTCCGGCAGGTCATGCCTATGTATCTCGAGTTACACGGGCAAGTGATCACATAGATTACGTGGGTCATGTTGCACTTCGTATGGTGTCTCAGGGTCCATTTTAGGTCAGTTTTAGGTTGTAGAGTCTTTTTGGTTTTTGTGAGTTTACAGACAGAGCAGGACCCGCAGGGGTAGTGACCAATTACGGGTGTAAGATTCCATGTGTTTGTTATTGATTCTATTTTCTGCCTCATGGGGGGGGTCTGGTATGTACCAGCAAGTCACGAAAGTTCTTTGTTCTTCTGTTGGCGAATCTTGGTTTTGGCCATTTTAGGGTTCCTGATGTAAGAATGCGGCAGTTTTTGTTTACAATTTTTTTAACTATATTTGAGGCTGTGTTATATGTTGTCACACAGGTGAGGATGTCTTCGTTTTGTTCTTTTGTGGTGGTTTCTAGAAGGTTATCTCTGTGTTGATGCCTTGCTCTCTTTTGACACTTATGTATTACTCTGTCGGGGTAGTTCCTCGCTTTAAGTTTGAGGCTCAAGTCATGTGCTTGTGTTTTGTAGTCTTGTATTTTGCTGCAATTTCGTCTGATTCGCAAAAATTGACTGTATGGGAGGTTTTCTCTTAGTGGGCGTGGGTGGAAACTATTGAATGACAGAAGACTGTTCTTCGCAGTAGGTTTGTAAAATGTCTTGATTATGATATTGCTGTTTTCTATGTATATAGTGAAGTCCAAAAAGTCAAGTTTGTGTTTATCTGCTGTATATGTGAATTTAAGAAATTCATCACTGGTGTTGATCCATCTGTGGAACTCTGCTAGGCTGTCTGGGGTGTCTTTCCAGATCATAATGACATTGCCAATATAACGTTTCAAGAATAGTATCTTAGGGGGTGATTACGATGGTGGAAGGCCGCCACCGCCAGCCGTGCGGTGGCGGGCCATCCGACAGCAATTTTCCCCCGCCACATTACGATGGCGGGGGGAATCGCTTTGCGACCGCGGCGGTCGGAAAGACCCCCCGCCATGCTTCCGCCACAGGCAATCATTCCAATTGCCTGGCGGAGCGGTCAACATGTGTAAAATGGTGGCAGTACCTAGCAGGCACCGCCCGCCATATTACGATGCTGGCCTTAGCCAGCCTTTCCGTGGCGGGTAAACCGCCATTGAAAGGCTGGCGGGGATTGGTTTTGGGGGCTCGTTGCGGGCCCCCCTTGTGTTGGGGGAGGTGGTTGTGCACTGGGGGTGTACCCATGGTGCCCCCCTGCATTTCCCTGCACTGAGTGGCAGGCACCGCGTGGTGCCTGCCACGTAGTGCAGGGAAAGGCACTGCATGCATTTTTACTATTGCTGCGGGTGCTGCAACCAGCAGCACCCGCCGCAATGGTAAACATGCAAGATGCGACAGCCACGGTGGTGGTCGCATCATAATTTCACGTGCGGGACCGCCGCCATACAGGCGGGGAGTCCCAATCATCACCTCGATGGCGGGCGGACTTCATCGTAATGACCCCCTTGGTTTTGAATGAATTTGTGTCATTGAGAATGTATTTGTTTTCAAAATTGCTCACATAGAGCCCTGCTATACTGGGGGCAAAAGTGCTCCCCATTGAAGTTTCATGGATCTGTAAGTATAGCGTGTCATTGTATTCAAAGAAAATTTACGTTTCCGTAAGGTCCAGGCGGCAGCATTCTAGTACAACATTTTTAGTAGTCATGAATTTTATTTTAATTAAATGTTGCGTTTTTTTTAGTTCCGTAGCGGGTTGTGGGTTTATAGGGGAATAGGGTGGGAAGTAATTTAATTATAATAAATTAATGATTATTTTTTTATTTATTTAATTTAGATTTTATAGCGTTAATTGTGGGAAGTTATTTATTTGTAATTAATTATTAATTGGTTGTTTATTAATATTAATTAATTAATTGATAATTAATTATGGTAATTGTGTAATTGTTTTTAGGTGCGGGTTGTGGGGTTTATAGGGGTAAAGGGTGGGAAGTAATTTATGTTTAATTAATTAATAATTGGTTGTTAATTTATATTAACTAATTAGTTGATAAATAATTATGGTAATTGTGTGATTTATTTTAGGTGTGGGTTGTGGGGTTTATGGGGTAAAGGGTGGGAAGTAATTTATGTTTAATTAATTAATAATTAGTTGTTAATTAATATTAATTAATTAATTGAATAATAAATATGGAATTTGTGTAATTAATGTTAGGTGTGGGTTGTGGGATTTATAGGGGTAAACGGTGGAAAGTAATTTTTGTTTCATTAATTAAAAATTAGTTGATCATTAATATTAATTTATTAATTTGTACTTAATTTGGGTATTTGTTTATATTTGTTTCTGCGTGGGTTTTATTGTTATAGGGGTACAGTGTGGGAGTAAATTAATTTTACTTACTTTATAATTAGTTGTTAAATGCTATTAGTTTTTAATTGAAAATAAGTCTTAATTGTGTAATTAATTTTTACAGTTTAATTTTAGCTGTGGGTTGTAGGGATTTATTGGGGTAAAGTGTGGGAAGTTAAATAATTTTTATGAGTTTTAATTTGTTTTTAATTCATAATATTTCTTTAATTGGTAATTAATTATATTAGTTGAGGAAGTACATTTTTTTTACATTTAGATGTGGGTTGTGAATTGTGTGGTGTTATAGGGTAGGAAATAAAAAAGTAAATTAATGTAATAATTAATGTTTTTGTTTCTAAATAATTTTTAGTTAAAAATATTTATTTGTTTGGACATTATTTTTTATTTTATTTAATATAATATTTGTAGGTATATGTTATATGTATTTAATATTATAGTATGTTTTTAAAATTTTAATATTCAATATTTTTGTATTTGAATTTTTAACATATTTATATAATTTTTAATTTATTTTGTTTTTTAAATATTTTTATTGCAAAAATGTTGTTTGTTTTTAATTTTGACCTGACTGGAGTGAGAATATTAATTGTTATTCCTCTGCAATCCAATACTTTGCCTACTGTTGCACTTACTGGAGTGGGAATAGTAATTTTTACCCCTCCACTATCCAACACTTTCCCTACTTTTACAATTATTGGAGTGGGAATAGTAAATTTTATCCCACCACTATCCAACACTTTCCCTACTGTTGCACTCGCTGGAGTGGGATTAGTAATTTTTACCCCTCTGCTATCGAACACTTTTCCTACTGTTGCACTCACTGGAGTGGGAATAGTAATTTTTACCCCTCCGCTATCCAAAATTTTCCCTACTGTTGCACTCACTGGAGTGGGAATAGTAATTTTTACCCCTCCGCTATCCGACACTTTCCCTACTGTTACACTCACTGGAGTGGGAATGGTAATTTTTACCCCTCCGCTCTCCAACACTTTCCCTACTGTTGCATTCACTGGAGTTGGAATAGTAATTTTTACCCCTCCGCTATCCAACACTTTCCCTACTGTTGCACTCATTGGAGTGGGAAATTTAAGTTTGAAAATTTTTAAATAGTTTAATGTTTTAATTTATAATAGAATGTTTTTTTATTAGATTTTTATATTATTAGGACACACATATATATATATATATATATATATATATATATATATATATATATATATAGTTATATATTTTTATATAATTTTAAAATTATAAAATAAAATTATATTAATAGTTTATTAATTGTTTTAAAGTATATATATATTAATTATTATGTATGTGTGTTTAACTTTTTTTAATTAAGTTTATTTATTATATTTTTTTTAATTTATATTAAATCTACTTTCTTTTTATATTATTTTTATTATTCAACATATTTAATATTTATTATTTTATTTTATATATATAAAATTCGATATTTTGTACAACTATATTTTTGACATCGATATTTTTTTCGGATATTTTTGTACTTACCTGTTTAAGTATAGGGAGTCGATATTTTTGCTTCTTATATTTTTGCATCGATATTTTTAACATCGATATTTTGTCAGTGAACCAGGGGAGGCCTAGAGCTCGGTACCTTTAATTTGACAATGCAGCAGTTCTAAGCACGGTCGCTACACTTCCATGGCACAAGTCCTATAAAAGGAGATACTATACTTTTAATGTGACAACTGGCACTTTTTAGCACGTTTCTTATGCTTTAAACGGGACAGCACTAGCACTTCAAAAGCAGTGCTGGATTAAGTCACATTTGAAATAATTATATCTTAGTGATCATGTCTTGAAGAGCTGGAAAGATAATGTAAGCAGGTGTTAAACCGGACCTGCAGAGATCCGCTTGTGTAACCAAGATGTCACTTTTAGGTTAGGATCCGGTCAATCTCCCATTCTTCTGAGACTGATAAAATGAGCACCGTTTTATTAAGAATACCTGTCATTAACGTGTCAGGAAACAGTTTAATTGGTGGGTAATAATTTCTAGATGACAGATGCAGAGCAGAAATCATAATGTAACTAGTAACCCAACCCCAACAACTTTTTCAATAACCTCCCCTAGCAGTAATGAAATATTTTAACAATGTCCAGACCCTGCACAAGTACCTGTTTTTTCAGCTCATCGCACTAAGCCATCTGACGCACATGATTAGTGTGCTGCCAAAATCCAAGATCCGCAAGATCCGTTGCGGCTGTTGTCCTGGAGGCATGCTTCTGGCGCACTAAACGATGGGGTTGGAGGGTGATGATGAGGGGAGAAGGGTGGTTGTATGTGAAACAAGAACAGGGGGGGAGGGGACGCTCTACAATACTGCCCACATCAGCGCGAACAGCGCGACCTATAGCACTCTGCTGCTTGCGGAACTCCGCGTAGTGCAGCAGAGGGTTTTTGTCACTTCACAGAGTTCCGCGTATCGGAACTCTGCAAACTCCACCCAGGCCTACGATTAATATCTTTTTGTCTATATTTTCTATGTCGGTAAATGTTCTCAATAAAGTCAATCTGTGCCTGTCAATGGAAAAAGTTTAACCCTACCTCTATATTTGTGCAATGTTCCGATTTCTGGCTTTTAAAATCTGGGGGCATATTAGCAAGAACCTCGTTAAAATTATCGCCGTTTTAGCGGCAGGAAACTGCCGCTAAAACGGCGATAATGGCTTGCTAATATGCGTTATGGAATTCAATAGAAGCCCAGGTTAGATGTCCTGCACATCTAACCTGGGCTTCTATTGGAATTCCATAACGCATATTACCAAGCCCATTATCGCCGTTTTAGCGGCAGTTTCCTGCCGCTAAAACGGCGATAATTTTAACGAGGTTCTTGCTAATATGCCCCCTGGTGACCCTGCATTAACCACGAAGTTATCCAGCAGTAACTTGCATTATGTTCACTGCTCCTCAAAACCACTATGGCATGCAGTAAGCCAAGTTTCCAGGTCTTTCCATTCTGGGACTTGAAGAATGCAGTGGAAAAAACCCATACAGGAGCAGCCAGTCACACATGGGCCTGAGAAATGTGGCGCAGCTTTGATGATGCGCTATTGCGAAAGTGATCGTGTATCATATAAACTTTATATGATCATTACTGGCTAAATAGGTTCCTTTATCTAAGCGCAATCATCATCAGGTAAACTGTACTGAGATTATTCGTGACTTGGCACCACCACACAGGCCCACTGTAACATAATGGAGGGATAGATGGGTGACATGCTACGAGAAAGCCTGTTGACAACGTGGCTGTGCAGTGCTCCAGCTCCAACGATTTAAAATGTAATTTAGAATACCCAACTGAAGCTGAAATGTAGAGACTGCAGATGTGTGCCCAGAGTGCCGACTAAGCACCACTGTGAATCTGGCACATTGCCACCCAGACAAACAACAAAGGCGGGCAGATTAAATCACCCAGCCTCTGCCTACATGTCACACACACTTGGGAAAGGTCAACTCTCAGTCCCAACAGTGATGTAACATGGCGTGATGACCTACCGACTGTCACTGAGTTTGCAAGAAGCTGTTACCTGACTCTAAGAAATTGTTAGGGGGGTGAACGTACCCCCCTGCAAACCGGTAGAAAGTTTGGGAAACAATGTGAATTCAGATATTTTTTTAAACCGATGTTAGATGGCCAAATTCACATCCATTAAAAAGCAGAAAATGACAGGGGACCAGTTAGAACCTTAACTGCGGGTCTTCATAGTACAGAAAAGAAAGGGTGGGGGCAACCTGGAGTTGTCACTGTCTGATCACAGCACGGACAGATAATTTGTATAGGGAGCGAAGGCTCAAGGGCTTTTCATCTGGAGGGAATACTCCTCTAAAATTCTGTATATAAACTCAATGGCTGGTTGAGTGTGGCCTCAAGATAAGAATTCATATGAGGTGAGCGCGAGAATGCAGAAGGTTCACTGATAGAATATCGATATCAAAAATATTGATGTTCTAAATATCGAAAAAAAGATATAGAATACAAAAATATCGACTCCTACACCTAAACAGGGAAGTACAAAAATATTGAATCAAAAATATAGATGTAAAAAATACAGATGTCAAAAATATCGATTTAAATATATATATAAAATAAAATAATATATATTAAATATATTAAATATTATTATTAATTTTAACAAAAGAAATTAAATGTAATATACATTTTTACAAAATATAACAAATAAACTTAATTAAAAAAATAAACGCACAAACATAATAATTTATACATATATTTACTTTAAAATAATTGAAAAAATATTAGCTTTAATTTATTTTAAAATTTTAGAATTATATAAAAATAAAGTATATATATAAATAATTTAAAATATAAAAAAACATTCTAGAATAAATTAAAACATTAAACTATAAAAAAATATTTAAACTTAAATTGCCCAATGCAATAAGTGCAACACTAGAGAAAGTGTTGGATAGCAAAATAATTAAATTTACTATTCCAACTCCAGTGAGTGCAACAGTAGGGAAAGTGTTGGATAGTGGCGGGGTAAAAATTACTAAACCCACTCCAGTAAGAGCAACAGTAGGGAAAGTGTTGGATAGCGAAGATGTAAAAATTACTAATCGCACTCCAAAGAGTGCAACACTAGGGAAAGTGTTGGATAGCGGAGGGGTAAGAATTACTGTTCGCACTCAAGTGAGAGCAACAGTAGGGAAAGTGTTGGATAGCGGAGGGGTAAAAATTAATATTCCCACTCCATTGAGAGCAACAGTAGTGAAAGTGTTGGATAGCGGAGGGGAAAAAATTACTATTCCCACTCCAGTAAGTGCAACAGTAGGGAAAGTGTTGGATAGCGGAGGGGTAAAAATTACCATTCCCACTCCATTGAGTGCAACAGTAGGGAAAGTGTTGGATATCGGAGGGGTGAAAATTACTATTCCCACTCCAGTGAGAGCAAAAGTAGGGAAAGTGTTGGATAGTAGAGGGGAAAAATTACTACTCCCACTCCAGTAAGTGCAACAGTAGGGAAAGTGTTGGATAGCGGAGGGGTAAAAATTACTATTCCCACTCCAGTGAGTGCAACAGTAGGGAAAGTGCTGGATAGCGGAGGGGTAAAAATTACTATTCCCACTCCAGTGAATGCAACAGTAGGGAAAGTGTTGGATAGCGGAGAATTTTATTTTTACTATTCACACTCAAACACTTAAAAAAAATAATACAAATTTTAAAAATAAAAAAATAATAAACAATATTTAAAAAATAGATATAAAAAATATTAAACATATAAAAAGAACATATATTAAATATTACTTACATATAACAAAAACCTAGAAATATTATATAAAAAAAATTAAAAAAAGTTTACAAAAAATAATTATTTTAAACTAGAAAATATTTACAAACAAAAAAATTAATTCAAACATAAATGTATTTATTTCATTTCCTACCCTATAACACCACACCAATAACAAAACACTTCAACATTATTAATTACATTTATTTACATAATTCACATAGTTAATAATCAATTAAAAAAATATTATTAATACAAAAAACGGATAACATTAATTAACTACACAAACTTTAACACTATAATATCCACAACACACACCTAAATTAAACTATAAAATAATAAAACACAATTAAAACTTATTTTAAAATGTAAAACTACTACTAACAACTAATAATTAAATAATTTAATTTAATTTAATACCCACCCTTTACCATTTTAAAAGTAAAAACAACACACAAAAAATAAACAATTACCCAAAATAAATATCAAATAATTAACATTAATTAACAACTATATATTAATTAATTAAACACAAATTACTTACCACCCTTTACTCCTATAAACACCACAACACACACCTAAAATTAATTACACAATTATCATTATTAATTACCAATTAATTAATTAAAATTAATTAACAACCAATTATTAATTCATCAATTAAAAATAAATTCTTTAACACCCTTCCCACCCTTTACACCTATAAAAACCACAATACACACACCTCAAATTAATTACACAATTACCAAAATTAATAACCAATTAATTAATTAAAATTAATTAACAACCAATGATTAATTCATAAGTTAAAAATATATTACTTCCCACCCTTTACACCTATAAACACCACAACACACACCTAAAATTAATTACACAATTACCATAATTAATTACCAATTAATTAATTAAATTTTATTAACAGCCAATTATTAGTTAATTAATAATAATTTACTTTACACATTTAACACTTTAACATCTCAATTAAACAAATATTAATAAATTAAATTAATAAATATTAATAAATAAAAATTAATCAATAAATGTGATATAATTAAATTACTTCCCACCCTATTCCCCTATAAACCCACAACCTGCTATGGAACTAAAAATGCAAAATTCAAACAAAAATAAATGAATAACTTTAATATAATTAAATTACTTCCACCCTATTCCCCTATAAACTCACAACCCGCTACGGAACTAAAAGCGCAAAATTAAAATAAAAAAATAACTACTATAAATTTAACACATATATTAAAAATACAAACAATTCTTGTACAAAAAACACACATCACATACATATAAAATATATACTAAAATACATAACAATAATAAAAGCGATATTAAACACTTCTATATTTTTAAAATCGATTTTACTTACCTTAAATTCGATATTCTTGACCACGATATTCTTGCTGTCGATATTTCTGACCCACGATATTTATGCCTCGATATTTGTGCAACTCGATATTTATGACTCGATATTCTGTCTCTGCACCACAAATTATCACTGTCTCCCTCTCGGCCGCATCCACTAATCCCCTCATGCATTTTGTCTGAGGATTGCATCGTTGCTTTGGCCTAGCTACCAAGAGTGAACTACGGAACCCACACGGAAACCTGTGTTCTTATTTGGACTTGACTGCTGGACAAGGCTAGTTTATTACACACCCTTTTAGCAGATTGAAACATATCTGAGAAGAGGACCAAATATGAACTATTCCAGACGCGTGACCCATGCCATTGGTATATTGGCAAGGGCAGGGAGAAGCACAGCTGCTTTTGTCTTCCCAAACTGTGCCACATGTGAAGTCTGGAGCAGACTTCACCCTTCTCTCTGCACTATACGTTAATCTCATTCTTTTAGTTAAGCCACGCCGTGGCATCAATTTCACATAAAGCAGAATAATGCTGCATAAAAGAAAGCCTTTCTAAAGCATTTCAGTTCCTTATTTAGTAAGGGCTGACAGACCATAATTGAAAGTGAACTGAGTTTGTTTTTAATTGGAGTTTTGTCCCTGAAGTACCATTATATCACACTGCACAGAAACAAAGGCAGCATCATGCCTGTACCCAATTATTATGTCAGGGATTTGTCTTCCCGGCTGCTCTCTGAATCTCTGTGACCTGTCCAGTGGCTGAATTGTTCCAGTTAAGTCAACTTTCTGCTCTTTGACCAGTACCTCGGGCAGCAGTTTAGGCCTGAGGGGGGCAGGACTGCTCCTGGAGGGGGTGGCTGAGTGGAGGTATGGGAAGAGAGTGGCCTGGGCAGTGGGAATTAATAATTAGAAATGTGTGTCCATCAGCAGTTCCTGCCAACCTTTAGAGGAAAAGCCAGGCTGAGCTCCTGTATGGTCCTGTGTGTCATGTTTCACCAGTGTCTCCCCAAGGTGCCGAGCAGCTTCCATTTCAACTCGCAGACAGACAACTGGTGCAGAGAGTGCAGCGTGTCTGCTGTATTTCCCTCAGCCGTCCATCGGAAGCAGCATTTCACCACACAAGCACAGGCTATGTTGAAATGCGAATCTCTGGCAGCTGCCGGAATCAGCACTTTTTAACATGACGAGTCTTTGGCTGCAGTGGTTAATATGACAATCTCAATATCTGTCTGCAGCCCCTGCGAGCGAATCTGCTTTTGGAAGTATGTCTGGGGTTGATTTAGTGGCTGTGCACAGGCTTTTGAATTAAACTGTTTTGCTCTGTTCACTGCGCTGCATTTGTTGTAATCCATTTAATGTTTTTGTGTGCTATTGTACTCTTTCTGTGCTGAACGCATTCTAGTGTTTGTTTCTGCCAGGAATTGCGAGTGACGTCAGCGTAGCTGATCAGATCCTGTCACACCACAGTGGGACACAGAGGGCGCCTGGCGTGTATTTGTATGGGAGAGTGGCACCAGAGCTTATGGAGGGAAAGGAGCAGGTCAGTCAGGACCTACTGTCGTGTCAGGTACCAGTGGACGCACTTCGACACTCGAAATCACAACTCAGTACTTGTTTAAAGCATCCCCCAAGGCCCACCTTGGGCCTAGCAGAGGGAGGGCACCCCAGCTCCCAGAAGCCTGGCCCTGCTGGTCGAGCGCACCCACATGGGTGGGAGGCAACCTCCCCAAGTGTTGCACTGTGGAGGGATAGCCAAGATTTGAATACCACTGACAAGGTTGGGACTGAGGCCTGGCAGTGAGGTGGGGCAGATGAGCTTCAGACGAGAGGGGCAACCTATTGAGCACAGAGGTTTAAAGAATCTATTTCACTAAGTAGTAGTTTTGGAGAGGGCATGATCCCTGGATTAAAGCTAACATTCGATAACACACGTTGACTAAAACCAAAAGGTGATTTTCTGTTCTTTGCTATTATCACAGCGAAAAATGATTGTGTCCATTAAAAATGTGATTCTGTGTTATCTGGTTTTACTCATGGCCTCTGGAAGCGTGTCTGTTGGTACCTGTAATGCTCACTGATCAATCACTGGCTCTTGCTTAACCTCTTTGCAGAGTTATCCAAGGAGGTTCAATGACCACGTTTACAACTATTCTGTAGTCATGACGGATCACTGACACAATATCGACAACAATAATATTGTGTTACAAAAATATGGTGCCAGAAATATTGTTTACAAAAAATATCGTCTCCCTATACTTATAATGCTAAATACAAAAATCATTGGAAATAAAACTCGTTTCACACTAATATCGTTAAAAAATATACGAAAATGGGGCGTGGCTTGGCGCAGAAAGCAATGGCCACCTAGCAGGTTCGCTCCGCTGAACGATCGGCCCGCAAGTCAAAATCTGTAGTCTTATCCGGCACCCACAGCCCTAAAAAAGGGGGTTCTGGAACCCGTATCTTGAGCTGCCTTCTGGGACCTGGCGTCGAGCTTTGTGCGAGCAGTAAAGTCCTCGAACCAAACATCCACAAGAGCGGCCGACGGGTGCTGTGCGGCGACGAGGGAACGGAGGTGAAGTCTGGCCTGCGGAGACAGAGGTAGGGGGCCCACCGTAAATTAAAGCGGCTAAAAACCAGGTCCTCAGCGAGGCCCCGGGTGACTGAGGTGGGCCCCTCCGGCAGCGTTCAAGACCCGCTGGGGAATACCGCAACAGGACACCAGGAGTGGCGGCCATATTGGGTGATGATCACACCGCTGGCGGACGCCAATCAACGCGGCCGAAGCACGGAGGTCCCAAGAAAAGAGTAAGAGATGACCGGGAACGGACTCAGGGGGGTGGGGGAGAGAAAGCGGAACACAAACTCATTGAAGCACCAAAAGGCCCCATCCCCCCCACAAGCAGTGCAGCTGGCAGCCCTGTAAAAACAGGGGCAGTGGATCCCGGTACGGGGTTGAGCCGAAACGCGAATAAAGAGGCCCCCCCTTCAGCAAGAGAGCCTGGGAGCCTATAGAGGGTGCGAAAGAACCAGGGGCCGGACGGTTTAAACCCAGCCCTCGGCTTATCTGGTCCCCCCCCCCGGTGTTGAAGGGGAAAACTGGGCACCTCAGACAGAACAGGAAGGCCCAGCCCTGGGCCTATAAGCACAGAGGCTGCTGGTGAAAGGCATCTCCTGGGGCACGCGGCAGTGGCCAGGTCGGTAGAACAGGAACCAGAGGAACACCCGGTTGGTGCTGGGGCGACGCAGGGAAGACTCGATCTCTCACAACCGACTGATAAACATCCAGAAATACGGCCATAGACCTCCAGGACATTAAATCTGGCAGCAAACAGAAACGCTGAGGGGTGACCAGGGGACCCTACATGTGAATGGCCCAGGTGACGGGGCAACAGGGGTGCAGGCACGTAGGCAGGTGCCCTAAAACAGTGCCCCGCCCCCCCTTTTTTCCCAGGCCCTCCCCGGGGGAGACCCTAATGAAGAAGGAAGAACAGGGGAAACAATGAAGCCAAAAGGAAACATAACAGCGCAGTCCAACAAGATCGACAAATACACGGTCCCAAGGTCCCACCAGGAGGAGGGTGCCAGATCGGCCAGCCCAGTGACCTCAGAAGAGCCTTCTCTCGGAGCACTAATGGCAGCAATACAAACCCTCCAGTCAGCACTAGAGCCTAAAATAGACTCGGTAACAACGGAGGTTGGCCTCCTCTGAGCAGACTATTAGAAGATGTCCGAAAAGGTGCACACAGCAGAGGCCGACATCCGTGAACTCCACTCCTCATCTAAATCGCTTGTGGAGAAGGTGCGTAAATTAACAAAACAGCAAGAAGCGCTGGAGGCAAGGGTCAAAGACCAGGAGGGGAGATCTAGGCGAAATAACCTATGAATTGTGGGAGTTCCCGAGGGAGCGGAGGCCCAGATGTCGACCTTTTTGTAGAAGACTAAGGGCCAGATGTACAACCCTTTTTTGCAGCCGCAAACGGGAGAACCTCCCGTTTGCGGCCGCAAAAAAGGGTAATAGCATTTGCGACTCTCGCTATTAGGAAGGGGCATCCCTTCCTAATAGCGAGTCAACATGCTATGTACTAGTGTTTAGCGACCGCATTTGCGGCTGCAAAACACTCGCAGTTTACCACCTACTTCAAGTAGGTGGTAAACCACTCGCAAGGGAAGGGGTCCCCCGGGATCCCTTCCCTTTGTGAGTATGTTGGAAAATATTTTTAAGAGCAGCCACTGCTTGCCCTTAAAAAATGAAACTGAAAAGTTTCATTTTCTTTTTAAATGCAGCCCGTTTTCCTTTAAGGAAAGCGGGCTGCATTTAAAAAGAAGCTGCTTTATTACAAAGCAGTCCCAGACATGGTGGTCTGCTGAGCCCAGCAGGCCACCATCCCTGGGAGGGCTGTCATTCCCAATGGACTCGCAAATTGTGAGAAGCTCATTAATATTAATGAGCCTCGCAATTTGCGACCCCATTGGGAATCACAAACAGTTTGAAATATACTGTTGTACATCGAAAATTGCACCTCGCTAATTGCGACTCGCAAAAGAGTCGCATTATGCGATGCGCAATTTTCTTGGTCGTACATCTGGCCCTTAATCACGAAACACCTGAAACCCAAAAGCCTATCGAGGTTTCTTTCGGTCGAGAGGGCACATAGGGCCCCGGTCCCACAACCAAAACCGGGGGCCCCCCCACGCACCATCATAGCCCGGATGCTGAACTTTAGGGACCGGGACGTCATTCTACAGGCAGCCCGACAGCAGGGAGATCTTAGATTCGAGAACTCTACAATCCGCTTTTTCCCTGACTTTACCTATCAGGTCCAGAAACAGCGAAGAAGCTTCGAAGATGTCAAAAGGTCCCTCGGAGAAAGGGAAATCAAATACATGGTGCTGTTCCCAGCCAAACTAAAAGTCATAGCAGAGGGGAAATCGTGGTTCTTCACCTCACCGGAGGAGGCGGGGGAATGGCTAGAGGGCTGGCGACCAAAAGAGCTGAGACACCCAAAAGGCCAGAGGAGAACTAACCTACATGCACCCCCGTGGCACCCGATCGCACCCCCGTGGAGGGGTGGGGAGGGGAACTGACCAGCAAATCGTTGGATCCCAGTTTTCCCGGATCTACCAAAGAGATATAGATACTACGCACAGGTAGCCGATGGAAGAAGCAAAAAAAGCAGGCTGGTTGGTGAGACACTCATGGAGGACGGGAGGGGAGGGTAAATAAGGGAAGTTCGGAACTCAGATTGGTTGACACACTAAATAACGCCATTGAATGCCGGGAGAGGTGGGCAGGAGTATAGGGGTGAAATGGGCAAAGCGGGGGAGCCCCGAGCAGGGGTTGAAACAAAAAAAAGCTTGCGGGCGGAGTGAATACGCGGAACAGTTGTACTGGGGCAGTCACCCCCTAAGACGGTTAGTTGGGCGACAGGCGCTCTGCAAATTGGGGTCATGGAAGGTTTTAGTCCCATAGTGCAGGGTTGCAGGGAGGGGGGATTAAAGGGTAGTTTAGTATTATTGTTTAGCTCAGTAGCAGTTGACCGAGGTACAGGATCAGGGGAAGAAACACATGCCAAAAGGAAGGAGAAAACAATCCTCTGGGGACACAGCAACATGCATGCCGATCGAGCGAGTGAGGGAACGAAATTGCCATGGAGTCTATGCAAAAACACAAAGGGCTTAAGATAATATCCTGGAGCGTAAATGGTTAAGGGTCCAAAATAAAACGCACACTGGTACTCCAATTCATTAAGAGACACAAACCGGACATGGTATTCCTGCAAGAGACTCACCTACAAGGGCACAAGTACAAGGCCTTGGACAGGTGAGGATATAAATTAATAGCACACGCAGGATACACAACAGAGTAAAGAGGTGTAGGTATTCTCCTACAAACCGCCGTAACATCTGTTCCAGGGAAAACATGGAGGGATCGGCTGGACAGATTTGTTCTTCAGTCAGGGAAATGGGATGGGAAAACTCTGAATTTAGGCTCCATATACCTCCCACCATCGCTACAGGATGAGACCAGATCAGCCTTGGGAGCGCTGCTCCTAGAGAAGCCTTTCAGCACATTCATTATTGGGGGAGACATGAATGACGTCATCTAAAAGTCGGAGGACAGATGGCCGGGAAGGGCGGCTACAAACGCCGGAACCCTTCTGGGAGGCTTTGTGGAGGCAATGGGGTGGGCTGATCTCTGGAGGCTACACAATAAGGGACTGACCCAATACACGCACCAATCGGCAAGACATGGGAGTCTATCACGAATCGACTATCTGTTTACCCTAGGTAGCAAAATAGGCAGTTTTCAAGGTACGCACTATCTAGCAAGAGGTATCTCAGACCATTCACCAGTGGTCACATGGTACAAGGGAAGAAAAGCAAGAAGCGCCCTACCCCCCAGACTGGAGGCTTGGTACTTAATGGATAAGGAATTCATAGAGAAGATAAGTTAGGGCACAGAGAGATACTTCCAGCATTGAATTTATTGAATTGAATTTGAATTTATTTATTAACTGTGCAATTCATTAAAATCATTACAGTAAAAAACATAAAAATGAGCAGGTAAAAGAATGGTCACAGTAAAAGTATAAAGGCATCAGATAGAATTTGGTTGATGTACCATCCCCCCTCCCCACTGCGCCCACTCGATCAGTCAGAGCAGGTGGTCATTGTCATGTGTCCTTGCACAAAGTTTCTGAGGCACCTGCGTAAACCTTGGTAGTTTTCTACTTCCGCAATCTGTAGGCCAATCTCCTTGGCCCTTCCATTGAGAACCATTGAAATGGTGCTGTCTCAGTAGGACAGGTGGGTAGGTGCAGGGCTCTGTACTTGTTTGAGGGCAAGCTGCTTTATCTCCTTATTGTACCGTGCTGGACACCCTGGTTTGGTTAAGTTCGTTTGCAGCCTTTAGAGCAATCCTAATCAAATGGGTAAATTTCCCCAGTCTCGCCAAGGTCATCGTGGTTGTTTTAGAAAAGCACAAGGCTGACGCTTCGCTACATGTCTTGGTTCCCTTGGTGATACGAACTGGGCGAAGAAGTCGTCGGCGTTCGTTCCTAAGGGCGGGGCAGCAGCATATGAGATGTAACCAGGATTCTCTCATGTAGGAGCACAGTCTGCAGTTTGTGGATTCCCCCTTGCGGGCCCATGCAGGTTTAAATTGGTGATTCCTAGTATACATAGTCTCTTGAAGAGGATTTTGGTTCGGGCTTGTGGTGTCAGGGCCTCGTTTAGGTAGGGTTGTGCCTTGCCTACCGTGTAGTAACTGTTCAGCGTGACTAGGTGGGGGCTAGAACGAAGAGATTTGAGATCCAGAACAAATGAAGTCTCGCGGACTCGTCTTTTTATGGCTTTTTTCCAGGCATTTAGTGCAATTTCCGGCAATGGTATGCTCTTTTCCTCGATCTTTAATGTGCTGAGCGCTTTGCCAAGACTGGTGTGCCATACTGAGCTTGGCCCCTCAAAGATGACTCTCAGTTGTTGTCTTAAGGAATTTGTTGGGGCCCTTAAAATCCTTAAGTATAGTTTTATAATCTCCCCTTGGCACATCAGGTCTGGCCTTGCCAGGCCTAGCTCCAGTCTTAGCCTTGACTTCCTTGCCGACCTTGGGATGGAGAAGACTGATTTATATGCTTTGGCTTGGGCTGCAATAAGAAGGGCGTCCTGTGACCCTGGGAAAGCCTGGTGATCATAACTAATGGCTGGCAGCAATTTTGCCTTTAAGGCGATCAGTATTGGTCCGGCAGTGGGGCTGATCAGATGTAAGCTCAGTTGCTTTAACAGGAAAATTACCTTATTGTCCTTAGAGGACTGCTGTTTCAAATGGACGTTTGCCTTGGCCCGTTCCGTGAGCCAGACCCTAGATAGTTATAGGATGCACTGTACTGATTTGCAAATCTCCCATTAGCCACTGCGCTTTTTTTTTCAGGTGGTAGCTCCCAAAAATGATGACCTTTGTTTTCCCCTGGTTGACTGTGAGATTGTTGTCGTTGTTGAATTGGTTCAGTGCGTTTAGGGCTCTCTGAAGACCGACCCTCGTATGGTCCATTATGGCAGTGTCATCGGCGTATTGTAGCACCGGCAGCCTCATACTGCCTAGTCTCGGTGCTACTAGGCTGGCTCCTTTCAGGGCGTCCCCCAAATCCGCTGTGTACAGATTGAAGAGGATGGGGGCCAGCACGCATCCTTGTTTCAGCCCATTGTTCGTTGTTATTTTGGGGGTCACTGTGCTGGAGCTGGTTTTGACCCGCACCCAGGTGCCTTCATATAGTGATCTAATTGCTTTCAGTAGGTTTGGCGGGATGCCCCAGTTTTCTAATTTCCACCATAACCTGTTTCGTACCACTTTGTCAAAGGCTGTGCTGTAGTCAATAAAGCAGCAAAAGAGTGGTGGATTTGTCTTTTTTGCTTCTTGAGTAGCTAGGTGCGCTAACGCCAGTATGTTGTCCATTGTCGATGACTGAGGTCTGAAGCCGGTCTGGTAGCAGGGAATAATGCTTTTTTCTTAGGCCCATGTCTCCAGGGAACAATAAGAGGCGGGTATAAGCCTTGGCTTCGAGGTCGAGCAGAGCGATGAGCCTATAGTTCGATGGCTTTAATCGATCCCCTTTTTTAAAAATTGGGACTAGTATGGAGCCCCTCCAAAAATTAGGGGTTTTTGCTGTCATAAAAGAGCGGTTATAAAGAGGGGTTAGGACGGATGCCCAATAATCAGGGGCCTTTTTGAAAACCGGTGCGGGTATCCCGTTTGGCCCAGGGGCCCCATCATTCTTCATGTTCTTAAGTATCTTGATGACCATTTGAGGGTTTATCTGGGCTGGCGGTGTGCAACGCATCTCGGCCTGGTCTCCCTGACCCTCGAGGGGAATTTGGGGGCTAGAGGTCGTTTCTCTGGTCTTTGGGCTGGATTGGTGGAGAGGGTCCACCCCACGTTTGGGCTCTTCTGTGTTGCTTGTGTTTACTTGGGAGATGGAATATAGATGCTTTACGTGGGCCAGCCATTCTTGCTCTGCCACTCCGTTTTCTCTTTGAACTCCTCTGCTACTTAGCCGGTTTATGTGTCTCCATAGTCCTGATGAATTCTTCTATTTAAGCAGGGAGAAAACTTTGATCCATTCCCTCTCTATGTGGGCTTTTTTGTGTTCCCACCATTTCTTTCTTAGGGCTGCCCTCAATGATGCGATCGGGGTCCCCTCCTTTTGTCTGCCCCCTCTTTTCTTTATTACGAGTGCCTTACGCAAGAGGCGTTTGCTTTCGCGTATGTCCTTAGTTGGGCGGATGCTTCCAGCAGTTCGTTGCTTTTTGGACCTGGAGCATTGTGGCTGGGGGCGGCCCAAACCCGCTTGTATCTCCTCAACAGTGGTCTCCCAGCCTTTTATCGGTGAAGACGGCATTGCTAGGATCTCTTCCTGTTTTAGATCCAGCCAGTTTTGAAGCTTCGTGCCAGTCTCGTCTGTCCATCTGATTCTCCTGAGGAGGCTATGATTTTCATCCCCTCTGGACTCTCCGATGGCTTGGAACGTAAAGGCTGATGGAGCTTCCAGCATGAACACTGCTATTAGTGGCCTATGGTCGCTTTCCGACCTATCCTTGACTGTAAAGTCTTCCATACTGGCCGCAATTGCTTCACTGACCATGATGTAATCGATCCTTGAGATGTCCCGGAAGGTCGTCTGTGATTGCCCAACATTCGAGCGTGCTTCTTTCACAGCGTGAGTTGAGGATAGCTTATTATTGTCGAATAGATCGTGAAAAGGTGCAGCCCTGCCCAATCCTCGAGATGAAGGTGCAGCTACATCGAGGTACTTCATGTTAAAGTCCCCAGCTAGAATTACCTGGTGAGTTTTATATTTATTTAGGAGGTCGTCTATTTTCCATGTCAGTGCCTCCATCTGATCTTTCATGGAGGTCTGTGCCGGGTTGATGTAGCAATTTATTATTAGGAGGCGCATTGGCTGTAAGGTGTGCTTCAGGCCTTCGATCTGTAGGGCTTGCAGCCCGAGTGAATTCAGATTTATTCCTGTCACTGCGAGGGAGCTTGCATTTTTTATGTAAACTGATAGACCGCCAGACGGGCGACCAAAGAGGTTCTTTTTATTGCTGGAATGTAATGTTCATAGAACCCTGCCAATGGAGTGCTAGATAATGCCCAGGTCTCTTGAAGGCGGAGTATGTCTCCTATTTCCATGAAACGCCTCAGGTTTTTATTTTCACTGATCTTGCTGCTCCCGGCGATGTTCCATGAGATTATAGTTAGTTTCTTCTTAGGCAATGGTCCTCCCCTGGCATCGCACCTGCCTGGCCTGGTCTCGCGGCTGTTAGGAGTACTTCTGAGTGCTTCCTACGGTTCTGTATTGGTCCGGGAGGGAAGGGATGGCACTGATAACCCTTTGGTTGTTTTGGCAAGTGATCCTGATACCCGTACAATCCTTATGTCCCTTCCATCTGTTCTCGGGGAGTCCTGAACTATTTGTCCCATGCAGGACCGACCAAGGGCCCTTGTCCCCCTTGTCTGGTGCTAGGATGTGTGGGTATTTTGTGTTGGGTAGGTTCTGAGCATCGATGCCCCATTCGGCGAGTTGTGTGGAATTGTTCAATATCGCTTGTACTGTTTCCTTTTCCTTCAAGCCCAATATTGTTGAATCGCTGTGTGTGTCCCCCTTCGTGCTCAAGAATCTCACCCATTCTATATCCCCGGTTTATAGCTGGTCAAGAGTGGCAAGGTGTTTAAAGAGGCAGAGAATGTTATGCCGATTCAAAATGTCATGCTGCCCCGTGCTGTAGAATCTCGGGGTGAGGACTACCTCATGGACAATGGTTAGTGTGCCAGAGGTTTGGGCCATTTTGTTCCTTCCTAGATCTTGTGCCGCCAGGTTTGGTCCGAGGGATGGACTTCCTTGTTTGCTTATAACTGGTCCTGCTTTGAATTTCGTGCTCTGGCCTTGGATGTTCCTGATGCTGAGCTGGTGCCCGGGGCTTTGCTGTAGTAATTTTAGATCGTCCGGCTGCGGCGGTACTATTGACCTTGATTGCAGTATGGTTTTTTCAGCCGGTGCATGGCTTGTATCCTTTCGATTGATTCCCTGGAAATTGACCTGTTCTTGTTTGCGGCTTTTGACCTGTCGCTGTGGAATTACTTATTGTGGTTGGCTGTTTTTGCTGTTCTCCAGGGAGCGGGACAGTGTCAGGTGCCTTTTTCCCCCAATTTTTAGTTATGAAGATTGGGTAGAGCTGGCCACCTTTGGGGTCCCCTTGTGGGGGTCTGCCATCGGTCTTCCTTGACTGCAGTTGCCTTCCTCTTAGCTTGGTTTTTTTCTGTTGTTTCTTCATCTTCTTTTTTGCTCTTCTTGATAATGGGCGTTCAGGCGTACCGGTTTTGCTGGGAGTGAGTTCTTTCGAGTCACTTTCCGTGACATCCGGGATTTCGCTGCTCTCTATTGCCCCGCTTTTGGGGCTTTTTATTCCTTGTGCCGTATTTGCATTGTGGACAGAGACCTCGCTCCTTTGTGCCCCTTTTTGATCCAGTCCGGCTGATGTCAATAAGACGAATTCGGTTGCTTCTGTTTGTTTCACTGCCAGATGGTGGCCGCTTGCTGTTGTCCTATCATCTGTGTTGCTCGAGGGCCGTGTTTCCCTGCTTCCTTTGACAGTCTTTACTATGTCGGCTAGGATCTCAGGAAGCAACGCCCATTTTTCCATGAGGATTGAGCAGGAACATTCGCCACGGTTGGATAGCAAATACTGGTCGATCCTATTTTCCAGCTCTTCCACTCTGGAGCTTTTGTTAACTAGGCGGCCGGCAATCGATTGTAAAAGATCTATTTGGACTTCCATTTTAGTTGACTGCCACAGTGGAGCTTTATTGGTGTTACTGTTTATTTCAGTCATCGGTGATTTCCGGAAGTCTGCTTCTGGGCTGTCATTGAAGATATAATGGTCCACTTTTGCGTTGATGGCCCGTATAGGCCCTGTTTGTCCTGTTTGCCCCCACCCCAGCAGGTTTGGGGTCAGTTCTAATGTTCTCTCGATTTTTTTGGCCTAGGTTTTGTAGAAACGAAGATGTAAGTTCCCCTGCCACTGGAGACTCTAGGGGCTGAACGATTGGTTGCTGCCGAGGACTTGTAGGCGATGGAACTGGCGCTATGCTCTCCGTGCTCTTGCTAACCGAGCTGTGATCGTGATCTTTTGACCAATGAATTTGCACCCTTGTCACTACAGCGTCAGCAGCTTTGCTTAATGCAGTTGCGTGGTCCGTGCCATTGGTGGCATCGTTACCTTTATCTGCGAGTATGAAAAGGTTTTGTGCGCTGAGTGGTCCATTTGTTGGTGTGCTTTTGAGTTGTTTGCAGTCCCGGTTGGCCATTTCCTGTTCATTACTGTGCTCCAGGTGAAGTGGTGTGCCACCCCTGGGTACGGCAGTGTGGAGTAAAGGCTGTACGCTCAGCCTTTTAGTGCTATTTTCTTCCGTAATGCTCGGGTCGCACCCATGCCGTGATGTGTTCTCGGCTGCCTGCTCCTGCCCGCCTTTAGTAATGCCCTGGTCGATGCTAACAGCACCGTTTGTCCTGAAGAAGTATCTAATCGACCCCCTTAGTTCTGCGTCTTGGGGCAGTTCATTTAAACTTTCCGCGAGTGATTTGCTCCTGGTAATCCTTTTAATAGGGGGGAGCCTGTTGGCAGGGTCCTCAGAGGTCGTATGTTGTTGGCCCTTTTTTTTGGGTCCCATTTTGCGGAGTTTTACAGAGTTTTGCTCAAAGGAAATGCTGGTGGAGCTTGACTGGTTTGACAGTTATATTTGTTCTGGTTTGGGACTAGAGGCCTGGTGGGCTGTAAAATGGGTGGTCGGGGAGATTTATTCGTTAGCTTCACTTGCTGGATTTGCCCAGTTTTTAAGGACGTTGTGTTCAGTTGTGGTCGTGGGGAGTTTGACGTGCCCCCCCCGCAACTTATGCCAGCTGTAGTTGACCCCCTGTTGTTCTGGACCCTGAAGCTGCCTGGTGATTGTACTTATCAGCGCTGCTGGGTCGGCTGGGGCAGAGCTGATGCCTTGGTTCTGTGGTCTGGACTCTTCTCCTCTATATTGTTATTACTGGGTGTTAGGCGATAAAAAGAACTGTTCACTGTTCATTAATCACTGCTGAGAAAGGAAGCTGCCCCTCGCCGGATAACGGATATTAAAAGTGCAGCCAGAGAGCAGGGTGCAGGGAGCCGGGAGCTAGTGGGGCGAGCGGGGCACGCAGGGTAGTCATGGGCTGCCCACCTCCATTATCCCATCAAGGGTGCTTGCCCTATGCTTATGTGTGCTGCTTCGCATACTGAGGATCAAGAGCTCTGAGGCAGGCTCACCTGTGCTCCACAATGTGCTCCGCAATGCTCCTTAGAGATGGGGCCGTGCTCTTGGATTGTAGCTCCCCCCAGGGAACGGCGTCTTCCTCCGTGCACCGCCTGCTATATGCTGTCGCCCGTGAGTGGGGGCGGCTGCTATCCGGGTCAAGCTAGTTGGAGCTTTGGGGCCACGCTGCGCCAGCCGCTGCTGCTGCCCGCCGCCCGTTGCTTCGGTCCATGTGTGGAGAGGCAGGCAGATGCGGTATGGCGGGGTGAGTTGGCTGGTCTGGCTAGTCTGGATGAACTGGCAGAGGCGACAACATCAGCGCTTGGTCGCACTCAGCTGGGTAGTTGTTAGATCCCTAGTTCAGCCGTTCGGCCGGCCGTTCTATAGTAAACCCCCCGGTGCGCTGAAACTGGCGGGGAAATCAGCAGGGGTCTGCCGTTCTATCGTGGGACCCCCGGTGCGCTGAGACCGGCAGGGAAATCAGCGGGGGAGCGGGGGAGCTGGGGTCGGAGCCGTGAGCAGTTTCAGCATCCTCCCGTTCGTGTCCACCTGCTCCGTGCTGCTGCTGCTACGGTCTGAACAAAGACGTGGCATCTGGATTCTCTCCAGCAGAATGAGGGGGTCGGTGGAGTCAAGCAGCGTTCTCTGGGAAGCTTATAAAACAGTCAGAAGGGAACAATATCAAGCATTGGTAGGGGTTAAAAAGAAGGTGGATAAACAAAAATATCAGGAGCTTGAGCATAGGATAGAGGCATTGGAGGCCGAGGTGGTCGGGGGGACCAGGATTCGGCTCTCTTACACCAACTACGTATAACACAACGGGAATTGAGGGAACGAGCAGAAGGCGCAGCAAGAGCCCATGCACTGTCGGTTCAGCAGAAGATATACGAGGTGGGAGACAAGGCCACAAAACTAATTGCCTGGCTCCAAAAAAGAGACAGCGGAAGGAACTGTGTGACGGAAATTCGAGACTGCAAGGGAGGGGTGCACACGAAATGAGAAAATAGCTGCAATTTTCGCAGACTTCTACGGAGATACATATGTTTCCAAATCTAGTAGATCCAGCCCGGATTGCTCAGAACTCCTGGCAACAATGAATTTAACCACCATATCAAAAGAAGACTCGGATATGTTAGGTAAAGAAATAACAGTAGAAGAAATAGCGGGGGCCCTGGGAGGACTCCAGTCAGGCAAGGCCCCTGGCCCAAATGGCCTGCCCCTGGAGCTGTTCAAGAAAACAACCCAGAAATTGGCACCTCACCTCCTGAACGTGTTCCTAGAAGCCAGGGAGGAAGGACAGTTACCAGAAGATCAAAGAACCGCCATGATAGTGGTAATTCCCAAAAAGGGGAAGCCACAAGCAGAGTGTGCATCGTATCGGCCTATCTCCCTGTTTACCCCAGAGCCAAAAATACTAGCCAAGGTCTTAGCAAACATACTGGTGGGAGTACTGCCCTCAATGATACACCCTGATCAGTCTGGCTTTGTGCCGAAGCGTAGCATGCGTCTAAATCTGCGAAGGCTATATGGGGTGCTACACCTAACAAAAGAATACAGGGCAGAGGACATGGCAGTCCTCTTACTGGATGCCAAAATGGCTTTTGATAGTGTGGAATGGACCTACCTGTTTGCCTTGCTGCCTCGACTGGGCTTCGGTCCTAACTTTTGTGCCTGGGTCCGTCTACTATATGAAGCCCCTAGGGCCAGAGTTTGGGTAAGCGGCTGTGTCTTCCGGGCAATAGAACTACAAAGAGGCACGCAACAGGGATGCCCGCTGTCTCCCATGATTTTCACCCTAGCATTAAAGCCGCTGGCGGCTTGGGTCCGTGGAGACCCACTTATTCGCGGGATTGCAATAGACGAAACGTGGGAAGAAAAAATATCGCTCTCTGCAGACGATATTTTGCTCAGTAAGCCCCATACTTCAGAACACTCCAGTGAAATTCCCAGAATCCTATTTTCGTAGAATTAATGGAATTTTGAGGTCCCTATTGTGGGATGGAGGGGTGGCCCGAATTGGGTTGGTTAAACTACAGCAAAGAGTCTACGAGGGGGCCTGGCGGTCCCAGATATCTGAGCTTACTATTGGGCCGCTCAGCTGGTGGTGGTGAACGACTGGGCGTTTGGGGACCGATCGGAACCTGCATACAGAACGGACCGCATGGCTATGGGAAGCGGGGACTACCCAGCCCTTTTATATGACAAAAGGGAGAGGGGGAGGCTCCCGCTCCACACGCAGATGGTGGTGCAGGCGTGGTAAGAAGCCAACAAACACTTGGGCTGGAGAGGGAGACTAACGGCAGAAACCCCGTGACAGTCTAGGGGAGGTAAAAAAGCTGAGAGCATACACGAAATGGCACAGAATAGAGATAGAGAACCTTTGAAACGTTACATACCGAATATGATCTGGCACATACCGAAATATTTCGCTATCGACAGCTACAGCATGCCACATAAAGCAATCTTCCAGAGGGGGGAAATATCCAAGACTACTCTCCCTTGGAGGATAGACTGCTATTAGACCCAATGCCCTTCAAGGCTGTTTCCCTGATATACAAAAAGATTATGAATAACATGCCTGACTGCTTGAACTCACTTAGAGAAACATGGGAGACAGATCTAGGACCAGTGGATGACGAAGGATGGGCCGAAGCATTGCAGAGCCCAAGAGAGATAGCGATCAGGGCTCAATACCGTTTAGTGCAAGTAAAAATACTGCACTGATCCTACCTCTCCAGGACAAGAAAGTTTAAAATGGGCCAGTCAGACTCAGCAAACTGCATTCGGGGATGTGGCAAGCAGGGCACCTTCTATCATACAATCTGGACCTGCCCACACATACAAGCCTATTGGTCCAAAATAATCGACATAGTGGGAGACGTGATGGACGGGCCAGTACCACTGGAGGCTAAGTGGGTACTGCTGGGGATCTCTGGTGAAGAGAAGTGGCCAAAATATGCTAGCTAGGCTGTGGGGGGCGGTGAAACCCCCAGCGATACAGGACTGGGAAAACGACTTGGACTGGAGTCAGAGGGCGGAGCAGACAATATATAGTTCCCGAGGCTGTCCTCGCAAATTTGGAAAAATATGGGGGCCATGGGCACAGTACCGGGGATTACCCATCCAGATGGGAGGGGAGGCGGGAGCCAATTTAAACACCTAACACAGGAGGGACTAGGACCCTAGCCTACCCAGGTAATGCTATAAGAATTATGCTGTAAAGAGTAACTCAAACTTAATACCTGATAAGAGAGATGGTCACCTGCGAGTGGTCAATGTCTGGCAATGTGATTCGATGTAACTGTGAAGTGCTATGGTTCAACTGTTAAATAAAAAGAATTTAAAAGAAAATAAAAATATACGAAAATATTGTTTTTTTAATATATCTATAGTTGAAAATAGTAACTCTTAAATATTTTAATATATAACAATAATATACTGTAAATTAAATACATGTACATTTTATTTAATGTTATATGTAAATATATACTTATATAAACACACACATATATGTTTGTATGTTTATATATACATATATATAATGTAACACTTATTAAAAATATATATTTTAAATTATATTACTTTTTTGGTCATTTTTAAATTTGCTATTCTAAAAACATATATATAAAACACTGAATCATAAAAAATATTACCAAATCTATTACAAAACATAAAAAAGTTACCAAATTAATAAAATATGAAAAATATACAATCCCCCAAAATATTATATATAATTACAAACATGTGTATATATATATATTAAGATTTGCATACCTGGTTATAATTAAAAAACAATATAGATGTTTCGGACTGTTTTTATTTGGTTCTAAGTATTTACCATAAGATACATATGTTACTTGCTTGAGGGTTACATGCTGCCCCAAAACAATCTGAATGTAAATGGTTTCAAGAACTATGATTTTACATGCCAAAAACCCTATCCTATATATGCTGTTCTCTTATGTAATGTTTTTAAAAGACTTCTTAAATACATGGGCTCATGTACAGAAGCAAAATTTGCACATTATTTATGGCACTCTGCACTTTAGGAGGGTGAGAAATGCCACTTGAAACACTTATAGCACTTTCAATATAAAGCGGGTTTTGCACACATTGGATTTCCAATAGGGAAAATATTGTTGTTTATGAAATAACAAGCAAATTATTGTTTACATATTTATTGCGTATTTTGCACATGATTTTGATATGAAAGATCTTTTATTGGGGTTTAAATATTCTTGCCCATGTTTCAAAATCGGATATAACCAAGGGGGGGCGTACAAAAATGTCTGAAACATGTATTTTACCCTTAAATCTGATTATAGCTTGTGTTTTTATCAATCATGTTTTAGATATGTCATGATTTTATGCATTTAAGCAGATATTAAGAACAAATGAGAGAAAAAAGTTTTTGTTCTTCTTTTGTAAACACAAGTTTATTATAGAGGTTATATCATTTACACCTAAGGAATGTTCATAAATTGTAAACAATTTGCGATACCCATTGTATGCAAAATGAAAATGGAAATACAGACACGCAGTCTGTCTTCCAGCTTTTTTGTTCTTTGAATTGTTAAAAAAATAGTGCACTTGTCACTTTAAATACGGGAGAGTAACACGCAACATGTCATGTGATCAAGAACCCAGGAGGTTCGAAACGCGTCATGGCAGCCAAGCACTAAAAATAAAAAGAAATATTGCACCTAATAAGAGGAGTTCGTGCTTTCTTGATTCATGCGACGTCAAGGAATCAGTGGGAGAAAGGTGAAAGGATATATATATATATATATATATCCACAAAAAAGTCGCCCTGAAGCAAAGACGCACGTCCCAGCTGAGTGCTTTTCAAAAACCTTTGTCAAAACCGTCGTTTCAGCTCCGATGATACAAATTCCTAACGGGTTTCAGAGCTCAAAAGCTCCTTCTTCAGAGGATGACACTGCTCAAACTGACGTGCTCGCTAGGCGCCATTGACTGCATGCATTTGTCCAGCCCTCGTGGGCCTCTCAGGTGAGTCAAAGTTTGGGCATGCTGGTACCTGTAGTTCAATAACAGCGAAAATATTACCCATGTGGGTTCAGTTCTAGTTCAGTGTCCTTTCTTTTAAACAAGTAAAATACCACAGTGGTTTGGAATGAAATCACCTGTTTTCTTATTTCATCAGCTCAGCTGCGCCTGAAGGTCAGAAATGTTCGAACCTCTATGGCCCCATATTCAACTCCATGGTGATGCGTCCTTCTCGGCCAGGCTGCCGAGTATAAATCCACAAAAAAGTCGCCCTGAAGCAAGTATGCACTTCCCAGCTGAGTGCTTGTCAAAAGCCTTTATTTGTCAAAACCGGCATTTCAGCTCCGATGATACAAATTCCTAACGCGTTTCAGAGCTCAAAAGCTCCTTCTTCAGAGGATGACACTGCTCAAACTGACGTGCTCGCTAGGTGCCATTGACTGCATGCATTTGTACAGCCCTCGTGGGCTTCTCAGGTGAGTCAAAGTTTGGGCATGCTGGTACCTGTAGTTCAATAACAGCGAAAATATTACCCTTGTGGGTTCAGTTCTAGTTCAGTGTCCTTTCTTTTAACCCCTTGGCAGCGGCGCAAATTTCGCAGCGGCGCGGAGGGGGTGGGGGGTGAGCGCGGCGCTGCCATGCTCGTGACGGAACCACGACGTCAAGAGTCACGGGCGGCGTGTGCTCATGACGGCGTGGTTCCGTCACGGCCCCGCCCGCTCATTAATTCGCCCGCACAGGCGGGGAATTAATGCCGCGTGGGCGGAGCGGCAGCCGCATGACGGAACCACGCCGTCATGAGCACACGCCGCCCGTGGCTCATGACGGCGTGGTTCCGTCATAAGCAGGCAAGGGGTTAAACAAGTAAAATACCACAGTGGGTTGGAATGAAATCACCCGTTTTCTTATTTCATCAGCTCAGCTGCGCCTGAAGGTCAGAAATGTTTGGACCTGTATGGCCCCATATTCAACTCCATGGTGATGCGTCCTTCTCGGCCAGGCTGCCGAGTATAAATCCACAAAAAAGTCGCCCTGAAGCAAGGACGCACTTCCCAGCTGAGTGCTTTTCAAAAGCCTTTATTTGTCAAAACCGGCATTTCAGCTCCGATGATACAAATTCCTAACGCGTTTCAGAGCTCAAAAAGCTCCTTCTTCAGAGGATGACACTGCTTGAACTGACGTGCTCGCTAGGCGCCATTGACTGCATGCATTTGTACAGCCCTCGTGGGCCTCTCAGGTGAGTCAAAGTTTGGGCATGCTGGTACCTGTAGTTCAATAACAGCGAAAATATTACCCATGTGGGTTTAGTTCTAGTTCAGTGTCCTTTCTTTTAAACAAGTAAATATATACATATATATATACACACATATATATATATATATATATATATATATATATATATATATATTCACTGAAAAAACCGTAGGTTTCAGGCACGTTATAGTTACAAATTAGCATTTAAAAACCTTTGAAATTCACTGAAAAAACCATAGCTTTCAGACACGTTATAGTTAGAAATTAGCATTTAAAAACCTTTGAAATTCACTGAAAAAACCATAGGTTTTAGGGACAGTTATAGTTACAAATTAGCATTTAAAAAACCTTTGAAATTCACTGAAAAACCATAGGTTTCAGATATGTTATAGTTACAAATTAGCATTTAAAAAACCTTTGAAATTCACTGAAAAAACCATAGGTTTTAGGGACAGTTATAGTTAGTTGGACATTTCACTCGTACAAAACCCGTGAAATTCCCCCGTTATAGTTAGTTCAGCTAACTATAACTCGCGCCCGCAATGCACTGCTGATGACGTCACATATTACATCACTCATGACATGGTCAGTGACATCACTGATGACATCTCAAATGACATCACTGATGACATCATCCAGTGACTGTGTGTTTCTGTAAAGTTTAAATATTTTTAATATATATAGGAAAAGACGTATTGAAGAATGAGTGGGTGTGTAAGTGTCTGTATGGATGATTTAGTAGGTGCGTGACTGACTCTATAAGTGAGTGATTTAACGTATCTTACTGAATGCATGGGTTAGTGACTAAACTGGGTGAATGTCTGTATCCGTCTGTGTGTTGCTGTGTAAGTGGCTGCATGGGTTTGTGAATAGCTACATGAGTGTCTATATGAGTTATTGATTGGTTGTCTGAGTATCTGTATGGGTGCCTGAGTGTTTGTGTGGGTGGGGTGTGTGCGACTCTGTGCATAGATGTGTGAGTGGGTGATTCACTGGGTGGATGGTTTCAAGAGTGCATCTGTGATAGACTGTATGGGTGGGTAAGTGTGTGTAAGAGTGTGTTAGTGAGTGAATGTATGTCCCAGTGGTACATGTGTGAGTAACTACATATGTGAAAGCCAGTATATATGTGTGTTGGAGTATATAAATAGCTATAAGCTGAGAGTGAGTGATTGTGATAGTGGCTGTATGGATGAGTGTGTGCTTGTATCAGTGATTGTATAAGAGCGTAACAATGTGCTAGTGTTTGTATGATTAAGTGAGCTGGTGTGTGTATAACTGTATAGGTGAGTAAATGGCAGTGTGTTTAATTATTTGCATGACTGACTAGGTGTGTGAGTACCTCTATGGATGAGTGGCGGTGTTTGAGTGTCTATATAGGAGTAAGAGTGCATATGATAGTCCTGTACTGAGTGACCATAAGTATGAGTGACTGTACGGGTGAGTGAGTGGATGTGTGTGTGTAGACCTAAGAATCAGTGAGTGGGTATGTAGTTATTGGTGTTGGAGTGTCTATAGTTTTACGAATGGCAGTCTGTAATTTAGATTGGGTGTATCAAAGGTTATATTAGGGTGTGAGGAGCTGCATCAGATTATCACGTGGATGATGTCATCAGTGATGTCATTTGAGATGTCATCAGTGATGTCATCAGTGATGTCACTGACCATGTCATGAGTGATGTAACATGTGACGTCATCAGCAGTGCATTGCGGGGGCGCGAGTTATAGTTAGCTGAACTAACTATAACGGGGGAATTTCACGGGTTTTGTACGAGTGAAATGTCCAACTAACTATAACTGTCCCTAAAACCTATGGTTTTTTCAGTGAATTTCAAAGGTTTTTAAATGCTAATTTGTAACTATAACATATCTGAAACCTATGGTTTTTTCAGTGAATTTCAAAGGTTTTTTAAATGCTAATTTGTAACTATAACTGTCCCTAAAACCTATGGTTTTTTCAGTGAATTTCAAAGGTTTTTTAAATGCTAATTTCTAACTATAACGTGTCTGAAAGCTATGGTTTTTTCAGTGAATTTCAAAGGTTTTTAAATGCTAATTTGTAACTATAACGTGCCTGAAACCTACGGTTTTTTCAGTGAATTTCAAAGGTTTTTAAATGACATTTTTTAAATGTATTAATTTTTATATTAATTTTTTCATACTGATTTACTACATTTTTAGAAACAATTTCTTTTACATATTTTATTTTTTAAATTACATTGTAATTACATTATACATTACATTACAAAAATACTTTCTCAGAATGAATTACTTTAGTTTAAATACTTAGCACATAGGCAATAGAGTTTTAAGTACAGTAGTTACAGTTGTTGCAATGGGCAACACAATTTCAAACACAATGCAACATTCAGCTCAATGTGAATTTCTAGTTAAATGCAATTAGTTACTTTATGGATTACTTTTCTAACCACAGGACTGGATCCTAGAATCAGTCCTGGGACATATCCTGTAAACAGTTGAGTAAAAGCGTTTTGGTTACAGTCGTGATTTTTAAGGAATATTATTGTATTTTAAAAGTTGACACTTTGAAACTTTTTCTCATAGAATCACCAATGTTATCCTATGGAAGGAAATTCACTTAGCAGGTAAAAACTGTTATCGTTACTTTTTGTTACTCAGTGTTGGATCCTGGATCCAGCACTGGTGCATCTCCTGTAAACAGTTGAAAGAATGCGTTTAAGTCATACAGGCGATTTTTTTCAGGGTCAGTGCTGGGCTAAAAGATGCAGCACTGGGTTCTCTCCTGATAACAGGTGAGTAAATCGGAATTCGTATTTCGGCTGATTTTAGAAGAATAATTTAAAGTTCCAAAACTCCACACTTAGAAGAATTTTCAAGTGAAACCAGTCAATGTTAGCCTATGGAAGGAAATTCAAGTTACTGGTAAGTACGGTTAAAATTACTTTTCAGGACCAGTACTGGGCTGAAAGATGCAGCACTGAGGTCTCTCCTGATAACAGGTGAGTAAATCAGAATTCGGATTTCGGCTGATTTTAGAGGAATATTTGTATGTTTCAAAAATCAACACTTAGAAACTTTTTCAGCAAAAAGCAGGCAATGATATCCTATGGAAGGAAATTCAAGTTACTGGTAAGTACGGTTAAAATTACTTTTCAGGATTAGTATTGGGCTGAAAGATGCAGCACTGTGGTCTCTCCTGATAACAGGTGAGTAAATCGGAATTCGTATTTCGGCTGATTTTAGAGGAATATTTTAAAGTTCCAAAACTCCACACTTAGAAGAATTTCCAAGTGAAACCAGTCAATGTTAGCCTATGGAAGGAAATTCAAGTTACTGGTAAGTACGGTTAAAATTACTTTTCAGGACCAGTACTGGGCTGAAAGATACAGCACTGAGGTCTCTCCTTATAACAGGTGAGTAAATCGGAATTCGTATTTCGGCTGATTTTAGAGGAATATTTGTAGGTTTCAAAAATCAACACTTCGAAACTTTTTCAGCAAAAAGCAGGCAATGATATACTATGGAAGGAAATTCAAGTTACTGGTAAGTACGGTTAAAATTACTTTTCAGGACCAGTACTGGACTGAAAGATACAGCACTGAGGTCTCTCCTTATAACAGGTGAGTAAATCGGAATTCGTATTTTGGATGATTTTAGAAGAATATTTGCACAATGGTGAAGGGAGGGGCGGGGCCTGAGGTGACATCTGTGCAAACGCGCCCGTGGCGCGTTTTAAGTTGGGGGATTAAGTCCCTTGAATCCTGAGGGTCCCTAGGGGCCAACTAGCCCACCAGGAACCTCCAATATGCGCCACGGGGCTGCGTTGCAGAGACTGAAGAGAGGCCACACCCCTTTTACACCTCTCTGCAACGCAGCTCTGTGGCGCTTTCTGGATGTACCTGTTGGGCTAGTTGGCCCCAGGGACCCTCAGGATTGAAGGGATTTAATCCCCAACTTAAAACGCGCCACGGGCGCGCTTGCACAGATGTCACCTGAGCCCCGCCCTCCCTTCACCACTGTGCAAACGCACCCGTGGCGCGTTTTAAGTCGGGGATTAACTCCCTTGAATCCTGAGGGTCCCTGGGGGCCAACTAGCCCAACAGGTATATCCAAAAGCGCCACAGAGCTGCGTTGCAGAGAGGTGTAAAAGGGGCGTGGCCTCTGTACACCTCTCTGCAACGCAGCCTCTGGCGCATACTGGAGGTTCCTGGTGGGCTAGTTGGCCCCAGGGACCCCCAGTATTCAAGGGAATTGTTCCTCCTCTGCAAACGCGCCAGGGGCGCGTTTGCAGAGTGGTGAAGGAAGGGGCGGGGCCTGCGGGCCCGATCGTTTTTTTTTTGTTTTTGTTTTTTTTGTCCCCTGAAGGGGGGCTGTGTGGCCCCCATCCCCCAGGGCCTTACCCCTTTTTTTTAATTAAATTTTAAAAAAACGGGAAGGGGGCCGCGTGGCCCCCTTCCCTGGGCCTGTATTGGCCCCGGGACCCCATCCCCGGGGGTATGGCCTCGATTTTTTTTTCTTTGGAGGGGCTGCGTGGCCCCCTCCTCAGGCCATTTAAGGCCCGGGGACCCCATCCCCGGGCCGGCCTTTCCGTTTTTAAAAAATTTATTTTTTATTTTTTGGGGAGTGGGGCCGCGTGGCCCCCTCCCGGGCCACTACTTGCCCCAGGAACCCATCCCCCGGGCTGGCCCTTCTCCGTTGGGGACTGTGGGGGTCCCCAATCCCCCACAGTCCCGCCGGCTCCCCGCGTCCCTTGGGAGCCGGCATTGCTTTCCACATGGGGAGCTGCTAAGATGCAGCTCCCCATGTGGAAAGCAATGTGCTTTGGATATTGGAAGAGAGCAGGTTTCCCTGCTCTCTCTTCCAATATCCAAAGCAGTTTGCTATGGCAGGACGGGAGCCGCGAGGCTCCGTCCTGCCATAGCAAACTACAGTGTCCCGGGGTAGGCACCCGGGACACTGCAGGAGCTGGCCCTGGGGGTGGCGGTCCCCAGGGCCATCAAGGGCTCCAGGAGGGGGCCGCGCGCCCTCCCTTAAATTGCACAGCCCCGGGAGGTGGTGGTCCCGGGGCTCTGGGGGTCCGTAATGGACCCCCACATTTATTTTATAAGTGCCCCGGGAGGTGGTGGTCCCGGGCGTGTGGGGGCTGGAGCCCCCACACCTTATTGAAATAAAAAGAAGCCCCGGGGGTGGCGGTCCTCGGGGCTGCGGGAGGGCAGAAGAGCCCTCCCGCACTATTTTTTCATTAAAGCCCCGGGGGTGGCGGTCCCGGGGCTTGGGGGCCCTTTGAGGCCCCCACACATTAAATTATCCCCCCACCATGCCCCCGGGACTTGGGCCACCCGGGGCAAATACAATCGAAGCGCGGGAGACCGCGCTCGATTTTTTCGGCAGGATTCGCGCACCCTGAGCGCATCCTGCCGATTTTTAAATTTTTTTATTTTTTTGCCCAGGGGTCCTTGTGGGACCCCTGAGCAAACCTAGAGGTCAGGGTGTTTCTACCCTGCCCCCTTTGTGCGCTTTGCGCACTTGTTTCTGTCCCTCGGTTCTACCGAGGGACAAAATGGCTGCCAACATTTCCTGAATCGGAATGTTGACAGCCAGCTGACAGCCAATTAACATGCAGCTCGTGATCGGGACGGTGCGCGCAGGGTGCGCTGAGGGTACGCGGACCCTACTCGGCCATAGATATCACTATCTTTTTACTTTTGATTTTCTCAGCAACTACTGAACGGATTTACACCATTTAACAAAAGGGTTCTTTCTGAACCAAGAACTACCTCTTTGCCAAATTTGGTGTAATTCCGTTCAGCAGTTCGGGCTGTAGCCGTGTCTAAAGTTTCCTATGGAAAATTGCATGGGGAAAACGCGTATTGGGACCCCCTTTTTCTCGGCCCCGCTTGACGAATCCCCCGAGACTTTCAGGGTAGGAGCGGACCGGAGCGGGCCATAAAGTTTGAAAATTTTGCGAAGATACGTCAACCGGCAAGAGAGTTATTTCAAATAGAATGTCGCAGATTTCCTATGGATAATAGGTTGTAACTATAACTATCTACTGGCGACCGCCAGTAGATAATATATATATATATATATATATATATATATATATATATATATATATATATATATCCAAATGAGAAAAGATGCTCCTGCTGGAAGCCGGAGTCCCGTGGGAGGTGGCGCGAGAGTCGGCGGAGCCGTCGATAATCCAATTCCAAATATAAGAGACCAATCGCTCGCACACTCGGAAAAATAAGGCAGGTTTGGAAAACCAAAGATTTATTCCGTCATAAATCAACGTGACGCGTTTCGCCTAACGGCTTGATCACACAAAGTGCACATAGTGAGAGCCTCGTTACATACTGATAGGTAGAAATTAACAAAGGACTACTTGGCTGTGGGCGAATCGCCCGTAATATCAGCCGCCATCATGTAGCGTGTTAAAATTAAGATGTCCCCCAGATGCTAACTGAATATGACATTAGCTTCGATAAAGCGGCTTCTAACAAATTTAGACCGAAATCTACCTTTTTACCAATGATGCCTCATGACAATATTGATACATTCCAAGACATTGTCTCTGAACAATTGTTGAAATACAAACAGAAAGTATGGTTTAAAAAAACTGTACCTATGGTATATAATATGTCTATGGCACAAAAAAATGCAATCATTAATTTAGCCACTGATAACACCATTGTAGTGAGGCCTGCTGATAAAGGGGGAATGTGGTCATCATGACCAGAGACATGTACATAGCAGAAGCAAACCACCAGTTGAATAATCCCTCTTTCTACTCCATGACCAACAGAAATGAGTACAGTAAGAGTGGGACATTGCCGTTTGCTATGACAGGGCGGGAGCACGGCTCCAGCCCTGCCATAGCAAACTCTACTTTGCTTCATTGAAGCAAGAGCAGGAAAACCTGCTCTCGCTTCAATGAAGCAAAGCAGATTGCTTTTGAGCAAGGGGAGCTGCATGTCAGCAGCTCCCCTTGCTCAAAAGCAATGCTGGCTCCCGCAGGAGGCGGGGAGCCGTCGGGACCGTGGGGTCATTGGGGCTCCCCCCACGGTCCCCAACAGTGAGGCCAGGCCTAGGGGGATGGGGTCCCCGGGGCCAAAAGTGGCCCAGGAGGGGGACCACGCGGCCCCCCTCCCGCGAATAATTATTTTTTTTTTAAACGCAGGACATCAGGACACAAGAGGACCTCATCGCCCCACCAGCAGTGTGCCAAGAGGCACGTTTGCAGAGTGATGTAAAAAGGGGCGTGGCCTCGGACCACCTCTCTGCAATTCAGCTGTGTGGCGCTTACTGGAGGTACCTGGTGGGCTAATTGGCCCCCAGGAACCCTCAGTATTCAAGGGGACTTAATCCCCCAACTTAGAACGCGCCAGGGGGTGCGTTTGCAGAGTGGTGGAGAAAGGGGGCATGGCCTGTGTCCACCTCTCAGCAATCCCACTGTGTGGGGCTTACTGGAGGTAAGTTATAGCTAGTTGGACATTTCACTCGTACAAAACCAAAGAAATTCGGCCGTTATAGTTAGTTCAGCTAACTATAACTCGCGCCCGCAATGCACTGCTGATGACGTCACATATTACATCATTCATGACATGGTCAGTGACATCACTGATGACATCACTGATGACATCTCAAATGACATCACTGATGACATCACTGATGACATCATCCACGTGATAATCTGATGCACCTCCCTAATATAACCTTTGATACACCCACTCTAAAATACAGACTACCATTTTCAAAACCATAGACACACCAATACCAGTTACTACATACCCACTCACTGATTCCTAGGTCTACACACACATCCACTCATTCACCCATACAGTCACTCATACATGCAGTCACCCATCAATATGGCACTATCATATGCACTCACATACCTATACAGACACTCACACATCGCCACTCATCCATAGAGTTACTCACACACCTAGTCAGTCATGCAAAGAATCAATCACACTCCCATTTACTCACCTATACAGTTATACACACACCACCTCACTTATTCAAACATATACTAACACATACTTACACTCTTATACAATAACTAATACAAGCACACACTCATCCATACACCCACTCTCATAATCACTCACTCTCACATATAGTCATTTATATACTCCAACACTCACATATACTGCCTTTCACATATGTAGTTACTCACACATGTACCACTGAGACGTCTAAACACTCACCAACACACCCATACATACACTCACCCACCCATACAGCCCTTCACAGATGTACTCTTGAACCCATACACCCAGTGAATCACCCACTCACACATCTATGCACAAAGTCACACCCCCACCCACCCACACAGACACTCAGGCACCCATACAAATACTCAGACAACCAATCAATAACCCATATAGACACTCATTTAGCTACTCACCAACCCATGCAGCCGCTTACACACCAACTGACAAACTGTGTGAATGTCTGTATCAGTCACTAACACATGCATTCAGTAAGACACATTTAATCACTCACTTATACAGTCAGTCACGCACCTACTAAATCATCCATTCAGACACTTATACACCCACTCATTCTTCAATACACCTTGGCATATATATATAAAACATATTTAAACTTTACAGAAACACACAGTCACTGGATGATGACATCAGTAATGCCATTTGAAATGTCATCAGTGATGTCCTCAGTGATGTCACTGACCATGTCATGAATGATGTAATATGTGACGTCATCAGCAGTGCATTGCGGGGGCACGAGTTATAGTTAGCTGAACTAACTTTAACGGCCGAATTTCTCTGGTTTTGTACGAGTAAAATGTCCAACTAACTATAACGTCCCTGAAACCTGTGGTTTTTTCAGTGAATATATTTATATATATATATATACATATAAACAAATCATATAATATTAAAAAACTAAACAAATAATAATATTAGGTATATTTAAACAATATTAGGAAAAGTATTAGAGTCTGAGCAAATTTATGTTTATGCAACAGTATGGAAAGCATAGGCTTTCAGAGGGGTTACATTTACTCTTCGCACTCCAAACAGGTCAACAGTAGGGTAAGTATTGGACTTCGGAGGGATAAGACTTACTATTCCCACTCCAGTCTGTGCAACAGTAGGGAAAGCGTTGGACTTCAGAAGGGTTACATTTACTATTCCCACTCCAATCTAAGCAAAAGTAGGGAAAGTACTTCACTTCAAACACATTACATTTTTGAATAACAATATTAATTTAGATATATATAACCAAAGTTGCTGCTCACTGCGCCGTTTGACCTGCCTCGCTGTGCCGGTGCCAGCGACGGTGGCAGCTGGCGACTTAGGGGCAGATTTACAAGAAACTGACGCATCTATATGGATGCGTCAGTTTCCCTGCGCCTGCGTGAAAAACTCTTGCGCCACCATAGATGCGCCGTATTTACAATACGGCGAACTATGGTGCAAGGATTGACAGATGCGTCAGAAATTCTGACGCATCTGTTGGCGGAAAAGTCACACATTGCTGGAGTCGTGTCGCAAGCACGATGCAACTCCAGAAATGCTTGTTGCAGCCTATTCCCAATACACTGCGTCACTCCTTACGCCTGCTTCAAGCAGGCGTAAGGTTTTGACGCAGTGGCGTCTTAAAAGTCATGCAGTGAAATCTTGCAGATTTCACAGCGTCACTTTTACGCGGCTTTCCTGCGTGGGAACGCCTACCCTGCATACATTATACCTGACGCAGGTATAATGTCCCGCAGGGCTTTACAACGTGACTCATCTCCCTAGATGCATCAGGTTGTAAATTTGCCGCATTTTATACACCGTCGTTGCGTCACAAAAGTGACGCAACAGCAGCGTAAAAGTGACGCAAGGGGCTTGTAAATCTGCCCCTAATTTTTTTGACCAAATCCAGTTCAAATCCAAGAACCACGAAAGCAGCACGCCTGATGACAGCAATGTCATTTATTGCGCAAATTTTTGTTTTGCACAGTAAATGAGATTGCTATCATCAGGTGTGCCACGTTCGTGGTTATTGGATTTGAACTGGATTTGGTAAAAAAAAAAAAAAAATTAAAAAGAAATTAAAAAAAATATATATATATATATATATACGTATCAGTTAAACATTTTGCATAATTATTAAACAATTTAATAATTATAAATTACATTTTAGTGTTTATTTATTACTTTATTAACTTCCCTCAGTATACTCCTACAAACCTAGCAGCACACGCTTAAAATGTAACAAAAATAAATAAGTATAACAAAATATTTAGAATTGATAATCAATTTACTAATTAATTAACAATTAATAATTAATTGTTATATAATTATTACAACACTTTCAATGACTATTAGCAATTAAATTAAAAATTATATTCTTGACAATATTTCTGCATGAAGATATTTTTGTATCACAATGCTTTACTTTCCAATATTTCTGTTTCCGGATATTTACGACTCAATATTTTGTCAAAAATACAATTATGACCTTACTCCCAGTTATCACTTCAGTAAAGTGTCTAACGTATTCACTCCTACAGATTCATCACTCTATGGGAACAATCTGCAAGCACCAGGACATTTAGTGATACTGATGCTCTCCAGATATACCACCTTGCTGACCCTTGGCTAAAAAGGGATATTTCAAAATCAAATAAGAAATAGTTTCAAGAAAAAATCAGGACATATTTCTTGCCAATGCATTCCAACACCTAAGGTGTGTTGACATTGATTGTCTTTTGCTGTACGACAGTGCTGTATAGTGAGCCATGCTACCACTGTCCTGCTAAGCAAAGACTTTAGCAGAGGAATTTCGATGTATATATTGGTATGTCAATTCAACCATATTGTCCTAGCTCACTACAATCTACATTTACTTCCAGCCTAAAGCAGTAAAGCCGTTGTGGCTTCCAAAGTCTGCATGCTTTGTTACTGGCACACTTAACTCATGTGCCACTGCAGCACTTCTGCCTGTATGCTACCCTTTATGAGCGTGAAATCCTTCTGGCTGCTTGAAAGTGGGATGTAGGCATGGCAGGATGCTTACCCACATGGCCATCCTAGGCGGGAAGAGAGAAGAGCCTGCTTAGTGACTGAGAATGAGTGGTTCCTCTATGGACTTGGCGAGGGCAGCCAATGACTGACTGCATAGCATTGAAAAATGATAATTATTATAGGCCCTAGCTAATCATCTGCTGAAGAGGTAAGTTTCATATCTGTGGATATTTGGGGCCAGAGCACTGCCTATGAAAAAGTCAGGAATGAAAGTCCACTGTTGACACACATTTGTATATGTATATATATATATGTGTGTATATACATATATATGTATATACATATATATATATACATATATATGTATATACATATATATATATATATATATATATGTATATATATATATATATATATATATATATATATATATATATATATATATATATATATATATATATATATATATATATATATATATTAAAACACCATTTCCCCATTCAAATTTCCATAGGAAATTAAACAGCGATACCGCAAAAAACGCTGAATGCATTTACACTGAATTTGGCAGAAAGCTATCTTGGTCCAGAAAGCATTCTTTTTTGGTTTGTTGTAAATCCATTTTGTCATTTTTGAGAAATTAAATCGGAAAAAAATTGTATATTTCAAGCCTCTGAGATCCGCGGAGCCGAGAGATCTCAAGAAGAGATCTGATTGGCTGCCACCACATCAACAATAATGTGGTAGCAGCCATCTTAGGACTCAGGACTCAGTCCTGAGTCCTATAAGATTGGTAAAAAAAGACCTATTGGGGCAGTGTAGGGATAAACCGTCTCCCTAGGCCTGGATGAGGGGGATCCGAGAACAACCTCCCCTGGGGTAAAAAACAAGAAACACCCCCAGAGTGGGCCTGGGCACGGTGGGAGGGCAACCCCAATACCATATTTTAGGGAGGAGGTGTGAGGCTGCCTCCTTGAGCCTCTAGGAGGCCCTGGATACCCCATCCCTAGAGGCTAAACTTCAATTATAGGGGAGGGAGCATGCGGCCCCCTTCCCTGATCCTGAAAAGACTGAGGACCCCATCCCCTGAGGCTGAATGCAATTTAAAAGGGGAGTAGGCACTCGGACCCCATCCAAAGCCTCGAAGGGCTCCAGGGACCCCATCCTTCAGGCTGGCTCACTGATTGTCTTCTGTGGAACCCATTCCTGGTACACAGTAGTTTCCCTGCCCGCAAGAGAGTGGGAAGGGAAACTTGCCTTCTCTCACATGGAAGGAACTGTGAAAATGCTCCTGGCAGTTGGAAGCAGACTTGTGTTTTCCTGCCCATGCTCTTGCGGGCATGAAAACTCAGATCACGGTGCATGCGGGAGGCCAAAATGCTTATGTGGGCCCTAGGGATCCCTCCACGGCTTTCAACTGTGCTTTCTGCGGGGACTCGGGGTGGGCACCTGGGCGGTTGTATGTGATTTCATAGAAAAAACGATTTCTTGGAATGCCATTAATGAAAAACCATTTCCTCTAAACTGTTTAATGGAAATATTTGGAATGAATGCCATTTTCTTTTTTGTAGAAATTAATTCACAGAATGTCTTTTTGGTTGAAATTGGCTTTTGAATACTTATTTTTTAAGTGTAAATGCAGAAAGAGTTTTGTTGGAGATATTTATTTCAGTGTTCTACTTCAGGAGACATTATTTCATATTTATATCTTTTTCATTGTCAAACAATTACTTTGGATGCTTTTAATCTGCTGACTCATCTCCACCCGTAAACACCATCCATCGCTGGCCCCTCACAGTCCCCAAACACCATCAATCTTAATCCCTCCTCCCTAAAGCCTCTCATCCACTCCTAATCTACACTCATTCCTGAAGCCTAAAAGCCCTTTCTACCCCAAATATGTACCATCCTCCAACCATACAATAACTCACTACCCCTAACTCCACCCATTCCTGAGCCCTAATAACACCTTTCTATGCCTAAACCTCACCAATCCCTTATCCCTTAAAACACCTCAGCACACCCAAACTCCACCCATCCCTGAACCCCAAAAGATATGCACCGCCCTTAAACACCAGCCATCCACGAACCATAGGAACTCCTCATCTCCCTATGCTACTTATCCCTGTAGCCTAAAAACCCTTTCTACATCTAAACTGCACCCATCACTGAATCCTTAAAACCCTTAAAACCCCTCACCACTCTGAAGTCCATCCCATCCTGAACACAAAAATCTCTTCACCACTCCAGCCGCTACCCTTAAAAACTCTCACTTGCCCTAAACTCTGCCATCCATGAACCTAGCACCCCTCAAGACACTTACATTCCACCCATCCTTGAAACCTAAAAACACCACACTCACCTAAACACCACTCATCCGTGTACCCTAAAATCTCCTCACAAACCCCTACACTTCACCCAAGTCTGAACCCTAAAAACCCCTTTCTATGCCTTAACTCCAATTACTCCTGACCCCTAAAAACCTCTCATCATCCAAAATTATTACCCATCCCTGAATTAAAAAAAACCCTGAGTAGTCCTAAACTTCACCCAAGTTTAATGTAATTTTGGATTTTTCCTTAAAAATATCTTTCCTTAAAAATCTACGATTTTTTTGTATTTGCTGAAAATTGTCTTTCCTTTAAAATGGTTTTCCATGATTTAGTTTCCTCCAATGTGGTTTCTTTTTTCTTGTTTTCCATTAATTCACACACATCACACAAGGACACCCTCTTCTGGGCATGAAAAAAGGCTCTGGGGAATGGAGTTCCCAGGCCCAAAATAAATCGGGTAAGGGGACCATGCACCCTCTCCCCTTTAAAAAAAAACAACCCAGGGGATGGGATCCTTGGGGCCCCCAGTGAATCAGGAAGGAGGGCTGCACCCCGTCCCATTAATTAAAAAAAAGGCCGCTGGGTAAAACTCGAGCCCTCGCCATGCACTGCTAATTACCACACATATTACATTACTTCTGACATGCTCTATGACATCATTGATAATATCACTGCAACATTTACAGTGATATCATTGATGACAAAACTGTGCTTGGTTGGGGCGCGAGTTATACTTACTTTAGAGCATTAGTTATAGTTACTTAAGATTACTATAACTGTTGAAGTTCAGTGATTTTGTTTGTTATGTATTAACTGGCATTTTCACCTAACTATTACTTCCTTTTAACCTTTGTTTTTTTCAAGGAATTTACATATACATGTGTGTGTGTTTATACACACACACATTGCAGAGTGGCGATAGTTCCTCTATAGTTATAGTTAGGGTTACCAGCGATAGGAATGCCTCAAATCTTTGTCCCGTAACAACTTTGAACTGTTTGACAAATCTTCATAAACCTTTGCAGACCTATTGCACCCATAACTTTGGAGAAGGATTGAAAGTTTGGCAGCGTTTGGTCAAGCGCGTGTAAAGGGAAAAGGGGGGTCCCAAAACACACTTGAACTCCAATGCATTTTACGTAAACTTTTAGATTTCACATAGCTGCAAAACGGCTGAACGGATTGTAAAGAAATTTGGCAACAATGTACATTAGACTATGTAGATGATTCTTTTTGCTACTGCAAGTGATGTTATGAAGTTATAAAGGTCACTGTGTAGCACAATACTACTATAAGTAGCAAGAAAGCCCAAAAATAAACTAGGCTGTAATGTAAAGTGTCAGATTTACTACATGAACAACTGAAAGACCTATTTATGATCACATGCTAATGAAAACCTATAAAGAAATACATAACAAATAGAATACATCTTAATCTGCATATGCTTTCTTTGCATGCTCTCTGGTTCACAAAATAAAACTGTTCCAAACAAGCCAAGCAAAAACCTTCTTCCTTATGTACCCCTGTGCAACAAAATGAAGAGTGAGCTGCACAAACTACTATTTAGTGGGCATTATTGCCCACTAAGAAAAAAATAGTAATCTCGAATTTTATAAAACAATAATGATTGTCTTTAATTCACTCTGGGCTTCATATATAGCAAAAGTCTACTAAAAGTAGCAAGGAAGCCCAAAAATAAACTAGACTACATATGTAATTAAAAAATTACAACATGAATAACTAAAAGACACATTTATGGTCACATGATTATGTACACCAATAAACAAATACATGAAAAATACAATAGATAAAAATAAATAAATCACATTAAATCTGATTGCCACTCTGTAGTTATAGTTAGTTTTCTCAGAGATAGGAATTCCTCAGATTTTAACTCTCTAATAACTTTCCACCCATTTGACGACTCACCACTAAACTTTCCAGACCTACAGCATTTTCTGCATTTTGAGATGATGTTCATTTTTGTGGTGAATTATTAAAGGGGGTGCAAAGATAAAAGGGGGATCCTAAAACTCATATTTCCACCAATGCATTTACCATAGACTATTGTATTTGACGTAGCACAGAAATGGCTGAATGGATTTACATGAAATTTGGCAGGATTATACATTATGGTGCACAGATGATGCTTTTTGTGTATTGCAGTTAAGTAGGGTAAGTATTTTTTAAGTTATAAGCCATTTAAGCTTAGTGATTTCACAAAATTTCACAAAACTACCATAGTACATGGCTGTAAACTTATTTAAAAATATATAAAATAATATAAATACATTTCTCTATCTATTACCCCTTTAAAAAAGTGGTAAAAGGTACGGACCTACTACTTACGTATGTCTAAGTCCCTAATACTGAACGCAGCCAAACTGTAGTAAAAACAATATGGCTGCCTTTTCATTCTCCATGCTACACTGCAAAGTTACCACGTTATACCAATGCCCAAAATATAACTAAGGCCTAGCTGTATTATTGGATTGCGGTACCCATTCGTCACGCATGGTGTCGTATGGGCAACACAATACTTGAGTCAGACTTACGAAGCAATGCAAGTCCCCATGCAGTGCCCTGGGTTGATTGGTAAATCTGGAGAAATGCAAGGCAGCACAATTCGGTATTTTGTCTTACTCTGTACACCATAATCTACATTGCTGCTAAATTTCTCATACATCCGTACGCCACACCACTGTACTCCACTCCACTATATGCTATTCCACTCTTGCACCAGCTCAATCCTGAGGGAGTGCTTCCTCAGTTGCATTGAGGTGGGCCATCACTTTGCCTTTGCACCTGTGCCATATCACAGATGTAGGCTCAGATGCAAAAAACCTGTTGAGAGGTGCACTTCAGAGGACGGCAATGGAGTCGCCTGAGCTATGCACAGCGTTTTTCTGGTTGGAATCGGATGTACTGTGCTGGTCCACCCCAGATGGCAGAAAGACTATCTTGTGCCTAGATGTATAACTAGATGCCAAGGCAGGCTGAAACTCCACACCATCCCTTTTTTGGGCATCTATCCTGGTCAGGTGCGATCCATGCAGGTAAGAGCGGTGCGGTGGGGTGGGGGGATTCGACATACGACGACAAGGGAAACTTAAATAAAAAAAGAAAAACAAGTTTCCCTCATCGTCGTATGTCGAATCTCCGTGCCCCGCCCCTACCCCACCGCTTTTACCTGCACGTGCCTCGCCTGATCCTGGTATCTAGTGGGCATTCATCTCCTTGGTTGGGGTGATAGGAGATGAACCCTCCAGTCTTTTCCCTCGAAGCTGGGGGCTGCGGTTCAGTGGCCGGATGGACAAGCCCAGCATCCCATTCTGTTTCTCATTCTTTTTTACTGATGTTGTAGTTGGGTTTCTGAGCTCCCCTCTACACCCCCCCCCCTCTTAAAAGACATTTAAGGGCTAAATGTCCTAATTTGCCGACCCAAAGAGACTGAAAGACCACCAGACTACCAGGGAAAAAGTGAGAAAAATAATTGAATGGGGCTGGGAACATCTTAGCATCAAGTTCTATCTCTGGGCACCAGACAGTATTTATGCTCCCCGGGTGAGGCAGAATGGGGGATGTTGCTTCTTATTTCTTCCCACTTACTATGGGGAGTGTATGCAATTTTCAGGCTCTGAGACAGCAGGCACCCAGGAACCCCAACCAACCCTGGCTATTTCTGAAACCTAGAGACCCAGGAAAATCCAGGGTTGTGTGGCTTGCATCGATTTCTGCATCTTGTTTTATCCCTAATGCCCTGCAAACAACAAAAATATGCCAAAAACAGTAACTTTCTGTTCTCTCTTTCCACGAAGATGGCTACACCATTGCAGAATGGAGTCTGCTGGAACCGAGGGAACTCTAGTAAACATGGACAATTCTGAAACTTAGCGATGCAGAGAATTCCAGGATCATGTTTCTTGTGTAGTTCCACACATGTTTTGTTATCCAGAATGCCCTAAAAAATCAAAACTATGCTTAAAACACCCATTTTCCTCTCTCCTTCCATGGGGGATGGCTACAAGATTTCTGCCTGTAAACTAGAAACCCACTGTAATCCATGGTGCTGTTGCTGCATACAAGAATGTTTTCTTACCCAGAATGCCCCACAAAAGTCAAAGTATGAGTTAAAAAACACATATTCTTTCCATATTTATGTGACAAATATCTAAGGCACTTCCAGTCAATGGTGAACGTGTTATCACCATATATTCCCACATTTCTCTCTATTGAAGTGCCACCTCTCATGTGTGGGTGGACCTGAAGCATATCATTGAAATAAATCAAACTATAACCATGTGAAAATCTCTTTAACACCTGCCCATAGGCCAGGTTTTGGCCATTTCATGTCATCCACACAAGTGGGGTTCCGTTTTATCAGAAGTATGGGAATGCTGGGCTGTGGGACTTTTGTCAATTCCCACAGATTCCAGAAGTCTATGAGAAATACTATGACAAAATTCAGTGATTACAGCAGGGCATTCTGGGTAAAAGCAAGTGGTGAGATTCATGCAAGCCACACCACTCTGAACTACCTTGGATGCCTATTTCTGAGAAATGTCTGGATTTTGTAGTTTTTGCTTGGTGTTGCCGACCTCAGGCTTAAGTTTCACAGCTATGCTCATCGTTAGAATTATTGAAATTAAATTGAAAATCTTGACATTTCCACATTGCGTTTTGTGGCCTTTCCTGTTGCAGGATATGCACCCCCACCCACACAAGTGGGATAGTGCTTTTATCTGAAGAACTGTGAGAGCAAAGTATGGTAGAACGTTTGTCAATCCCCATGGATTTTGGAAATATTCCTTACAGAAGCGTGAGAAAAGTTTGAGACTTTTGCCAAAATTTGTTGTTTGAAGGGTATTTTGGACAAGAAAAAGTAGCAGGATTTATATAAACCACATCACCCTGAGGTTCCCCAAAGGTATCTAGTTTTCATAAATGTGTATCTGGAACCAAATAAGGTAGCTACTAGGATCCCCAGAAAGATTAAAATTCCAAGTAAAAATCTTGATGTTTCCATGTTGCATTTGGGGCCTTCCTTTCGCTGTTGATCGACCCACCAACACAAGTTGGGCATCATTTTTATTAGGGGATGTGTGGTAATGCTGAGTTGTAGGTATATTGTCAATCCCTGCAGGGTTCCACATTCACCCTCTCAGAAATGTGAAGAAACATGTTACTTTACCCAAAGTTTTATATTTGCAGGAAATTGTGGGTGAGAAATTTGGTGGGATTTAAGTAAGCTACACCACCCTGCACTCCATTGGGTAGCTAGGGCCTGATTACAAGTTTGGCAGTCCATAGGACCGCCGAACCCATGGTGGCGGTCCGACAACCACTGCACTGCGGTACCACCCACAGTATTACGACTGCGACAGTCGGACCACCACCAGACCACTGCGACAGCCAGGGATCCAGAAACACGCGGCGTTCGCGCAGCGGTCAGAGGAAGAAATATGCTGGTGGTGCCGTAGCTGCACCACCGAGCACATTTTGAGTTGCCTCACTACCACCATTTTTATGGCACTGATCCTGCCATGAAAAGGATGGCAGTGAGACAACTAAGGGGGTCCTAATAGGGCTCCTCTTCCACCTCAGGGCTCAGAGGATACATGCAGGCATGTAGTGCCCCCCTTGAATTGCACCCCCAGTTCCTGCATGATGTGACATGTATGGCACACCCTGCAGGAAGGTGTAGGTGCACTTTGAGAGCGGCAGTCTGCATGGTAGGCTCTTCTATGAGCCTATTAGACAGCCGCTGTCAGACTGCCGCAGGATCGACCGCCCAACCAGAACTAAACTCCTGATCTGGCAGGCGGTAGGTCCTTAGTTTTAATAGATGTATGGGGCTGATAAGTTCTTTTGGCTGCCAACCACCCCGGGCACAAATACCATAGCCACCTATATCCACAGAAAAATTGCAATTCCAAAGAAAAATCTTGATGTATGAGTGTTGCATTTTGGGTCTTTTCGTGTTTCATATGTTAGGCCCACCTGCACAAGGGAGGGTACTGTTTTTATAGGGAGAAGTGTGTGAATGCTGGATTTTTGTCAAACTCACACATTCTGCAACTTTGTTTTTCAAAAATGTGAAGAAAATCTGTTATTTGAGCCCAAGTTTAATGTTTGTGTGCAATTCTGGGCAAGAAAAAATAGTGGCATCCACATAACCCACTCCAATTTCCTGGGTGTCTACTTTTCAGATATATTTGGAGTTGGTCGGTTTCCCCAGGTGCCGGACAACCCTGGCCTCAAATAATACAGCAGAGCTGCCCGCATCCCAGAAATATTGAAATTCCAAGGACAAAACTTCATGTCACCACATTGCATTCTGGAGCCTTTACTGTTATGGCTGATAGACACGCAAACAGGTTAACAATTTTATCAAGACAATTGTGGGAACACAGAATAGTAGAACATTTATTATTATCTATTGAATTCCTCTCTATTTTTGACTTCCAAATATGAGTCACTGTGAGCTGTTTAAGAGCACATATTTCAAAACACCCACAGAATCAAATATTATGTGGAAGAAATCGGGTTGTTGGTTAAAGGGGGTCAAACCCTTCTCAAGCAGCAACCACCATTTTTCTCAGGGTGAAGTCACAAGCGCACAATTAATTAACCTCTGCTCAACCCTCGGGTAGCTTGGCACAGAGCAGTCAGGCTTAACTCAGAGGCAATGTGTGAAGTATGTGTGCAACACTTCAAAATGTAACACAGTAAAAACACACCACAAAAGAATCCCACGTTAGTTTAGAAATATTGACTAATTTTTAATAAATAAAATATGACCACAACAACAAAAATCCAATCCGTAGAACCGGAGATACTTTATTTTAAAGATTTTAGCCAAAATAGTGCCAAAAGGCATAAAGCACCAACTGTGGCTATCTAGTCGAGCTGGACTAGAAAAAACTCACACGTTGAGGCTGACCCTGATGGAGCACGAGTTCGCTACACTGGCCCAGTTAGGTTCGCTGAACAAAGTACCTTCAATCCTGGTTTGTGGAGTATTGTGAGGAACGGTGTCGAAGATGTGTTGCGCAGCCAAATTGATGCATCAGTTCCGTGATGCGGCGAGGCTGCGGTGCGGAGCCTGGCATCATCATCATGGCTGACATCTACGAGGGATGCGAGGGCCTGTGCTGAGAATACATCGCACAGCAGGGGTTCTGATACTGCCACTAACTGCAATGCAGATCTTTGCAGTTGTTCTAATTCATGCTTGATGACTCAGTTCTGCTCAGGGTTGTGCCTTGCAGCAGAAGAGATGCATTGGTTCCGCTGGATCCACAGAGGCTGGCAGAGCACCTTAGGCCCATTTCCAAAGGTCCTCGACTGGGGTGGTACCACTTGGCAGGGTATTCTCACAAATGGCAAAGCCCAGATGCAAGGTTGCAGGACGCCTGTTGTGTCCCTCAGGCTTCAGATCCGGAGACCAGCCAACTAGCCCTTGGAGTCACTCTGTGGCTCTGGGTTCAAGAGATGTAGGTCCAGTCCTTCTTCCTAGGCAAGACGGCAGCAGGTCAGCACATCAGGGCAGCAGTCCTTCAGAGCAGCAGTCCAGCAGATTGGCAGTCCTTTCAGCAGCACAGCTGTTCTTCTTCCTGACAGAGTATCCACAGGTTCAGAAGTGTACTGAAGTGGTGGTGCCTGAGGTCCACTCTTTATACTCAGTTGGGCCTTTGAAGCAGGGAGAAGGTTCTAGAGGTTTCCCTCTAAAGTCCCCAGGGATCTCGCCTTCTCTGTCCTGGACTCCAGACTAACTACAGGGGGTGTGCAGCCCTTTCTGTGGAGGCATGGCAAAGCCTATTTAAGCTCCTCCCTCCCATCCTGCCAGTGATGGCCCTTTCAGGCACACCTCAGCTCTCTATTGTGTGTGGCTGTCTAGGAGGAATACACAAAGCTGAACTGTTACCTACACCCAGTCATGTGACCCAGATACGGACACTAAATGGTTAAGGGCGTTATGACCAGTCTGGCGGTCCATGGACCATCAGACTCGCGGGGCGTGGTGGTGGCAGCCCAACCACCATATTATAAGTTTGCCAGTTGCACCGCCATTTGACTGCCGCAACCGACAGGGAACTGCATTCCCAGGTGGTGGTGCAGTGGTTAGGGACTCAGAATATGGTGGTGGTGCTGCTGCAGCACCACCATGCATATTTTGAGTTTACCGTCCGCCGACACTGCGGTCAGCACTGCCATGTAAAACCTGGTGGTAGGGAAACAAAGGGGGCCTTACATGGCCCCTCTTGCCCTATACAGGTAGGTGCATGCAGGGGGAACATGTTGTGCCCCCCTGTGTGCAAACACCTCCCCCCAGTTCCAGCACAGCATGGACTTTAAAGTCCATGCCGTAATGGAACGTGCTGTGACGGTCCTATGGCGAGGCAGTATTAAAGGCTCATTAAGCCTTTTTACTGCACCGCTGTGGGACCGCCACGCTGCCCGTCCACAAGACAACGATTTGTATTGTAATCTGGCAGGTGGGCAGCGTTTGGGTTTGGCGGAGCGTGCAGTGGTGAACCGCTGGCACCGCCAAATTCGTAATGAAGCCCTTAGGCAGGAAAACGCCAACTTTCTAAAAGTGGCATTTTGAAAATTGTAATTTAATATCCCACTTCATCATAACTTACAATTTTTCATTACAGTTCCAAATACACCAAACATAAACTGGTCACCTGCTCCCATTTGGAATTTACAGCTTATTAAATGTAATAAGGTAACTCCAATTTTAGTCTATGGGAGGGGTAGGCCTTGCAGTAGTGAAAAACGAACCTATGAGTTTTTCACTATCAGGACAGGTAAAACTTTAAATTTCATATCCCACTTTTTAAGTACACTGCACCCTGCTCACTGGGCTGTCCAGGACCTACCCCAGGGGTGACTTATATGTATTAAAAAGGAAGGTCTAGGCTTGGGAAAAGGTTTGTTTTGCCAGGTCGAAATGGCATTTAGAAACTGCACACACAGGCTGCAAAAGCAGGCCTGAGACATGTTTAAAGGTCTATTTAAGAGGGTGGCACAATTAGTGCTGCAGGGCCACTAGTCACATTTAATTTGCAGGCCCTGGACACAGGTAGTACCAATTTATTAGGGACTTACACGCAAACTAAATATACCAATTGGGGATAAGCCAATGTTACCATCTTTTGAGGATTGAGCGCATGCACTTTAGCACTGGTTAGCACTGGTAAAGTATTCAGAGTCCTAAGGCCAGCAAACATGGGATAAGCAAAAATCAAGAGGGAAGACAGAAAGTTTGGGGGAAGAGCACCCTAAGGCTGAAAGGTCTAACATTACGGGTAACCCCTAATTCAAAGCTGATCCAATAACCGCTATTGCTAAACTCAGATTCTTGTTCACATTTAAAAAAATGCATTGCTTTTCTTCATACCAATTTTTTATTCATTAGAATTCGCCTTATGAATTGCTTCATGGTTGGTACACAGTGAAAAATCATTAAGAGCTGCAGCTCGGTTGATGGGTCTGGGTATCTCGTGTTTTTAGACAGCCAACACTAACTATATATATCCTGTGACAGAAAGAGTCTGACAGATATATTGGTGAATTATTATTATTGTAGGTCAGCATTTGGGGAAAAAAAATAGAGATGAAAACTTTGACACCTATTTCTATTTTTTCCTACTTACTTTCGTTAGTGTTTGATTTCAAAATCTAGTTTGTTTGGGATAACCGGGAGTGAAATATAAAACTGACCACTTGATGAATTCAGAATTGTTGTCATCTTTTTAGAAATGTACAGCTTTTCAGGCTCACTTGTTGGGTTTCTTACCTCTTTCCCCCACAACTAATAGTAGCCTGGAACTACAAAAATAAGAAATATTGACTACCACTTACAAAAGTGCAAAACGTTAGGTGACAAAAATGATTATGTTTTATAGCCATGCCTAATTCTGAAAGCTGAAAAAGGGGTGATCTTAGCACACCAAACCTTTTGTTGATGTCATTTTGTAAAAAATAAAAACCACACACTGTCTTGTACAGCACTTTTTCTCATTTTTCACCAAAAAACACTAAGGGGCATATCTACAAGGCCATGCGATAATTATCGCTCAGCGCTCTTAGCGCGAGGATAATTATCGCCGGCCGAAACTGAATTTTATCGCGGAGATAGCGTGCTATCAGCAACGCTTATCTCCAATGCGATAAAATTCAGAGCGCAAGCTGCCAATTGTGCGATTATTGCTGGAAATACAGCGATAATCGCACAAGGTTTGGCGATAGCTTGCTGATAGGGCAAGACATACTTAGCCATGATATCCACCTTACATAGGATATCATGGCTAAGTCAGTCTTGAAGCAGGCGTAAGGAAAGTAGCGATAACAGAGGTTATCGCTACTTTGCTTGTCGCTATGCTTCATAGCGTGAGGCTTGATAATAGGAGAAATGTCGCTAGCGACATTTCTCCCGTTATTCTGGGAGGAACGCCTCACTTTGCATCTCATTAGAGATGCAAAGCTGGGCGATAGGAAAAGGGCGAAGAAGCATGGTTTCACGCGTTAGCGTGTCCTTGCTAATAGGGCGTTAAAATTATCGCCGCTTTTCGTCCGAAAACGGACGCTAAAGCGGCGATAATTTTAACTCCGGCCCTTGTAGATATGCCCCTAAGTTTTCTACATGTTGTTTATTTTTGTCAGTTCCCTCCAGGGCAACCACAAACCCTAAAAGCATGCACATTTGGCTTGGGTATCTTTTGTGGAGAAAAAAGTTATGAAGGTTTACGTGTGAATATCAAAATAAAGGGCTCAGCACTGTAGGAAAAAGTCTAAGCACTTAAGGGGCTAAGCCGTGTATATGTTATGATCCTGCTGCTTCCTTCATGAACTCTGAAACCAGAAGAAACAACAGAAATTACAGGGATGTCAAGGGCAAACCTATCTGGGATATCCCGATTGACATCCATATTAGCTAATTGATCAAAGAAGAAAAAAGATGACATTACTTTTTTTTAAAATAGTTGCATGATGCCCAGTCTGGCTGCAAGCTGACGCCTCCCGCTGCGAGGTTCTATCATATGAAACGCGAGAATACAGGTCGGTGTTTATGAGACATCTAGAACGCTAATAATACTGCATCTTTGCATCTCTTAGGGCTGCAGTGACCAGAAAGCCCGCCTGCGTTGTCTAAATGCTGTACTAAGTGGTGCATTGCTGTTTGAAGAGCTGCCATCAATTAAGGAGATCTTGTGGTTCCTGGCACAGCCTCAGATGTTATTGTTTGCCAAAATCAGCGTCCTATTGAAATCTAAAACAGGAAAAGCATTCATCTCCTTGCTTACTGACATCTTAAAACCGTAGAGCGGGATAGTACAATGGCAGAAGAACTAACGTCACCAGACCATTGTGATGAATGGATGTGTTCCATTGTGGCTTTTGGAATCCTCACTAATGAGCATGTTGTACACATCCTGCACCAACAAAAGGTGATTTAAAATCAGTTATATTAACCCCTTCGCTGCTAGGCCTTTTCCCCTCCTGTGCTAAGCCTTTTTTTGGCTATTTGGGGTAGTTCGCGCTTAGGCCCCTGTAACTTTTTGACCACATAACGTATCCACGCCAAATTTGCGTCCTTTTTTTCCAACATCATGGGGATTCTAAAGGTACCCAGGGTTTGTGGATTCCCCTGGAGGAGACCCAGAAATTAGCCAAAATACAGCTAAATTTTGGTTTTTGGGGAAAAATGCGAAAAAGGGCTATAGATGAAAGCGTCTGGTTTTTCCCTGCAAATGGCATCAAAAAGGGGTTGTGGTGCTGAAATCACCATCTTCCCAGCTTTCAGGGACAAGCAGACTTTTGTCAGAAAACCAAAATATTTTACACAGTTTTGGCATTTTTCTGGGACATAGTCTATTTTTGCTATTTTTTGTGCTTTCAACCTCCTTCCAGTTAATGGTAGAAATGGGTATGAAAGCAATAATGGATACTGGAAAGCTATACATATCTGCAAAGTAGACAAAATTCTGAATTCAGCAAGGGGTCATTTGTGTAGATCCTTCAAGTTTTCTTTATTGAAACAAACAGTTAAATAAAGGAAAAATTGAAAATTAGTTGAAAAAATCAGCCATTTGTGTCAACGTTTTCACCTGTAACTTCTTCTAATTATGACAGCTATTTGAAAGCAATATACCGTTACATCCGCTGGACCTTTCTGGTTGTGCGATATATAGGACTTGTAGGTTCACCAAGAACCCGACGAACCCAGAGCCAATAACTGAGCAGCGTCTTGCAATGGTTTTTTATTATGTACCGGGTATATAGCAATTATTCTGGGAAAATTTATACATGGAAAAATCGGTATGAAAGACACCTATGTATTTCTGAAATGGGAACAAAATATAGAGTTTAGAAATAGTAGATATTTGCACTTTTCCAAAATTGGGAGTACCCATACTAGCATGAGAATTATAGGACATTTTTCAAAATGACTTCTTTTTACACATTGTCTTTCATTTGGAAGGCAGAAATGCATCAAAAGTCAATAGATAATAACAGTTGCTCTACAATTTTGTGTTACCCTAAGTCTCCCGATAAAAATGGTACCTCACTTGTGTGGGTAGGCCTAGTGCCTGCGACAGGAAACGGCCCAAAACGCAACGTGGACACACCACATTTTCACAGTGTAAAATTACCCTTTTTTTGCAAAGTGCCTAGCTGTAGTTTTTGAACCCTAGCTCTGCCGGCACCTAAGGAAACCTAGCAAACATATACATTTTTGAAAACTAGACACCCAGGGGAATCCAGGATGGAGTGACTTGACTGGCTCTCACCTGGTTCTGTTACCCAGAATCCCTTGCAAACCTAAAATATTGTCCAAAAACACATTTTCCTCACTTTTCTGTAGTGGAAAGTTCTGGAATCTGCATGGATCCACAAAATTCCACCCACCTCGCGTTCCTCAAAGTCTTTCGAGAAAACGGTACCTCACTTGTGTGGGTAGGCCTAGTGCCCGCGACAGGAAACGGCCCAAAACGCAACGTGGACACACCACATTTTCACAGTGAAAAATTACCCCTTTTTGCAAAGTGCCTAGCTGTAGTTTTTGAACCCTAGCTCTGCCGGCACCTAGGGAAACCTAGCAAACTTATACATTTTTGAAAACTAGACACCCAGGGGAATACAGGATGGGGTGACTTGACTGGCTCTCACCAGGTTCTGTTACCCAGAATCCCTTGCAAACCTAAACAATTGTCAAAAAAAACACATTTTCCTCACTTTTCTGTGGTGAAAAGTTCTGGATTCTGCGTGGATCCCCAAACTTCGACCCAGCCCGCGTTCCCCAAAGTCTTCCGAGAAAAATGGTACCTCACTTGTGTGGGTAGGCCTAGTGCCCGCAACAGGAAACAGCGAAAAACGCAACGTGGACACACCACATTTTCACAGTGAAAAATGACCCTTTTTTTGCAAAGTGCCTAGCTGTAGTTTTTGAACCCTAGCTCTGCCGGCACCTAGGGAAACCTAGCAAACCTATACATTTTTGAAATCTAGACACCCAGGGGAATCCAAGATGGGGTGACTTGACTGGCTCTCACCAGGTTCTGTTACCCAGAATCCCTTGCAAACCTAAAAGTGTAAAAAAACACATTTTCCTCGCTTTTCTGTAGTGGAAAGTTCTGGAATCTGCATGGATCCACAAAATTCCACCCACCCCGCGTTCCCCAAAGTCTTCTGAGAAAAATGGCACCTCACTTGTGTGGGTAGGCCTAGTGCCCGCGACAGGAAACGACGCAAAACGCAACGTGGACACACCCCAATTTCACTGTGAAAAATGACCCTTTTTGGCAAAGTGCCTAGCTGTAGTTTTTAACCCTAGCTCTGCCGGCACTCTAGGAAACCTACCAAACCCACACATTTCTGAAAAGTAGACACATGGGAGATTCCGGGAGGTATGGCTTGCATGGATCCCCCAATGTTTTCTTACCCAGAATCCCCAGAAACCTGAAATTTTGCAGACAAAATCACTTTTTTCACACATTATTGTGTGGGAAAGTTGTGGCATCACCGGGCTGACATAAATTTCCTACCACCCAGCATTGCCCCAGGTCTCCCGATAAAATGGTGCCTCACTCGGGTGGGAGGCCCAAGTACCGACGACAGGCAAGGGCCCAAAACGTATTGAGGCGACATCAAAATTGCCTATCAGAAGATCTGACCTGGTTTTGCAAGGGGTCCCATGACTTTGGCCCGGGCTCGGGCGGCCACCTAGGAAATCCTACCAAACCCACACATTTCTGAAAACTAGACACCTGGGGATTCCAGGGAGGTATGGCTTGCGTGGATCCACCAATGTTTTCTTACCCAGATACCCCTGCAAACCTGAAATTTTGCTGAAGAAAATCACTTTTTCACACATTTGTGTGGGAAAGTTATGGCATCATCGGGCTGACACAAATTTCCTACCACCCAGCATTCTCACAGGTCTCCCGACAAAAATGGTGCCTCACTGGTGGGAGGCCCAAGTACGCCGCGACAGGCAAGGGCCCAAAACGTATTGAGGCTTACATCAAAATTGCCTATCAGAAGACGACCTGGTTTTGCAAGGGGGTCCCATGAATTATGGCCCGAGGCTCACCTAGGGAAACCTAGCAAACCCACACTCTCTGAAAGTAGACACCCGGGCATTCCAGGGAGGTATGGCTTGCGTGGATTCACCAACGTTCTCTTACCCAGAATCCCTGCAAACCTGAAATTTTGCTGAAAAAATCACTTTTCTCACACATTTTTGTGTGGGAAAGTTGCAGGCATCACCAGGCTGACACAAATTTCCTATCACCCAGCGTTCCCAGGTCTCCCGATAAAAATGGTGCCTCACTCGGGTGGGAGGCCCAAGTACGCACGACATGCATGGGCCCAAAACGTATTGAGGCGACATCAAAATGCATATCACAAAACGACCTGGTTTTGCAAGGGGTCCCATGACTTTGGCCCGGGGCTCGCGGCACCTAGGAAACCTAGCAAACCCACACATTCTGAAAAGTAGACACCTGGGATTCCAGGGAGGTATGGCTTGCGTGGATCCACCAACGCTTTCTTGCCCAGAATCCCCTGCAAACCTGAACTTTGCTGAAAAATCACTTTTTTCACACATTTTTGTGTGGGAAAGTTATGGCATCACCCGGATGACACAAATGTCCTACCACCCAGTGTTCCCCCAGGTCTCCCGATAAAAATGGTGCCTCACTCGGGTGGGAGGCCCATGTACCCGCGACAGGCACGGGCCCAAAACATTTTGTGATAGGCAATTTCAATGTTGCCTCAATACGTTTTGGGCCCATGCCTGTTGCGGGTACTTGGGCCTCCCACCCGAGTGAGGCACCATTTGTATCGGGAGACCTGGGGGACGCTGGGTGGTAGGAAATTTGTGTCAGCCCGGTGATGCCACAACTTTCCTACACAAAAATGTGTGAAAAAAGTGACTTTTTCAGCAAAATTTCAGGTTTCTGGGGATTCTGGGTAAGAAAACGTTGGGGATCCACGCAAGCCATACCTCCCTGAATCCCCGGTGTCTACTTTTCAGAAATGTGTGGGTTTGCTAGGTTTCTAGGTGGCCGCGAGCCCGGGCCAAAAGTCATGGGACCACCCTTGCAAAACCAGGTCGTCTTCTGATAGGCAATTTTGATGTCGCCTCAATACGTTTTGGGCCCATGCCTGTTGCGGGTACTTGGGCCTCCCACCCGAGTGAGGCACCATTTGTATTGGGAGACCTGGGGAACGCTGGTGGTAGGAAATTTGTGTCAGCCCGGTGATGCCACAACTTTCCTACACACAAATGTGTGAAAAAATGACTTTTTCAGCAAAATTTAAGGTTTCTGGGGGATTCTGGGTAAGAAAACGTTGGAGATCCACGCAAGCCATACCTCCTGGAATCCCCGGGTGTCTTCTTTTCAGAAATGTGGGTTTGCTAGGTTTCCTAGGTGGCCGCCGAGCCTCGGGCCAAAGAGTCAATGGACCCCCTTGCAAAACCAGGTCGTTTTCTGATAGGCAATTTTGATGTTGCCTCAATACGCTTTGAGCCCTTGCCTGTCGCACGACTTGGGCCTCCCACCCGAGTGAGGCACCATTTTTATCGGGAGACCTGGAGGAACGCTGGGTGGCAGGAAATTTGGTCAGCCCGGTGATGCCACAACTTTCCCACACAAAAATGTATGAAAAAGTGTTTTTTTAATGTAAAATTTCAGGTTTCTGGGGATTCTGGGTAAGAAAACGTTGGTGGATCCACGCAAGCCATACCTCCCTGGAATTCCCCGGGTGTCTACTTTTCAGAAATGTGTGGGTTTGGTAGGTTTCCTAGGTGGCCACGAGCCCCGGGCCAAAAAAGTCATGGGACCCCTTGCAAAACCAGGTCGCTTTGTGATAGGCAATTTTGATGTCACCTCAATACGTTTTGGGCCCTTGCCTGTCGCGGGTACTTGGGCCTCCCACCCGAGTGATGCACCGTTTTTATCGGGAGACCTGGGGGAACGTGGGTGGTAGGAAATTTGTGTCAGTCCAGTGATGCCACAAGTTTCCCACACAAAATGTGTGAAAAAGTGATTTTTTTCTGTAAAATTTCAGGTTTCTGGGGATTCTGGGTAAGAAAACGTTGGTGGATCCATGCAAGCCATACCTCCCTAGAATCCCCCGGGTGTCTAGTTTTCAGAAATGTGTGGGTTTGGTAGGTTTCCCTAGGTGGCCGCCGAGCCCCGGGCCAAAAAGTCATGGGACCCCCCTTGCAAAACCAGGTCGTCTTCTGATAGGTAATTTTGATGTCGCCTCACTAGGTTTTGGGTCCTTGCCTGTCGCGGGTTCTTGCCCCACCCACGCGTGTGAGGTACCATTTTTATCGGGAGACCAGGGGGAGCAGAAAGGCTGTAATGGTGGCGGGGATGTGGGCATTGGCGTGCCCACTTCGGGCAGCCCCCACCCTAAAAAAAATTGCAATAAAAAATCCCTGGCGTCAAGTGGGCTTTCTGCCGCCCCGGGGGGGGCAGATTGGGGGCTACTGCCCCCATCTGCCCTCCAGGGGAGCAGAAAGACTGTTATGGTGGCAAGGGCGTGGGGGCATTGGCGTGCCCATTTTGGGCAGCCCCCACCCTAATAAAAATTGCACACAGAAAAATCCCCGGCATTTAGTGGGCTTTCTGCCCACCCATGGGGGCAGATTGGGGGCTACAGCCCCCATCTGCCTCCCTGCGGGGGCAGAAAGGCTGTAATGGTGGCGGTGGGGTGGGGGCATTGGCGTGCCCGTTTTGGGCAGCCCCCACCCTAAAAAGAAATTGCACAAAAAAAAATCCCTGGCGTTTAGTGGGCTTTCTGCCCCACCGGGGGGGCAGATTGGGGGCTACAGCCCCCATCTGCCCCCCAGGGCGGGGCAGAAAGGCTGTAATGGTAACGGGGGTGGGGGCATTGGCGTGCCCATTCTGGGCAGCCCCCACCCTAAAAAAAATTACACAAAAAAAAATCCCTGGTGTTTAGTGGGCTTTCTGCCCCCCCGGGGGGGCAGAAAGGCTGTAATGGTGGCGGGGGGGTGGGGGCATTGGCGTGCCCGTTTCGGGCAGCCCCCACCCAAAAAAAACCACGCCAAAAAAAATCCCTGGCGTTTAGTGGGCTTTCTCCCCCCCCCCGGGGGGGCAGATTGGGGGCTACTGCCCCCATCTGCCTCCCAGGGGGGGCAGAAAGGCTGTAATGGTGATGGGGTGGGGGCATTAGCGTGCCCGTTTTGGGCAGCCCCCACCCTAAAAACAAAATTACACAAAAAATAAATCCCTGGCCTTTAGTGGGCTTCTGCCCCCGGGCGGCAGATTGGGGGCTACTTCCCCATTTGCCTCCCAGGGGGGCAGAAAGGCTGTAATGGTGGTGGGGGTGGGAGCATTAGCGCACCCGTTTCGGGCAGCCCCACCCTAAAAAAAAATGCGTCCAAAAAATCCCTGGTGTTTAGTGGGCTTTCTGCCCCCGGGGGCAGATTGGGGCTACTGCCCCCATCTGCCTCCCAGGGGGCAGAAAGGCTGTAATGGTGGTGGGGGTGGGGGCATTAGTGAGCCCGCCTGGGCAGCCCCCACCCTAAAAAAAAATGCGTCCAAAAATATCCCTGGTGTTTAGTGGGCTTTCTGCCTCCGGGGCAGATTAGGAGCTACTGCCCCCATCTGCCTCCCAGGGGGGCAGAAAGGCTGTAATGGTGGCTGGGGGTGGGGGCATTGGCGTGCCCATTTTGGGCATCCCCACCCTAAAAAAAATGCACCAAATAAAAACCCTGGTGTCTAGTGGGCTTTCTGCCCTCGGGGGGCAGATTGGGGGCTACTGCTCCCATCTGCCCCCAGGGGGGCAGAAAGACTGAACAGTCGCAATTTTTTGGGGGGGAGCAAAAGCCCTTGCCCAAGGGGCCGCTCCCCCCTCCCTCGTGCCTTAGTGGGTGGATCCCCAGGAGGGCGATCCCCAAGTAGGGATCCACTGGCGAGGGGTACCATTGGAAAGGGGAGATTCTCCCCTTTCCAATGATACCTCTCCCGTCTTTCTACGTGCTCAGGGGGCTGAGATAGCCCCCTGAGCACGTAGAAAGTGAAACTGAAATGAGACTAAAGGCTCATTTTAGTTTCGTTTTCAGTGAAATGAAGTCAGCGCGACGTGCGCGCTGATCTTCATTTTACTGAAAGGGAGGGCGGGGCCTCGGGAGCTGGGGAAGCAAGCTCTTCCCCAGCTCCCGAGGCTGTGGGGGAGAAAAGGAAAGCCCTCTGCTGTCTGCAGCAGAGGGATTTCGTGCCCCTGGCCTCATGACGGAATGGTTCCGTCATGAGCACAGGGGCACCGATGCTCATGACGGAACCATTCCGTCATGAGCATTGAAGGGGTTAAGTTTGTGTTCTGCGTCCTATATTCCTGCCTAATGAAGCATGCAGACAGAGATGAAACTCTCCGAGAAGAGCTGGACAAAGTGAGCACAGAGCAAAATAGAAAACACTGGAGGAGGAAAAGAGAGAGCAGAGGGGAAAGAGTACAGCTTCATTAATTCCAAGTGAGTCTCACACCTTGAAGCAACTGTCTCACTGACTGAATGGAAGTGCTGTGTCTTGAAGCACAGCCTCACGTTATTTGTAAGTAGGGTGGCCAACTGGCATGGGCGCAAATTCAGGACAGTGAGTGTAAAACTTCAGGACATAGGGTCAAAATTCAGGACAAAAATTCAGGACAGGAGGTCTAAATTCAGGACAAAAATTTGGGACAAAAGGTATGCTTTACAGACACATCAGTGGATGTCATGCAATAGTATATAAATAAATAGGCAAAGAACAAAAGTACAAGTCACTTCTCCTGCCCGGTCACTTTCTCCTGCCCGGTCACTTCTCCTGCTCCGTCACCGCTCCTTCCCTGTCATTTCCCCTGCCCCGTCACTTCTGCTGCCCCGTCACTTCTCCTACCCCGTTCACTGCTCCTGCCCCGTTCACTGCTCCTGTCCATTCACTGCTCCTGTCCGTTCACCACTCCTGCCCCGTCACTTCTCCTGCCCGGTCACCTCTCCTGCCCATCACCATTCCTTTCCCGTTGCCTCTCCTGTCCCGTCACTTCTCCTGCCCCGTCACTTCTCCTGCCCCGTCACCGCTCCTGTCCCGTCACCGCTCCTGCCCCTTCACTGCTCCTGCCCGTTCACTGCTCCTGTCCGGTCAGCACTCCTGCTCATGCCCGATCACTGCTCCTGCCCGATACTTCTCCTGCCCCGTCACTTCTCCTGCCCCGTCACTTCTCCTGCCCCGTCACTGCTCCTGTCCGTTCAGTGCTCCTGTCCGTTCACTGCTCCTGTCCGTTCACCGCTCCTGCCCGGTCACCGCTCCTGCTCATGCCTAATCACCGCTCCTGCCTTCACTTCTCCTGCCCTGTCACCTCTCCTGCCCCGTCACCACTCCTGCCCTGTCACTTCTCCTGCCCCGTCACTTCTCCTGCCCCGTCACTTCTCCTGCCCGTCACTTATCCTGCCCGATCAGCTGTCCTGCCCCATCACCTCTCCTTTCCTGTCGCCTCTACTGTCCCGTTCACTGCTCCTGCCGTTCACTGCTCCTGTCCGGTCAGCACTCCTGCTCATGCCCGATCACCACTCCTGCCCCGTCACTTCTCCTGCCCGGTCACCTCTCCTGCCCATCACCTCTCCTTTCCCGTCGCCTCTCCTGTCCCGTAACTGCTCCTGCCCCGTCACTTCTCCTGCCCCGTCACCGCTCCTGTCCCGTCACCGCTCCTGCCCGTTCACTGCTCCTGCCCGTTCACTGCTCCTGTCCGGTCAGCACTCCTGCTCATGCCCGATCACTGCTCCTGCCCCGTAACTTCTCCTGCCCCGTCACTTCTCCTGCCCCGTCACTGCTCCTGTCCGTTCACCGCTCCTGCCTGGTCACCGCTCCTGCTCATGCCTAATCACCGCTCCTGCCTTCACTTCTCCTGCCCCGTCACCTCTCCTGCCCCGTCACCACTCCTGCCCTGTCACTTCTCCTGCCCTGTCACTTCTCCTGCCCCGTCACTTCTCCTGCCCCATCACTTCTCCTGCCCCGTCACTTCTCCTGCCCATCACTTATCCTGCCCGATCACCTGTCCTACCCCATCACCTCTCCTTTCCTGTCGCCTCTACTGTCCCGTTCACTGCTCCTGCCCGTTCACTGCTCCTGTCCGGTCAGCACTCCTGCTCATGCCCGATCACCGCTCCTGCCCCATCACTTCTCCTGCCCCATTACTGCTCCTGTCCGTTCACTGCTCCTGTCCGTTCACTGCTCCTGTCCGTTCACCGCTCCTGCCCGGTCACCGCTCCTGCTCATGCCTAATCACTGCTCCTGCCCTCACTTCTCCTGCCCCGTCACCTCTCCTGCCCCGTCACCACTCCTGCCCGTCACTTATCCTGCCCGGTCACCTGTCCTGACCCATCACCTCTCCTTTCCTGTCGCCTCTACTGTCCGGTCACTGCTCCTGCCCCGTCACTACTCCTGCCCCGTCATTCTCAGTGAACAACATTGGCAAATTACACAAGGCAGCAAGTTCCCCAGAGTACTCTGTTTGGGGAAAGGTCCTCTGTAATCACTAACTATGATCTACTGGCTCCAAGTGAGTCAATGGCCTCCAAGGCACTAACTCACACATGGCAGACGGCGCATTGTCATTCGAAAGGGGATAATCAGCATCAGTCAAAATGACAATGGGCCTATCCACAGTCTGTGCGAGCACGGGGAGGGGCTGCTGCAGCCTCTGGAGTTCAACAGAGAAGTGCGAGATGGCCCCTTAGTACTTTTAATCTCTTGGGGCTTCTCGCACGGGCAAAGCACAGCTCGCTGTAATTAATCTCCAAAATTACAGACACAAGGCATCCGTAAAAGGAATAATTACGGACAACGGACATCACACCAAAATGACGGACAGTCCGTGAAATTTACGGACGGTTGGTCACCCTATTTGTAACTCATACTGCTTTGAGCACAGCCTTACTACTTTGCCGCGAGCCTCCCACCTTGCTGCACAGTCTGTCATTCGGTGTGTGTCTCTCTCATTGGGTGAGAGCCTATTTCCTTAGGACACAGTCTCACTGTATTATGAGTTTCATTTCATGAAGCACAATGTCACTCGTTTCAATGTAAATCTTGTGTCATGGGGCACAGACTTCTTTATTGTCTGTAATTCTCCTTTCATGGAGCACGGCCTTACTCAACTAGTGGGGGTCCCACACCACAGTGCGGTTCACAATCTTACACTATAGTTGTGGGTGTCACACCGTGGGACACAGTCCCTCTGTTTGGGGCTGAGTGACATTTCTGGAGTCTGTGTGACTGTTCCTGATGGGCGTGCAGGCCGGTACTCTACGGCGAGCTGACCGACTATAGACTGAGTGTAATGATGCTTATCAGACACAATTGTAGTGTGTCTTCTATGTTAATTTGCATGTTCATTAGGTTCTTGTACGTATTTCAATTCCAGCGCGGCATGCGCTGAAATCAACATGTATATGTTTGAAAGTGTTGCTCGTGCTGCGGTTTCTCCTCAACGAAGACAGAATGCATGCAACGGACATATGCACTCTGAACTTCGCTGAAGAAAGACGCACTCCGGTGGTTTCCGCCATGAAGCTTCAATAAAGTATTTTAAGCTCATCTGGAACTTCACGCTTTATTTACTACTATGAAGTTCCCCACTTTACACTGAGTAACCAAGGTAAAGTGCAACAGAACGGTATTGTGAGAAGGAATGGGACATTTGAGGGCATTTGATGCACTACCAAAAACCTAGACCTACTTAAATCTGGGTAGGTGGTAGGCGGGAACCAGTAGGGTCACCTAGAGAACCATACCCACCCATCCCCTTCCAGTAGGCAATGTATCCTCAATTTCACTGATTGTCTTTTGAAACAATACTTTTCCACTGGGTAGCAGACTAAGCTAATACCAGCTGACTCCCTTCACAAAGTAATTGATACCTTGTCTATTCTGTGCCACAATTACGCCCTCTGAATTTTGTGTGTACAGCATGACGTTGTGTGCTGGAAATAAATGACCTTTTCTCATATTCAAAAGAACTGGATAGGCACTGAATTATTGACTACTAGTTTGTAGATTTTGTGCATAAGGGATGTAGTCGGTGCGCCCATATGGGTCCATCTGTAGGGTTAAGCCCCAGGACACCAGTGATAAAGTGCTATCATTGTTACAATAAGTGCCAACTAACCCGAGACTGCCCTGGAACTCCTGCAAAAGTTACCACATGGGGTATACACAATCCTGTTGCTACTGCCGTGGAAAATTACATTTCATTGGGTCAAAACATTGTTGACAGCTGCTTGGTACATGCAAAATGGAAGGTCCTTTTTTTGGTTTAGGAAGGGTGAGAGGAAATTGTAAATACTTTTTCAAGGCAGGAGATTTCAAACATGTTGAAATGGAGATTTGATCACGAGCTTACAGTATATCACAGAGGGGATAGATCAGAAGAGATCATCTTAGATTACAGAGATCAGAAAATCATGCAGTGCTTTCCAAGGGCCTGCAAGAATACATGGGCATCTCTGGAGCAGTAGTTGGCTGGAGTTCTTCTTTGCTTCCGTGTTAAGTCAGCTGTTTAGGAGAGATAGCTTAATATCAATAATAGAGTTCCTCAAAGCCCCACAGAGCCCCACAGACTTTCCTTTGATATTAAATGTCCACATGTTCCCCTGGATCAGGATGTTACAGGCTGCAGCCTCCCATGTCGAATGTAAAGAAATAATGTTTTACCAGCATTCCAAGATGGAGGAAAGAAGGTCGGTCATGCTCTGCCTTAGGAGGGCGAGCAATGTGTGCAGGATAACTTGCATTGCCTTAATGAAAGAGACGCTATCCTCGGGGTGACACAGTTCTTGGCTTTGTTCCTGACAAGTTTTCAGAGTCATTGTAATCACAGATCACCCCAGTGTATACGGTTCCTAATCTGGCTGCCAATATACAATCTGTCAATTGAATCCATACCATGTATCAGACATATACATTTTACTCCAACAAAGACCATAGACATCAGAATGTATTGGTTCAGCCGGTAATCCTTTCTAGGTTACTATTCTGTATCTCAGGATATCTGGGCTCCCAAACCACAGGTTGTTAATTTACGCTCAGTACAAAAAAGGGCTACTAGACATATTTAACATTCAGACACTGAAATTGGATACTGAGTTTGCTTGGTGTATGTTCTGCCATGTTGGTGGACTTCCACCATCCACCAAGATGCAATTGAAAATATGCCATGTTCAAAGCTGTCTGCCATAGTGGTGAAGGTTTCTCTATGAAAGTGGCTATTTCTGCCAAGAGAATAGCCACTATGGTGGAGAAAAATTTCACTGCAATATTCACCATTGCCATTCAATGCTGGTGCAAATTTTGCTAGCAAATGGGGCACATGTAATGGACCCCAAACTGGATGTACAGTCAGTATCCACATAGCAGCCACACTAGGGGGCATTTTACCAAGGATGTGCAATAATTATCGCAAAGCGCACTTAGCGCTGTTTTTTTTATCGCCGGCTATCGCTGGATTACATCGCGGAGATAACGCGTTATTATCAACGCTTATCTCCAAGGCGATAGAAAATCCAGCGATAGCGGCGAAACCCAGCAATAGCGCGCGAAATCCAGCGATAAATTCCATGCGCTAATGAAAAGCTTGCTAATAGGCAGGTGAGGACTTAATCTTACAATCCACTTCCCATTGACTAGAATGGTTATGTCAAGTTTTAAAGAGGTGTTAGATTCCAGCGATAATCGCGGTTAGCGCGAATTATTTTATCGCTTCACGGGCATTGCTAATAGGGGGAAGTTATGTTTGCGACTGTTTTCAGTCGCTTTTAGTTGAGAACGCCTACTTTGCATGTCATTAGCGATAATTATCGCTGACATGCACAGCGGCAAGAAAACGGCCGCTTTCGCCATAAAGCTGTCGCTAACAGCTGTTAGCGACAGCTTGCTAATAGGGCGATAAAAATATCGCCGCTTTAGCGGCAAAAAGTGCCGCTAAAGTGGCGATACTGCCCTTGATAATATGCCCCTAAATTTCTAGGGAGTAACATGTTAGGGACACTATATTTACCACCACCACTTCCTCAGTGTTACTCCTATCAGACACCACATATACATTGGCTTTTGTGTCACCATGTCTGGCAAAGTGTCTCGGATGAGGAATCAACCATCTTTGGTGAATTGTCTATTACCACCCTGCTCAGAATCATGCTGCCAGTGAAAAAGTATGAAGTGTATAGAGTCCATTCACAATAGCATTTATGAGTAAGGGGAGTAGTACTGCAGGAGTACTTTTTTAATACACATTTGTGAATCAGTGCCGAAACACCAATGTCCCTATAAGTTAAAGCACATGGTGTCTGCAGTTATTTCTATTTTTCTAACTGTATATGTGTTAGACTTGGCATCTTTTGGCGTGTTTCCCCTGACTTTTTGCTTTCTGACCTCCCGGTTTTGACTCTGTTTTGCTGGTGTAATGATTCTGCGCACTTTCCTCACTGCGGTCCAGTGGGAAAGTGCAAGTGCTCCTGTATAAAATGCGTTATGGATTGGTGTTTCCATGATTGGCCTATTTGGTTTATGTGTCAGTCCCTTGTAAAGTGCACTGCGAGTGCCAGGGCCTATAGACCAAATGCTGTTGGTAGGCTGCAGCACTGGATTGTGCCACCCACGCAAACAGCCCGTAAAGTGTAACTCGGGCCTGCCATCGCAGAGCCTGTGCGCAGCCTGGGGCTGCCATTTCGACTTGGCAAGTGCACACACGTGCAAGTCCCTAAACCTTCCCTTTGCTACATGTTAGTCACCCCTAAGGTAGGCCCAAGGTACCCCTGTGGGCAGGGTGCGTTGTATGCGAAGAGGTAGGACATGCCCGGGTGTGTGCGGCATGTCCTGATAGTGAATTACAGCCTAGTTCGTTTTTCACTATTGCAAGGCTACCTGTTCCCCTAGGCCAGAACGGGCAGTTTTGATTATTGCAGCTTATAATCCTAACTGACCCGGGAACATGGTAGAAATTCGAGATTTAGTGATGCCTGGACTCAGAATGATAAAATGCAGCTTTTAGTGAAGTTGGTTTTAACATTCTGTGTTTGAAAATACCACTTTTAGAAAGTGGGTATTTTCTTGTCTAACCACCCAAGCCTGCCTCTGCGAGGTTGTGTATTCCTTGTCTGGAGTGTGAGTGACAGGGGCTGGGGGATGCCAGGAGACAGGGTGAGTCAGCGCAGGGCTGAATAGCAAGATCTACATGTAGATGGGTGGGAGGGGTCGCACCTGGGCCCTGAATAGGACAGTGCCTTCCCTCCACAATGCTGGCTCCACCTCCTGTGGTACGTCTGATGTCTCTGGCCTACTCACTGAAAGAAGGGACGGAGACTTGTCAACAAAGTGCTCCAGAACTGGTTTGGACTAGGCAAAGGCCTCTCTGCCTTCAGAGAACAAAGGAATTTGGGATATAAATATTGGGGCCTGACCCCATGAATTTAGATCTCGCTGGAATCAAGGAACCTGCCAAGACTAAAGAGCTGGAAGAGCTGCCAGGAGGAGTACTGCCCCTTTGCTGTGTTGTTGCTTTGTTGGGTTGGCCTGCAGCTGCTGCTTCTGCCTTGGGCAGTGAAAGGAAGGAACTTTCTACAAACTTGTGCTGAGTATCTCAAGGGCCTGGAACCGAGCTGGCCTCCTGTTAAGAAGTCTCCAGGGACTACAAAGACTTCACAAGCCTCTGGGTACCGCTTCTGGAACGCTGTTTCAGTTGCCACAGAGGAAGGGAACTGCAACCGACTCCGTCAACAGAATCCATCCCTGGCCGGGTGACCTGTTTGCACCGCAGGCCGCATCGCCCCGCTTCGCATCGCAACCCCTGGTCTCACCGTGGGCGGCGTCCGACGCCGCCAACATCGAGCCGCTGCTTGCACCGTGACCTGTGGGCACCGCAGTTCGCATCGCATCGCTTCACTGGGCCAGCCGGACCAGACCGACACTGTTGCTGCAACTGGCTCAAGAGTCGAGACCGCACCGCATTTGGGGCACCGCTCGCACGTCTGCGACGCACCACTCCGACTCGCATCGCTGTCCGACGCCAGCTCCCGCACTCCGGCTAGGTCGCCTGCATCGCAACCTGTCAGCACCGCATCGAGCATCGTCTCGCCCTGCATCGCACGCCTTGGACTCACCGACTCCGTCTGCACGGCGCTCATCGAGCCGCTGCCTGCACCGCATCGAGGGACACCGCACCTTGCATCGCTCCGTCTTGCACCGCTAACCGCGACGAACGCCGACCGGCTCGTGCACTCCGCACCAGCCACAACGAGAAAGGTACTGTAACCGAGTCTGTTCATGACTCTGCTGGCCCGTATCGACGCGGTCGGCTGGAACTGTTAGACTCTGGGGTTTTCAGCATCACGGTAGGCTCGGACGGAGCTACCGACTGCGTACGAACTTTGCTTTTGTGCTATTCCTGCAAAGAAGAAGTTAACGTATCAAGTATTCATTCAGTAAAGTACAGTATTGTGGATTTTTGTCGTAATTGGTCTTGTCTTGAGTATATAAAATATTGGTTATTTTTCTAAACTGGTGTGGTGTCCGTTTGTAGTGCTTACACTGTATTACTGTTGGTTATGTGCAAATGCTTTACACACTGCCTCTGAATTAAGCCTGACTGCTCGTGCCAAGCTACCACGAGGGTGAGCAGGGGTTACTTCATGAGTGTAACAACCCTTACCCTGACTAGGAAGAAGGGTCCCTACTTGGACAAAGGTGCAAGCCCTTGCCAACTAGAGATCCCATTTCTAACATTGGTTGTCAGCGGTGAGGATAGGACTTGTGTTTGCACTTGACTTACAGTGATTGGTGTGCACTACTACCATATCGCAGACCATTACGTACCACATACTGGTTCTTTTTCTTTTGGCCTATTTTGATCTTGCCAGTTTTTAACTCACGACTTTCGTCATGCCTGAATCAATTGCATCATCCGTTGCATCTCTGGAAGTTATCTTTGAGGACGCCAGGTTGGAATCCTACGCCGTAAAGGAGTTACGAGCGATTTGTAAAAACCTGAAAGTCCAAATTAAAGGCCTCACAAGGAAGGAGGAGCTACAGAAGGCGCTGAGGGCCTGGGTAGCAGCCAGACATGCCAATGGGCAGCCTGGTGATCTCAGTGAGGAGGCGGAGGAGCCTATTTCCAGGGTGGATGTGCTTTTGGGTAGGGGGAACCCGCCAGGTCAGGCAGCAGCAGTCTGTCCCCAGAGGAGCTGGAGGACAGGCGGGAGGCAAGGCAGTTTGAGCTGCAGAAGCTCAGGCTGGAGAGTGAGCGGGAGGAGAAGAGAGATTGGCCATAGAGGAGAGGAAGATGCTCTTAGAGCATGAGAGAGAACTGAAGGAGCTAGAACTTAGGAGTAAGTCAGGCTCAGATGGTGGCAGCAATTCGTCCAGAAAGGCAGACAGGATTGTGCACATTCCCAAGAACGTAGGCAAGGAGTTCAAGAAGGGGGATGACATACAAAGGTGGTTTCAGGGTTATGAGGCAGCCATACACATGAATGGGGTCCCTGAGGAGAATTGGGGAGCAGGATTGTGGCCACTTTTCCCTGAAGAAGCAAGGGATGCTCTGATAGCTTTGGGTAAGGGTATCACCTCACCTATGCTGACATGAAGGATGCCCTTCTCACGAAGTATGGTCTTACTCCTGAAAAGTACAGGGATCAGTTCAGGTCCAGTAAGAAGTCCGATGCCAACACTTGGTTGGAATGTGTGGATGTGTTCTGCAGGTCTCTGGATGGTTGGGTGAAGGGCAGTAGCGTAACAGATTTTCAGGGGCTCTACAACTTGATTGCATGGGAGCACTTGTCTAGTCTATGTTTTGCAGATCTGCGCCAGCACCTAGTTGATAGTAAGCTAACTGACCCCAGGAAGCTTGCTATGGAAGCGGACCGCTGGGTGAGTACCAGGGTCCACAAGAAAGCGTTTGGGGGAGACTCAGCCAAAGGTGGGCAGGGTCCCCAGCAGAAAAGTGGGGGGACAAAGGGTAAAGCACAGGAGTTCTCTAAAGGGCCCCAAACTAGTACCCAGGGTAAAGGTTCCCAGCCCCCGGTGATAAGAAGAAAGGGGTCTCTACAGGGAAGCCTGTTGAGACCGGCCCCGCAAGTGTTATGCATGTGACCAGGTAGGTCACTTTAAGGGGGACCCCAAGTGCCCGAAGGGGGACACAGCCACCCACCGGTGGACAGTCCAAAGTGTTGGCTAGTGTAGCGCTTGGGGAGGAGGGGTGCCCACAGGAGGGTGGGGATCCCGCAGAAATGACCCTTGTCTCACTCGGGACAGTGAGATGGTCCCAGGAAACCAGGTGCCCCCTAACACAAAGAAATATAGCACCTGGGTGACCATTAATGGGAACAGGGTAGAGGCTCTCAGAGATACTGGAGCCAGTGTGACCTCAGTCCGGTGTCACCTGGTGTCTGAGAAGCAAGTAGTCCCAGGAGCATTCCACCAAGTAGTTGCTGTAGACAACTCAGAGCGCCAATGTATGGTGGCGTAGGTTCCCTTTGAATGGGGGGTCTCAGGTCCCTTGAGGGTGGTTGTGAGCCCTACCATGCCTGTAGATTGTCTGCTAGGAAATGACCTGGAGCAGTCCTCATGGAAGGAGGTTGAGCTGAGGTCTCACTTGGAGATGCTTGGGTTGCCAGAGTGGGCATGCGTGTCTACTCGGTCGATGGCATCCGGAAAGGGTGATCAAGAGGACTTGGAGCCTGAAACAGTGGCCCAAGTCCCTGCCAAGAGAGAGGGCAGGGGGCGCGGAAACCGGCCCCCGAAGTTCCCACGGACCGGGAGGAGGCGGACCTCGAGGGGACGCCCGGTGCCTACAGGGGAGCAGGTAGCCGAACTGGGAGACATCTCTGAGCTGACCCATTGGCAGCAAGAAGGGGGTCCCACCAGGGAGGAGTTCTGCAGGGAGCAGAACGAGTGCCCTACTCTGGAGGGTCTGCGGCGGCAGGCTGCAGACCAGGCAGCTGGCAATCAGTCCGGGTCACATCTGATCTACTGGGAGAGTGGTCTCCTATACAGTGAGCCTAAGGTTGCTGAGCCTGGGTCAGCCCGTGTGCTGGTGGTACCCCAGCGCTTCAGGACCTTCCTACTGGGTCTGGCTCATGACGTGCCTTTGGCAGGACATTTGGGGCAGGACAAGACCTTTGACAGGCTTGTCACCCACTTCTTTTGGCCCCAAATGCGAAGGCAGTATGATGCACCCTGTAGGTCTTGCCAAACTTGCCAGGCAAGTGGTAAGAGTGGGAGGAAGGTCAAAGCTCCTCTCCAACCTTTTCCGGTTGTTGGAACACCCTTTGAAAGGGTAGGGATGGATATTGTGGGGCCACTGGATCCCAAGACAGCCATGGGCAACAGGTACATCCTGGTCTTGGTGGACCATGCCACTCCGGTACCCGGAGGCAATCCCTCTCAGGACAACGACGGCGCCAGTGGTGGGCCGGGCGTTAATGGGGATCTTTTCCCGTGTGGGATTCCCCAGAGAGGTGGTTTCTGATAGGGGACCAATTTCATATCCAAGTATATGACATCCCTGTGGAAGGAGTGTGGTGTAACCTACAAGTTCACCACTCCTTACCACCCACAAGGAAACGGTCTGGTGGAGAGATTCAACCAGACCTTGAAAGGCATGATCAAGGGTCTAACAGAACCCATGAGGCGTAAGTGGGACGTCCTCTTACCATGCCTACTCTTTGCATACAGGGAGGTGCCTCAGAAGTCTCTTGGGTACAGCCCCTTTGAGCTCCTGTATGGCCACCCTGTCAGAGGACCTCTGAGTTTGGTAAAGGAAGGCTGGGAGGCAGCTCCCAGGAAAACTCCCCAGGATGTATTTAGCTACATGCTGGCCTTTAGAAACCAAACTGCCCGCTTCAGAAAACTCGCTCAGGCGAACCTAGAACCAAGCCAGGAAGAAATGAAGAGATGGTATGACCAGAATGCCACTCTGGTCGAATTTCAACCTGGGCAGAAAGTGTGGGTCATGGCCCCAGTGGCACCTTGTGCCTTGCAGGACAAGTGGACTGGGCCATACGAGGTAAAGGAGCGCAAAGTGACGTCACCTACCTGGTGGATTTGCAGGCTCCCAGGAACCCTTTGAGGGTCCTTCACGTGAACCGCCTCAAGCCCCACTTCGAGAGGTCCGAAGTGAGTATGCTCTTGGCGACAGATGATGGGGTGGAAGAGGAGAGCGAGCCTCTCCCTGACCTCCTGTCTACCAAGGAGCATGATGGGTCAGTAGAGGGTGTGATTCTCTCCCTACTCTGACTCAGGAGCAGCAGGGGGACTGTCGCCAGTTGTTGGGACAGTTCGCCCCACTGTTCTCTCTGACCCCCGGTGTTACTCACTGGTGTACCCATGACGTGGACACTGGTGACAGCCATCCTGTGAAGCACAAGACTTACAGGTTGACTGACCGGGTCAGAGCCAGCATCAAGGAGGAGGTCTCTAAGATGTTGGCGTTAGGGGTGATTGAGCCCTCCCACAGTCCTTGGGCCAGCCCAGTGGTCTTGGTCCCAAAGGCTGCGGCGCCCGGTGCCACTCCAGAACTCCGGTTTGTGTGGACTACCGTGGGCTCAATGCCGTCACCAGGACTGACGCGCACCCCATCCCCAGAGCTGATGAGCTCATTGATCGGTTGGGAGCTGCCCGGTTCCTCAGCACGTTTGATTTAACGTCTGGGTACTGGCAGATTGCCTTAACCGATGGGGCCAAGGAGAGATCAGCATTCTCAACCCCAGAAGGTCATTACCAATTCCGGGTGATGCCCTTTGGGTTGAAGAATGCCCCTGCCACCTTTCAGAGGTTGGTCAATCAGGTGTTGGCTGGGCTGGAGGATTTCAGTGCCGCCTACCTGGATGACATTGCTGTGTTCAGTTCCAGCTGGGGAGAACATTTACAGCACCTTGAGAAAGTGTTGAGGGCTCTGCAAGGTGCAGGCCTCACGATCAAGGCTAGTAAGTGCCAGATCGGGCAGGGTTCTGTGGTGTACTTGGGACACCAGGTAGGAAGCGGCCAGGTGGCGCCCCTACAACCCAAGATTGACACCATTCTGGCTTGGGAGCCCCCAAGACCCAGACAGAGGTGAGAGCCTTCTTAGGTCTCACCGGTTACTATAGGAGATTTGTTAAGGGCTATGGCACCATCGTTGCCCCCTTAACAGAGCTGACCTCTAAGAGGCAGCCCAGGAAAGTGATCTGGACTGAGTCCTGCCAGAAAGCTTTTGATGCCCTGAAGGCAGCCATGTGCACGGCGCCCGTGCTCAAGGCACCTGACTTCTCCAAGGAATTCGTCGTGCAGACTGACGCTTCAGAGCATGGTGTGGGAGCGGTGCTCTCACAACTGAACGAAGAGGGCCTGGATCAGCCTGTAGTCTTCCTTAGCAGGAGACTACTTCCCAGGGAACAGAGGTGGAGTGCCATAGAAAGGGAAGCTTTTGCTGTGGTCTGGGCGCTGAAGAAGTTGAGACCATACCTGTTTGGGACTCACTTCCGGGTTCAGACAGACCACAGGCCCCTCAGATGGTTGATGCAAATGAGGGGCGAGAATCCAAAACTGCTGAGGTGGTCCATCTCCCTACAGGGAATGGACTTTACGGTGGAACACCGTCCTGGTACAGAACACGCCAACGCAGATGGTCTGTCCAGGTTCTTCCGCCTTAGTGAAGAGAACTCCAATGGGGTTGGGTAGTTCTCCCTACTTTCAGCTGAGGGGACATGTGTTAGACTTGGCATCTTTTGGCGTGTTTCCCCTGACTTTTTGCTTTCTGACCTCCCGGTTTTGACTCTGTTTTGCTGGTGTAATGATTCTGCGCACTTTCCTCACTGCGGTCCAGTGGGAAAGTGCAAGTGCTCCTGTATAAAATGCGTTATGGATTGGTGTTTCCATGATTGGCCTATTTGGTTTATGTGTCAGTCCCTTGTAAAGTGCACTGTGAGTGCCAGGGCCTATAGACCAAATGCTGTTGGTGGGCTGCAGCACTGGATTGTGCCACCCACGCAAACAGCCCGTAAAGTGTTACTCGGGCCTGCCATCGCAGAGCCTGTGCGCAGCCTGGGGCTGCCATTTCGACTTGGCAAGTGCACACACTTGCAAGTCCCTAAACCTTCCCTTTGCTACATGTTAGTCACCCCTAAGGTAGGCCCAAGGTACCCCTGTGGGCAGGGTGCGTTGTATGCGAAAGGTAGGACATGCCCGGGTGTGTGCGGCATGTCCTGATAGTGAATTACAGCCTAGTTCGTTTTCACTATTGCAAGGCTACCTGTTCCCCTAGGCCAGAACGGGCATTTTTGATTATTACAGCTTATAATCCTAACTGACCCCGGGAACATGGTAGAAATTCGAGTTTAGTATGCCTGGACTCAGAATGATAAAATGCAGCTTTTAGTGAAGTTGGTTTTAACATTCTGTGTTTGAAAATACCACTTTTAGAAAGTGGGTATTTTCTTGTCTAACCATCCAAGCCTGCCTCTGCGAGGTTGTGTATTCCTTGTCTGGAGTGTGAGTGACAGGGGCTGGGGGATGCCAGGAGACAGGGTGAGTCAGCGCAGGGCTGAATAGCAAGATCTACATGTAGATGGGTGGGAGGGGTCGCACCTGGGCCCTGAATAGGACAGTGCCTTCCCTCCACAATGCTGGCTCCACCTCCTGTGGTGCGTCTGATGTCCCTGGCCTACTCACTGAAAGAAGGGACGGAGACTTGTCAACAAAGTGCTCCAGAACTGGTTTGGACTAGGCAAAGGCCTCTCTGCCTTCAGAGAACAAAGGAATTTGGGATATAAATATTGGGGCCCTGACCCCATGAATTTAGATCTCGCTGGAATCAAGGAACCTGCCAAGACGAAGAGCTGGAAGAGCTGCCAGGAAGAGTACTGCCCCTTTGCTGTGTTGTTGCTTTGTTGGGTTGGCCTGCAGCTGCTGCTTCTGCCTTGGGCAGTGAAAGGAAGGAACTTTCTACAAACTTGTGCTGAGTATCTCCAAGGGCCTGGAACCGAGCTGGCCTCCTGTTAAGAAGTCTCAGGGACTACAAAGACTTCACAAGCCTCTGGGTACCGCTTCTGGAACGCTGTTTCAGTTGCCACAGAGGAAGGGAACTGCAACCGACTCCGTCAACCGAATCCATCCCTGGCCGGTGACCTGTTTGCACCGCAGACCGCATCGCCCCGCTTCGCATCGCAACCCTGGTCTCACCGTGGGCGACGTCCGACGCAGCCAACATCGAGCCGCTGCTTGCACCGTGACCTGTGGGCACCGCAGTTCGCATCGCATCGCTTCATTGGGCCAGCCGGACCAGACCGACACTGTCGCTGCAACTGGCTCAAGAGTCGAGACCGCACCGCATTTGGGGCACCGCTCGCACGTCTGCGACGCACCACTCCGACTCGCACCGCTGTCCGACGCCAGCTCCCGCACTCCGGCTAGGTCGCCTGCATCGCAACCTGTCAGCACCGCATCGAGCATCGTCTCGCCCTGCATCGCACGCCTTGGACTCACCGACTCCGTCTGCACGACGCTCATCGAGCCGCTGCCTGCACCGCATCGAGGGACACCGCACCTTGCATCGCTCCGTCTTGCACCGCAACCGCGACGAACGCCAACCGGCTCGTACACTCCGTACCAGCCACAACGAGAAAGGTACTGTAACCGAGTCTGTTCATGACTCTGCTGGCCCGTATTGACGCGGTCGGCTGGAACTGTTAGACTCTGGGGTTTTCAGCATCACGGTAGGCTCGGACGGAGCTACCGACTCGTACGAACTTTGCTTTTGTGCTATTCCTGCAAAGAAGAAGTTAACGTATCAAGTATTCATTCGTAAAGTACAGTATTGCGGATTTTTGTCGTAATTGGTCTTGTCTTGAGTATATAAAATATTGGTTATTTTTCTAAACTGGTGTGGTGTCCGTTTGTAGTGCTTACACTGTATTACTGTTGGTTATGTGCAAATGCTTTACACACTGCCTCTGAATTAAGCCTGACTGCTCGTGCCAAGCTACCACGAGGGTGAGCAGGGGTTACTTCACGAGTGTAACAACCCTTACCCTGACTAGGAAGAAGGGTCCCTACTTGGACAAAGGTGCAAGCCCTTGCCAACTAGAGATCCCATTTCTAACAATATGAATATCATTTTATTCCCATTTTAGATGTTTTTGGGCCAATTCACAAAGATATCGAAGAGTATGTAAAAGAAGACTACAGGAGTACTACTTTACGTACTCCAAAATGCCTTTCTGAATAGGCCGCATAGTGTTCCGATTATTGACAACTAATTTCCGATTTGTGAGTGACTCCTCCATAACAGGCCAGTATCCCTGCATTCCTAGTTGTCCTGTAAGAATGCCAAACTGCAGCTTGAATCAAACTCATCTAGCCAGTTCCTACCTGCCAAATCTTGGGGCAAATTTTGCTCATCATTTTTAGGTCGAGCATGAGTCAGCGTGCATTCGCTGCTCTGGCGATCTGTTGTAGTGGAGTATGGAAGAGAAGCCCCGCCCACTCTCCGCCCATATTTGTCATTGGCTTGTGTCTTTGTCCTTCCTAAATGCTGGCTTTTGATTTCTTAATAGGCTTGTTAGTCCCTCCTTAGTACCGCCTTGTCTTCAATTGTAACCTCCCATGGCTACTGGCCCCTTTACTTCGGTTGTTACATGATACGCCTTCTTTAGTCTGTAAGCACTACTTTTATTAATGAGTTTCTCTTACTGCAGGCAGCACATGGGCGCCCACTTCACTTTAACCCGGGCACCCAGCATTATCTCAATCCCCCACCCACCCCTTGCTGCTTAATTGCTTTGTCGCACACGTGTATATTTCTCCCTCGCAACCAGACCTAAAGCCCCGCCTCCTCCACCGTCTACATTGCCGCTATCTTTGCTTGTTTTATTTGTTTTTGTTGGGCAGTTAAGCGAGCCTTTCGCCGATTTTTTCGTCTCCGTAAACTGCACCCCACTTCGGCGAAAGGCGCAGCCTCCTCCCGTCTGTGACATGGCTGGGCCGCTGCCTCCCCATCCCGGCTCCGCTCAACCAGGGGACCCGCCAGCAACAGCAGCGCCGCCGCTTTCCCAGCACCAAGCATGGCCGAGGCGGGGTAGCTGCTGGCTTTGTGCTCAACCCCCTGCAGCCTGCTACGGAGCTCGGGCAGCAGCGGGGTGTGCGAGGGCCCTGCCATAGACGGACATTCCAAACCATGGTTGGGGTGTCTCATAATATGCAGCTGGCCTTCCCATGCGCACTGGCATCATTGTGTTATGCCAGTGCTCTGCCATATAAGGGGATGCAGGTGGATGGGCAACGGAAGCACCATCTCCCTCACAAACTTCCTCCAACCCCCACTCCCTCCCTCACCCCGATTCCATGCCTCAGGAGCACTTAGGAGGCTGTTGAGGGTGACATTGAAGGACAGGAGGCTCAATCCACCGATGTTATCTGGGGTCAAAGGGTGCCTGATGCCCCTACCACAATCCTGGCACTTTTTGTGAATTTACACTCATGCCTCCACCCGCCGGCTCTTTCACTGCTGTAAACACCCGGCCCTCACAGCACCTATCTAAATGCCCTGGCGCAAGGCACTCACTTCCTGAACATGCATGCCTCATGACGGGAAGTACGCACACCCCCAAGCTCTCACCAGCCCCTGCTGATGGCTGAAAGCGCCTGTTTACATGAACTCTGAAAGAATGCACAGGAGGGAAATCTGGCTTTGGGCTGGCTCTCCAGGGAAAATACATTGGGTAATAATGGTATCATTTTCAGGGAGAAGTTGGAGTCAGTCGAAGGATAGGAGAGGTAACTGTGCAATGGGGTGGGTGACGATCACATACCGATGCCCCCCCTCCCGGCCGCCTCGCGCCTCTGAGCTTGCGCAGGTTCTCGGTTACATACTCTGACCATGCCATACTGGGGGCACTGAGTCATACAGAGTCCTGGAACAGGCTGCACGTTTAGTCACTCAGTGTAGTAATGCGGTGTGTAGAGCTTATGATTCACGGTCTCCGTCCCTCGGAAGGAAGGTGGAAATCAGAATGTCATCCTTCAGAGGTCGATAAGTAAGTACCCGGGAGAGGGGGGCGAGGGGAGGGCAGGATGGAACTTTACAAAGATTTGCTTTGTGAAACTTGTACATGCACATTTGAGGCCTGATCCTACCTGCGCAGTTGTTAGAAAAACTTAGAAACACAACATAGAAATGGGAGAATGCTTGAATTAATTAATTAATTATTCAGGCACATTATGTTAATCTTAATTTATTCCAGTTCTTTTCTCCTGTGGTGTCATTTCTATATTTGCATCCAGGTCAAATGCCCCACGGCAGCAGTTGATGTGATGTTGTCAGAGTCAGAGGTAGCACAGTCTCACTTCCTATGCTGTCATTGGTGCTGGGGCATTTGAGGGTGTTTTATATTCATTACACCACCCTTGGAATTTTGGGAAATATACTGCCATGCACTGTGGTGGGAATAGTTGCAGTTAGAGCAACTGATGGCAACATGTGACACAATCCAATATCCCAGGAAGTGACGTCACATAAGCGCAAATGAATTACATGTTCACCTGAAGTGCAGGCCCCCATCCTACTTCCTTCAACCCAGCAGCTGCAGGCCCAAAGTGGCCCCCGCAGGTTGCTACCACATTTTAATGGGTTGCCTTCAATAAATTGCTACTTCAACAAGCATTGAGTAAAGCACCTATGGTGTGCATGCGTGGGGACACTTCACCCATGAAGTACGTGCCAAGCGCTCGTTGACATAATGCACACTTTGCGTCTTTCAATATATTTATTATGAAGTGCAGGACCTTGCCAAAGGATTTTGCACACCACATACATTCACTCCCCAAAAAAACTTCATAGGTAAAAAACGTAGGGGCTGATTATGATGACGGACGGACTTCAGTCCATCCGCCATCGTATTGGGAAGTGGGACCGCCTGCCTACAAGGCGGCGGTCCAACATGGGGAATTACGATGCGACCGCCACTATGGCGGTCGCACTCCCCATATTTTATATTGCGGCGGGTGCTGCCGGCAGCAGCACCAGCCCCAATGTAAAAACGGCACGCATTACATTTCCTTGCACTACGAGGCAGGCACCATGCGGTGCCTGCCACATGGTGCAGGGAAATGTAGGGGGTACCATGGGTATCCCCCCAGTGCACAACCACCTCACCCCAACACAAGGGGGTCCCGCACCGGGCCCCTGAATCCAATCCCCGCCAGCCTTTCCATAGCGGTTTCACTGCCATGGAAAGGCTGGCTTTAAGCAGCATAGTAATTTGGCGGACGTTGCCTGCTAGGCACCGCTACCATTCTACGCATGCTGGCCGGGTCCGCCAGGCAATTGGAACGATTGCCTGTGGCGGACCTGTGGCGGGCCGACTTTGCGTCCGTCAGCACACCGCACGCCATCATAATATAGTTTCACCGTCATCGTAATCAGCCCCATAGTCATTTACAACGTCAATAGCTCTAACTCACAAATGCGAGGCCTATTCGCATTGCAAATGCTTGTTTGTTTCACCAAAGAATAAGACGATAATGGGATGAGTGGGCCTTTTTAGAGGGGCCCTGTGCTTTGAATGGGCAGGTACAGTCATGCACTGAGTACCTACACTTCTTTAATTTGAAGTGGGAGGGTAGCAGCGGTTCTCAGCAGGGGTTGAATACCTTTAATGGCAGAACATTGCCATTTTCAGCTGCAAGGAGGTACTCCGAGGCAGTGTAACGTCACCTGTATATTTCAATTTTAAGCGCTGGACGCGCCCATGTTCTTCGTTAGTTCACTCGATTTCTTCAATAATTCAGCACTCGTTCCTTGCCTCGCTGCTCCTGACTGCCAAATGCACTTCTGTGCCTCTTTATCACGCTTTGATACTCGGTCTGTTCTCAACAAAGCAGCCAATCTGAGAGCGAGAGGCCTTTTCTCGACTCCTCCGACGTCGCTGTTTTTAAGGTCAGCAGGCTAGCGTGTGTTATTATTTTAAACATGAGAAGCTGTTTTAACTTCTTTAGAAGGGTTTTACCAGGTACCTCTACGGTCTCGGCAATCTAGATATTGAAAACAATAGGGAAAGAAATAGTTTGTTAACCTTTATTTTCATTTTGAACAACAACCAGACAGGATATAATGACATGACAATTACTGGCGAGATACAGTAAACCTGAGAGCAAACATTACAGTCCCACAGTGAGCAGGGCAGTATTAAGATGGACCGGACAGCGGAGGGCAGTTCATACATTGATTAAACGGATATTCCCCATTACAGGTGTGCAAACTTCCACGGTAGATAACCCAAAGGGTCCAGTGATCAATTACTAGTTTTCAATCACCGCGCAGAAGCACGATCAATAACCATCGCCTTGCCCAGGGATGCCTCCCTACACCACTACACCACAGCAACACACACTCTAAAGGCACATAGATGACACAGCAGTGCATCTATGGCTCCACCCCACTCATTTCTGTGTCTAGTGCTTCATCATTCTTAGAGCACATGAGATACACTTGGTAGGGCTCCCAAATGTCTCTCGGGTGGTTGCAAAGTGGCATGAGATAATCATAAGCTTCAGAATGGGTGTAGCAGTACTTCATATCAGTATGCTAATCTTGCAGCGTAGGGAGAGGACCCTTCATCCAACACATGGCTATTTGATGTTGTGCCAGCAGTAGTCCTAAAGCAACAAGCTGCCTGCATGCCTTCGTAACGCCCATGTCATAGCCTAGTAGCGCTAATAGAGGGGTAGCCGCTATCGTCTCACCTGCAATCTCCCACAGCTCCCGAATGACCGGGAGCCAGAGGTGCTGTGTATGTACCAGGGCAAAACCATACCACATGCAAAAATCCGGCTCCATCCAAACTGCAGCGTGTACAGCAAGAGTCATCGCACAGGCCATAGCGAAATAGGTGAGCCAAGGTGTAATACACCCAGTTAAGGCGCTTAAAGTGTATCAGCTGATGTCGGCCATTGAAAGAAATAGTCCGGACCACAGAACAGTAAACTCATTGCTTATTGCTAATTACTATGTCTAAATCCTCCTGCCAGTCCAAGCTGACCTTGCTGACATCAGGCCGTTGGGCTTTTTGGGAGTAGGCATATAACTTGGCGATCATATGGTGCGGGGACGCGGCCTGTAGTAAGTAAGTCAGAGCGGGTAACTCCAAGGATTCGCCAGCGACTCACCCAGTAAAGCCTGCATCAAGTGTTGCGCCTGATCAAAATTACACTGCTCTAGGATAGTGGGTGCTGCACACTAAGTACTCACCTGGGCCCAGTCATGGAAGACTACCCCATCAAAGAAGTCGCCCATGCATTGTACTCCAAGCTCCCAAAGGGTACTCGCTGCAGTCCTCTCCTACCCCAGGGGAAACCACATACACCAATCCAGTGGCAATTGAGGGGAATAAAGCAGGGATCCATTCTGTAAATCCACTAGCTTCTTCCAAAGGTATTGCACGGTGCCAATGAGGTCCACCGTGTGAAAACGACACGCAGTCCTGCTGAACAAAAATTGGGGTAAAAGTAATGGAAGAGCGGTGTCTCGCTCCAGCCAAAAGTGAGCAAGTTCCGCCAGGCCATGAAGCCAAAAGTGGGGGAACATACATTTGCAGCTCTATAGTAAGCCTCTAAGTCCAGTGCATTCAACCCCCCTCATCTCATAAGGGAGTGTGAGTGGGTTCAATCCCGACCACAGAGGAAGAGGGGCAGGCGAATCCAGCGATCCACTGCCTCCGCTAGGTGCTGCACTGCTTTCCCATAGTTTTCCAGCATCACTTGCTCCGGGTTTGTGTGTACCTGAATGCCCAAATATCTCACCGGGTCTGTTGTTCATTTAAGGGATAATTGAATTGTACTTGCGTCGTGGCCGCACTTAGGGGAGAATATAAGAGATGTATCCTGATGAAATTAATATGTTTTTGCTATTTTGCTCGTGCATTGTTCTATGTAAATTAGCATTCGCTGCACCATTTTATGTTTAGCCGCCATTTTGAATCATGCCATTTACTGCGTATTCCCTCCTCGAGAAGCAGGCTGTGGAAAGTTTCATTTCTCCAAGGTTAGGCCTTGCTCTGCTAATGAATACACTGTTCTTATTAGCGCATACCTTTCCCACTAGATAAAGGCCTTCTTCCACTAGTCTAGCGGTAGGCACGGACAGAACGACCTTGGCATGGAGATAATGTGTGCCCGGCCTCAGAGTCGAAGCTCATCATACTGTACTTCTCTGTTTTAGCTGCACCTGCGTGTAAAATTCCATTATGGGCGGGTCTTCCTTGGTTCTGAAATGTACATAATGTATCTCTATGTTTGCTGAAATCAGTCCTCTCTGCAGCACCCCTAAGCGACTGGGCAGACGGGGCTCCGCTTGAGTGTATCTGAATAAACATATACTTGGTTTGTATTCTATACTGTCTGACCGACTCTTCATTTGTATGGAAGGCTGAGAGGTGGTCGCGAGTGACCCGGGAGGGCCTAATCGGGTCACTTCCTTCAATTCCAATTGATTCGTAACCCAGATTGACCACAGAAAAGGATGACCTCTCGAAGGACCAGAGAGAGATTGTGTTCCGGGTACCAGACATACAAAATTGTATCGTCCACATAGGCAGACACTATCATGTTGTAATGTGGAAAGTGTATTCCCTGATGGGCATGGTATTCACTCAGTGCACAAACTAAAGGCTCTGCGACAAACGTGTATAACAGCGGGACAAGAAATAGAGTTTTCTGATTGTCCTAATCACTAGCAGGAGTCACCTAGGGAGATGGGGCATTAAGGCAATTGCTCACTTTGCCCAGGTTTTATGATGGCAAGGCAAGGGTCCCTTGATTGCTAATGCAACCAAAGAAAATTAGTCGTTCTGGGCTAGATACACAGAGAACTTGTGCAGCTATTATATTTCAGCTATATATAATAAGTACGTAATTATAAATAACATGTATGCGGGTAATTATTTATTCTCACTATTAACACCTTGCCTGCGGCAGGAATTCCAGGCCGGTGCTGGACATTCCAATCGCGGGCGTGGTCGTGACGGAACCCAGCCGTCATGCGCACAGGCCACCCGTGGCTCATGACGGCTGGGTTCCGTCACGAGCATCGAAGGGGTTAAGCTGGGCCACATGTGTGCCAGTGGTCTTCCTTATCCACTCCAGATCAGCAGGGTTATCAGACTAGCATCAGGTTTGCATGAATATCAGGACCAGCTGTTACCTGCGTTTTCCAAGAGCACAAATAATGGGTGCTCTTCCTACACTGAGCTGAATTATTCTTTCCAATTCACCAAATTTCTATTAAAATAAAGTCAGTGGGCTTCTTGTCTCTAGAAACACATGGCAGCGTAATTTCCGGATGACAGTCTCAGAGGCAGAATGCTTTGAGTGGCAGTCAACTGTTGCCATTTGCATTTAGAGCAGAGAATGCAAAGGTGTGTCCTTATCTTTCTCTTATGACTGCTTCCCACATCAGCCTCAGGACCTTGCACACAAGGCTAGAGTTAATATGATAGCCATCATGGAAATTATTTCTTCTCTCTTTATCCCTGTGCTGATCCCAGAGTGCCCTTTGAACCAGACCATTATCACAAATTGCCTGGACCATGTCTATTGCGCTATATAAGAAACCTATTGCATTTTGTCCTGTCAGATCGCGTAGGAAGGTGACTCTTTATGTGATATATCAAAGAGCTTATATACCATGTAAAGAGTCCAGGGGTTCCCTTATAAGTGGACAGGGGCTTGCTATGCAATCCCAAAGTGCTCTATTAGTGGGTAGTGTGGTTGAGAAACTTTAGGCTTAACACAGAGGAATTCAAGACATTTGCAAATACACACAATGATGACACACACGATCCAAGAAGGAGATCCATACCAGTTTATAAAAATAGCAAGTATCTTTATATATGTTTAGGCATCCAAGAAAAATCATTCAGGTAATTTTTTTAAAAAATATTAATTCTTTTCAGTTCAAAAAGTGGGCACAGTGAAATTTGTGATTTGTGCAATGCTATCCTATGGAATGAAGAACAAGTTCTGCAAACAGGTATAGTAGAGCGGCTTACAAGACCAATCTCCAGGAGTTAGGGTGAGTGGTGGGCAAGGTCTAAGGCAGCACCAGCAGAAAACTACCATCAGCACGGGGGCGGCTGGGCGCATGATGCAAAACAGCATTGGGAGCCCATGGTTTTTCAATGGAGAATGGTCACTGTGAAAAGAAACTGCAGGCTCTGGCCAAGAGGCCAGTCGGGCTGAACCAGCAGAGGGGTTCAAGACTTTCAATGCTCGGGGGCGGGGGGACACCTTTTGTCCTCTTCTCCATGGCCCCGGGGCGATGGGTGTAGGGGTGTCCTTAGGCGTTGAGTTTTTCCTTATCAGAGCAGTCGCGGTTGAGGTGGCCTGAGTGCAGAGGCTGCAGGCGATGTCAGGGGGTCACGGAGGGGTGAAACCACAATGGACTTGAGCTCTGGAGGGCTAGGGGACCTTATTGACACTGGTGGCCCACTTCAACTTGAGCCGCAGGCGACGGGTGCAGTGCTATCTTTGGGCGTCAGGTTTTGGCTGTTCCGGAGGCCTCAGAGTTCTCTCTTTTGGAGTTTCTTCAGAACAGGTCCGCTGGTCACAGGAGGTCTGGAGTCTTTTTCAAAGGCAGGCAGTTCTTCCTGGTTTCTGGAGTCAGCAGCTGCAGGACGAGTCCAGTTTGGCACAGCTTTTGACGAGATGTAGACAGGTCAGCAAGGTTGGTACCAGGTCAGCTACTTCTCCCCTCTCTGCTTTTGCAGCTCTTCTGTTTCCTCTCTTTTCTTAGGTCATCAGGACTTACTTCTCTGGTGCCAGAGACACCTCTAAATACTGAATTTAGGGCTTTTAGGGCAGTATAGGGTGGTAGCCAATGACCTACTGATCCTGGGGTCACTATGACCCTTATATGATCACTTCCTGTGGGAAGTGGGCATAATCATGTCCCACAATTCCTAAGTATGGCATCACAAAGATGGCTACTTCTGCAAATTCATGTCCACCTCACAGTAGCCCACCTTAGAGGTGATACTAGCCTAGAGGTGGCACGCCTACCTGAATAGCTCATTTTCTCACCTGTCCCTGTGCCAGATCCTGGACAAAAGAGGTCGGCTTCCTCTCGTGTGAGGGGGAGCCAGATTCGCATTTCAAAGGCAGCAGCCATTTGAGTCTTGCCGCCCAAGGAAGGCTAATCAGAAGGTCATCCTGAAGGAGGGGGTGTTACACCCTCTTCCCGGACAGGCTTTTCTTCAGTAAGGCTGGTAAGTTTTCAGGTGCACCTCTTAGGTGCCCTCTGGGTGCATGCACTGCTAAATCCAACACTGGCACCAGTGTGGGCTTATAAATATGAGATGTTTGATACCAAACATCCATATTTTCAGTGAAGCCATCTTGTAGCTGGGGAACTCATTTTCACCAGTGTTCAGCACATGTTTTAAAACGGCTTCCCTGGTCACTTGTGCTGCCAGTAATAGGATTTACCAGCACAGGGGCATATCTGCTCATGCAGGTATGCCCTCAAGTGTAATATTCCACACCCTGCCTTAGGGCTGTCAGGCCTGCTGTAGGGGTGACTTACAAATATCACATGCAGTGTTAGGGGACATGGCACACAGGGATGTGTGACATGGCGTGCTTTCACTTTTGTCTGCACCAAAACATGCAGCCTGCGATAGCAGCCCTGCATGTGCTTGGTGATGGGTCCCTTAGGGTGACACAATTTGTGTTGCAGCCCTTAGGGGCCTCCTTTAGTACCTCGGGACCCAGGTACCAGGGTATCATTTTCTTTGGGAAAGAGCTCTGACACTGAGGACCTGGTTAGCAGGAGCTAAGTGCACTTTCAGTCACACCATTTACTAGGCAAAAAGTGGGGATGACCATGTCAAAAAGGGGCAAATTCCTAAATCATTGGACCATGACTCCCCTCTATGGTGACACAATTAAAAGTGAAAATATTGTTTAGCTTTAAAGGCAAACAAATTAATGGTTGGAATGCTACCTTGAGTGCTTGCCAGAGTTTAGACAAATTGCAAGCATTCCTTCCTCCCTTCACCTTTTGTGTGTTTGCTGTAATGCCCTAAGTGGCCAAGGGTATACCCAGATGTGGGTCCCTTGCTTGCTGCACCACTGGAACTAAGTGGCACCTAACTGACGAGCCCCAGTTAGGGAGAAACCGGTCTTAGGTTGCTTGTGTTCCAGTTCAGAGAGGACCTGGTTTGGCAGGTCAAGCTGGACTGCTCCTATTGGAACAGGATCAAGACTGATTTACAGATGTCTGTATCTAATCTGAGGTGGCATGGTGGGAAAAGGAACAAATGGTTGGAATACTCCCCTGAGCAATTGTCAGTTGTTAGACACATTTAAAGCATTCCTCCCATCACCTTTTGTGTGTTTGATGTAATGCAATACGTGTCCAATGGTATGCCAAGATGTGGGTCGCCTGCTCATTGTGCCACTGGAACCAAGCTGCACCTGACTAATAAGCCCCAATCATGGCAAAACTGATTTGGGGTTGCTTGTGTTCTACCTCAGAGATGACCTGGCTTGGTGGTTCAGGCTTGACTGACCTATTGAAGAAGAGTCAAGGCTGATTTGCATATGGCTAGGCCCATCTTAGGTGGCATGGTGGACAAAAGAACAAATGGTTGGACCGGTACACCAAAAGATTGTCAGTAGTTAGACAAATTGCAAGCATTGCTCCCATCAGCTTTTGTGTGTTTTTGGTTTCAGGTTTATCTGTCTGCAGTGGAAATATTGGGGTCAATTTCAATGGCTCTTAGTGCTTGATGATGTTTCAAGTTCTAGTAAGGTTTCCAAAGGAAATTGTGTATGTTTTTCATAAAAGTGAGACTCTAATAGTATCTTAGTTCCATGGAAACTATGTAGGAAGCCCATGCAGTTAAAAAAATACTGAGCCACGGAAAGGGTGCTGAGTGGAGTGAGAAGGTATGCGTTTGGAAGACCCAGAAAATTAGAGTTTACTGGAGGTTATAAAATCTGCAACAGATGTACACTAGAAAGAAACTTGGTTGCATCCTTCTTATAGGGAGATAGTCCTCTTCCCCTGGTCAGTCATTGTCATCTCCAAAAATTAAAGCCAGCCGCCCCCTGTTGTTGTCTCATTAGGATGCAGGAAAAATTACCCTCCTGTGTGCTCTTAGGAGGTCTTTGCTGCTGGCTACTTAGGTACATTCATGGCATGTTTTAACTAGGTTTTGAAGCAGTGTGCAACACTAGGAAGGGGAAGAAAAATGAAAGATGTTATGTTGTCCATTTACCGGGTTCACAGCGTGCTGGTATCATTTAAAACCCAGCAAGTCGCTGTTCACATTCTCAGGGGCGAAGACATTTCTCCTGCATTGAGAGAACTTCTACATGATGACACAAGCAGCTATGGAAGAAGTATTGAGATGTGTGCTTAAGTATGTCCCACCCTAGAATAACGACCAGTCTGGGATGAGGGTGGTTGTCTCTAGGGATGGGTGGTAAACTCAGCTCCGCTGGCGAAGTTTTGCTGCGTAGCACGGAGTTCGTCAAAAACTCTGCCAACCGCTGCATGGCAGAGTTTACCGCTGCTCACCCTATGTTGACATGTAGAGATACTTGTTATTATCACCCGCTTGTGTTGTTGTGTGGGCTGGTGTAGTTTTGGCTTTCTTTTCCCTGAGACTTGTGCATATGAGACTCTTTTGAAGGGCCGTCGTACTTCTTTTTAGTACGTCGTGTGCAGCCTGACAGTGACTGTACAGGGAGCAGACAAACATCCTCACACATAGATAAAGCGCCTCTGAGAGTGAAATATTAACTTTCTGATAACCACTATATAAGTGCTACAGATACGCGCTTAGTGTTGTGTTGGTGCTCGAGCGTGTGCTCGAGTCACCCTAGCTAATGAGATTCTAGAGCTTTAGTTAGTTCGGGGGTTGGAATGTGTGTGAGGCGAGTCTTGAGGAACGGAGCTGGAGCTGGCTGGGGTGTTAGCTCTTCCCTGCTGTCGGGGGTTTAAGTCTACAGAATAAAGCTACACTTGAACTACTCCGGATGTTTTATTCATCACGTTCAACGTCCTGACATGGGCGGCTAGGAAGAGACTTTGACATTCTGACCACACACGTCACCACATGAGGTCACGCAACGTTACCTTGCGTGGCGGCCATTTTGTGGCATTTTAAGTCGCTTAGCAACTTCTTAACAAGCCAGCCGGCTGCTGCAAGTGTTTATTCACTCTGCTAATTTTGTAAAGAGGCACATGCACGCCTAGCAGTTCAGCGCCGATGCCTCCTGTGTACAATAGATGAAATTGTCTCCGCGTTTGAAACGAATTACACAGACACTTCAGGGGTGATATATACTCCGCGCATTATACTTTACTCTTCATATTCAAGGTACATTTCACTTGAAGTTTATGCTTGTACTTTATGCCGCATAGTCTTTGGTATACAAATTTTTCTGGCAATCTTCCACGGTTTACTTCACAATTATGGCTATGGCTACCATGAATCTTCCTGCTTCACAGCCATTCATGGTTAAAGATTGTGAAGTATCTAGCCAGAGATGGGAGAAATTACCTCATCAATTATTTGGATACTTTGGAAAGTAAGGAGTTACCCCCAGACAGGAATTTTTATTTTATTTTACATTGTTTAGGTCCTGGGGGTCTGAGAGTATATAACCGGATTGAGAAGAAACCGTTAGCAGGAAGTGAGGTTAATGTTTTCACTCAAGCCATTGCAGATTTAAATTTGTATTTTGCACCTACCGTGTGCAAAGCCATTCACAGATTCAACTTTTATCACAGAAAACAAGGGTCTTGTGAGAAAGTAGAGGATTATATAGCGGCACTGAGGAGAATAGCTTTGTCCTGCAAGTTTGGCATTATTGAAGAGGAACTCATTTGTGACCAATTGATTATGCATTGCAATAATCAGAGTCTTCAAGATAAACTGTGGATTAATGGAGATGCAAGCTTACGGGAAATTACTTCCATTTTAAGCAAAGCTGAACTTACTTCTAGATGTGCCAAAACTTGTGGCAAACAGTAAACTGGACAACAGTGAAGACATTGTAAAACTAGTAAAAGGGAACTATTCTCGTCTAAATGACCAAGCTAAAAATAAAAATGAGAAACTACCTATGAAAGGAAAAGTGGCATACAAAGATCACACAGAGAAGTTCTCTGATCTAAAAGGGATGTGTTACCGTTGCGGTAGCTCTTCTCATTTAGCACATGATAAGAGATGTCCAAATTTAGGCCAGAAATGTGCTTATTGCAAGGTTTCTGGCCATTTTGCATGTGTATGCCGCAAATCTAAGTCTGTGAAGTGTGTAGTGGATGAGTATGATCAAGAGAATGAAAGTCTTGATTCAGAAGGCGTAGAGAACAAAATATGCTGTCTTCATGAGGAACTCAGTGATGCTTGTAGTAAACAGAGAAAAAAAAAAGTTTGTGAAATACGAGCTGGTGGGGTTCCAATGACTCTTATGGCTGACTAAGGGTCACCTCACTCTATTATTAACAAAAATGGGTTTAGACATTTAGTGAGAAAATTGGTGCTGAATTAGAGAATCCTGACGTGCACCCGGTTAGTTATACTGGTGAACCCATTGAGTTACTTGGTTTCCGAAAACTCTCCTTTGAATTTAAAGTATGTAAGCTGTACGTGTCTCTTTCGGGGCCTTGTCTTTTAGGTTGGTGGGATCAAGGTGAATTGGGGATACTCCTGGATCCTAATAGTCCTGATCCCGTTCTGAGTGTGAAGACTGAATGTGAGAACCTACATGAAGAATTTGTAACAAAATTTCCCAATGTCTTTTCAGGGAGCATTGGTGAGCTCAAGGGTTTTTCACACAAAATAATTTTGAAAGAAAATGCTTGCCCCTGCATCCACAAGGTTAGGAATATTCCCTTGGGTATCAAGGATGAAGTTGTCAATGAGATCCAGAAATTGGTTGATAACGGTATAGTTGAACGTGTGGAGTCTTCGGACTGGGTCGCCCACCTTGTCGTTGCACGCAAGGCCAATGGCCGGGTTCGTCTGTGTGTGGACTTGAGGGAACTCAATAAGAACATTTTGTAGATGTATTTCCTCTCCCTAGGATCTCAGAGTTACTCTCAGCTACCAAAAACATGGAATGGCTTTCCACGATTGATTTAACCTCTGCGTACCACCAGGTACCTCTTCATAAAGATAGTAAACACTTGACTGCTTTTGTTACCCCTATTGGAATTTTCCATTTTAGGCGAGTTCCTTTCGGTTTAGCTTCAGCAGCTGCCATGTTTCAGCGCCTCATGCACTTAATATTTAAGGACATGAAGAACGTTGTGTTTTTCCAGGATGATATCCTTATCATGGGAAAGGACAGAGAGGAGCATGATAGGATTTTGTCTGAAGTCTTACATACTCTAAACATGAAGGGTCTTACTGCAGAGAAGTCTAAATGTAAACTGGCAAGAAAAAGTGTAACATACCTTGGGCATGAAATAAGTTCTGAAGGAATTTGTCCAAGATCTGAACTAGTTGACGCCATCAGGGAAGCACCTGCTCCTCAAAATAAAGAGGAAGTCAGGTCTTTCTTAGGTTTGGCCAAATTCTATTCAAAATTCGTTCACAATTTTGGAGATCAGGCAATTGCTCAAAAAAGGGTGTATTTTTGAGTGGTCTAAAGAATGTCAGTTGTGTATGGATGGCATCAAGAAAGATATTTGCTCTGCTCCTGCACTCCAAGGTTATGACCCCAAACTTAAAAGCTTCATCACAACAGATGCTAGTGGGAGAGGTCTGGGTGCCGTGTTGTCCCAGTTGCAAGAGAACGGCACAGAATGTGTAGTGGCGTTTGCATCCAGGGCACTTACACCAACAGAGGAAAAATATTCCGTTATTGAGAGGGAAGCTCTTGCATGTGTCTGGGGACTCAAGCATTTTAGACAATTTGGTTGGGGAACATGTGTCACTGTGAGAACCGACCACAAACCTCTCATCAAAGTTTTTACGTCTCATGATTTAAACAATGTTTCTCCCAGGATTTTTCGCTTCTCAGTACAACTGTTGGATTTTGTTTATGAAATCATATATGTTCCTGGGGTTGGCAATAGTATTGCGGATTTGCGGATTTGCGGAGTAGGTGCCCCTTGCCTATTAGTGAGGATACTAAACTACTCTGGATGTTTTATTCATTTCACTTAGCACACAGTGTAGAAGGTGATAACGAACAAAAGGGTGAGATGAGAATTGTTTGCGCACATCCGATACTTTAAACATTTTTTAATGAAAATGTGGATGACTGCATTATGAAATGAAATTTAAGACATCGTGGGGGCTTTGCATGAACACTGTAAGGCGGGGCCGAGTAGGTGTGTGTGTGGGTGGGTGCGTGCAGACAATTGTCTGTACAGTCTGTTACTGCATACTGCAGAAGGGACTGCACTGAGTGCGTTACTAGTGACATTTTCCACAAAGTGGACAGCCATCACATCGAGCAGCTGCTCCCCCTGACAACAGCATATTTCTCAATCAGGAATATAATGGGCACTCAGTAGTGAGGTCACAGCTCTCTCCCTGGATCACATAACTCACATGTCTGATAATTTTCGGGGCCCTGGTTGAAGTGTGACCACCAAGGGTTGCCGCTTAGGCCTCATATTTAACATCTATTTAGTTCAGGCGCTGAGTGACATGCCGCAGTGGAAACGACAGTGGTGCACAAGAATGGTGGCTCAGAAAACTGCATTTACTAAAAAAAAAAAAGCGGCACTTTATTGCGGAAAACTTCCAAAAGCACACAAATGCAATGTTCGTGAGTTAAAATGAATATCTCACAAAAAATCTAGTATCACAGTGCAAGGAAAGTAGGAAACCTCCAAGTGTAGGCGTATGCGCTCTCATAAACACATACTATTTATTAAAACTGATTACTGAAGGTGGTGCAGCTCCCTGTAGCGTTTTCCTCCACATGCTATCCAAACAAGCACACCAGCGAGAGGAGAGTGGAGACCATATGCTGGCGGAGGTGTTGTTTAATTTGCTAAAGTAAAACAGAATGTGTTTCATGGCATAATATAGACCTGGCAGCTCATCTGCACCCCCTCACTTCCCCTCTCCCCCGCATATAGAAAAATAGCTTAGATTTATGTGAGACCTTTTCTGTGCGTGGAATGTTGGGCTATGAAAAAATGAAAAGGTTAAATTACTGCACTGATACTGTTGGAACAAAAAACTCTGCATAGATTTTCTCGCAATGATAACGCTCTTGTGAGTTCATTGTCAGCCTTTCTCCTTTGTTTACTAATGAGATTACATAACATTACAATCTAATTAAAGCAGGAGACATTTTGCACATCTGCCAGGCAATTTTGATAACCCTAATTTTCAGCCTGTGCCAGAATGCCATTCCGGACGTCCAAGTTTTGAAAAAGAGAGGAGAATACGGGTGAGAGAGAGTGTATGCGTGTGTGTGTTAGTTTGTTAGTTAGGTGGAAGGATGTTGGAAGGGTTGATGTTACCCTAATTACGAATGATATGTTTATGTGGAAGGAGTCTCAGCTATCTTTTCGAACGTGTGCGCTTGTTGGGTGAAGTGTGTCTCGGTAACCACAGGAGGAGGTTGAGGGATCTCAGTTAATAACGTGTGTGGTGTAGGTAGGGGTGGGCGGAACTCCAATGAATTTTGCTTAGTTTTTCAGTAACTCAGCTGAATTCAGTGGAGTGAAACTCTGCAAGCTCTGCCCAGGCCTAGTTGTCTCAAGCAGAAGGAAAATTGTTTTCAGTGAACTCCCAGTCTGAAGTATTGATTATGAAGCTTTAATGTTGACCAGACCAGAGATGGGGTTTTGAGTTTACATTTAAAGCACATCTATGTATCTATCTATCTATCTATCTATCTATCTATCTATCTATCTATCTATCCAAAAAGGTGCTACTTTTTGACTAGTTTCTGCATTGACATTGTCGGGGTGATTCGTCAAGCGGGGCTGAGAAAAAAGGGGGACTGGCTACTGCAAAACCTGCTGAACTGAATGACACCAAATTTGGCAGGAAGCTAGATTTTGGTACGCAGAGTTTGCTTTTTTTGATTTGGTATAAATCTGTTCTGTAGTTTTTGAGAAATGAATGGTAAAAAATTATTGTATGCCTGGACGGTTGGCTTTGCGAGAGGCTCGAGAGATTCTCGCAGGACCAACAGTTTAAAAATGGAGCATTCTGATTGGCCCAGGGAGCTTATTTTACCTTGGGCCATCTCACTCCTGCGGGTGTCAGACTCTCGCAATGATTGGCTGCCAGCAACATGAGAAAAATGTTGCTGGTAGTCATTACAGACTCTGGGACTTAGTTCCCTGTCCTGAAGTAAAAAAAGAAAAATAGTATAAGGGGACAGGGTAGGGAATACCCTGAACCCCTAGGCCTCATTGGAGTGCACCCAGAGCAAAAAATGCTGCAGACAACAAAAAAATGGCAGCCGAGCTGCATTGATTGATTATATGTCCCGGGGAGTCCCAGTGGCTAATAACAGCTTGAGCAGAGGGGGCGCTCAGCCCCCCCTCCCCTTTATTTCAATGAGTGGTCCTGGGGAATGGGGTCTGCGGGGCCTAACAAAACTCAGGGGCGGGGGTCACGTGGCTTCTTCTCCCCTCTAATTTTAGTAATGGCCCTGGGGAAGGGGTCCCTAGGGCCTAACAAGGCTCATGGAGGTGTGACCACATGGCCCTCCTCCCCTCCCTTAAATTTTTGTAGTGGCCCTGGCAGGTGACATCCACAGGGCCTAACAAGGCTTGGTGGTGGGGGCCTCATCATGGCCCCCTCCCCTATAATTTGAAATAAAATGGCCCTGGGGGATGGGGTCCTAATGATGTCATTTGAGATGTCATCAATGATGCCATAGAACATGTCATGAGTGAGGTCATAAGCAGTGCTTGGTGAAGGCACAAATATAGTTAGCTCTTCTAACTATAACTGGTGAATTTCTGTGTTTTTTAGTTCAAAATTTTTATATTGTCACTGACATATTCACCTACCTATATCTTTACTTTAACCTATGTTTTTTCAGTGAATTTCAAAGGTTTTTTTTTAAAACAAAAAGAGATCTTTTTTATCACACCTAACTATAGCGTTCCCTTTAACCTTTGCTTTTTTCAGTGCATTTCTAATTTTTTTTAACATAAATAATATTTTATTACCATACTTAAAGCCAATCCCCCTCCGCACACTTCCGGGGGCGCAGGGTTTGCCATAGGACCACAGAAGGCAGCCAACCCCACGTTGCACACAGCCTTTGCCATGCACAGCATAAGGTCGGCCCTTGAGTCCCGTCTTGGGCCAAATACAAAAAAAAGGGTCGGAAAAGTTGGAGTCCGTGCCAGCTTCTTTGGAAGTTTGCTGCAATTGGGATCTTTTGTTTGAATATATATATATATATATATATATATATATATATATATATATATATATATATATATATATATATATATATATATATATATCTGTACGCTCCAACCACAGCTTGCAGTTCTTTTCTCAAAGACCGGAGCACGGACCACAGAGTAAGTGCTTGAAAATGTTGTTTATTAGATGTCAGCCATTACGCGTTTCAGCCCAGAAGGGCCTTGATCACATGACACGCTCCACAGCTTCATTTTGCCTTTTCAACCCGTTTCTTAAAGTAACAAGTGCATATACTAATAGTCATAGAGGTCAACAATAGACTGGTTGTTAAATGCATAATGACGTTTCATCATATGATGATTAAAAGCGACTCCACAATATAAATTTATGTTTAAATACATAAAACTCTGTGATAAAATCATTGTATAAATACAATAGATTTCCGATCCAGGTTTTGTTAATACCACTATGGACATATATGACCATGGGTACAAATTCATATCCACATCTGATTATCTAATATAATACATGTATACAAAAATATATCAATTAATCATTAGAAACGTCTAAAACATTTATGATATAATGTCAATGTTTATCTATGTAAGGTAATTTGACCTTTTAAATGAGACCTATCATTCATTTTCTCATGTTTAAAAGTCCATGTTGTAAACATCTCGACTAATAAAGTGCAAGTGCAATATAGATGAAAGTGCATGTGTGTTTACACCCAAGGTGAAGAGACTAAAGTGATTAATTAAAAACTGTTAATGCTACTGGGAGGACAGCGATTGAAAGCAGTTAATGTTGACAATTTTCTCGTGCGTATATATGTTGCCTCTGTTGTTGCAAAATCCCTGAATGCTCGTCCTTAATGGACTGAGTACTATCAATTTTATTAATATTGGATTTTTGGGTTTTGCTATAGCTGTGACTGTTGTTTAGAGACAGGTATACATATCTTCCGTGATGTTCAAACCACCTGGTTGTTTGCGATCTAGGTCTAGGATGTAGCGGGTTTTTAACCGGCGTAGAGTCCTTTCTCTATTTCCTCCTCTCTTGTTCGGTGGCACAGCATCAATTCTATAATATTGAAGATCCTTTGGATTGGAATTATGGCTCTCTCTAAAATGTAGCGCCACTGGGTAGGATTGGTCCTGCTTGATTATGACACGTATGTGTTGGAGTATTCTTTTGTGGCCTTGGAGTTTGGTACTCCCCACGTACCGTAAGCCACAACAACACTCCAGCACATAGATTACATGATCAGTTTTACAGGTCAGGGCCTTCATTATTCTACGTTCTTTGTTGCCAAATGGTACCATATAAGTTGTTTTGTTGGTGCCATATTGGCAGGCTTTACATGTTTTGCACTTGTAAAACCCTTTACATTGTGTCAGCCAAGTAGTTCCCATCTGATTCTCAGGACTGCTTTTTACCAAACAGTCCTTCATCAATGTTGCCCTACTATTAGTAATGGCTAAATTCTTTGGCAGAGATTGACTGATTATTGGGTCACTGAGAACTATGGGCCAATTTCTTTTGATGATGTTTTTAATTGCCCGTTCCTGTTTACTGAAAGTTAAAATCATTCTGAAGGTATCCTCACCTTATCTTGATTTGATATTGGTCTTTAATGCAGTGGGCAGGTTTTGCTCATGTTCCTTCTTGTTTTTGAGTAAATCTGACCTGGCTAACGCATTGCTTTTAGAAATTGCGATGTTGATACTTTTTTTGAGTAGCCTCTTTCTAGGAATCTGGTTTTACTAGCCTGTTGTGCTGTCTTTAAATCATCAGTATTGCTGCAGATTCTTTTTAGTCTTAGCATCTCCCCGTAGGGAATGCTATGCACTAGATGCCTTGGATGGGAACTGGTTGCATGCAACACTGAGTTGCCTGCAGTTTCCTTTCTGTGTACTTTAGTTTCAATCTTATCATTGTGGATATACATTTGGACATCAAAGAAGTTCACTGTTTCAGCACTAATAGTTGCAGTGAAGTTTAAATTGATGTCATTGACATTAATCTTATCGAAAAATTCCTGTGCGCTTGACAAGGTCCGTTGCCAAACTACAAAAAGGTCGTCTATATAACGCAACCATAATTTTACATTATTTGCGAGATATATATCATAGGTGTTTTTGAGAACCAGCTCCTCCCACCAGCCCATATGTAGACAAGCTTAGCTGGGGGAGAAGCTGGCTCCCATTGTCACCCCACGCATTTGTTGGTATAACACGTTGTGAAGCATAAAGATGTTGTTATTCAAGCAAAACTCTACCAAATTGACAAGCATTTTGTTATGATGTATCATCTGTATTGGTCTATTGTTCAGGTAATGTTGTAAAGCCCTTAATCCTTCCTGATGGTTTATGCTTGTATATAATGACGTTACGTCGAGAGTCATCAATAAAAAGTCATTCTGCCACTCAAAGTCCTTTATCTTTGCCAGGAAGTCCCCAGTATCTTTGATGTAGGAAGATAACTGTTGTACGAGTTCCTGTAAAAAATAATCTACATACTGTGATGTTTTTTACAGTAAGCTGTTGCGTGCAGATATAATTGGCCTTCCAGGTAGCTTTGATGGATTTTTGTGGACTTTGGGTATGAAGTAGATGATCGGTACAGTCGGATTCTCATTTTTCAGAAATTTATATTCCTGCATGGTAATCAATCCGGCACTTTTCCACGCTAATAGTTTTGCATAATGTTCATTGGAGATGGCCCTGAGAGACAATGCATCACTTTTCTTGTAGCAAGTTCTATCAGTGAGTTGTATCATAGCCTCTCCCATATAATCATCCTTTCCCCAAATTACAAGGTTTCCTTCCTTGTCTGAGTTACGAATTACGATTTGATTGTTATTCTGTAACTTGGTCATTAATTTGTGGTATTGGTAGTATTGTTTGCTGTGTTTCTGTCTAGTTCCATGTACTTTGTGGTTTAGTTGTTTTATGTCAGACACCATTTGCTCATGGAATATGTCTATAGAATCCCTTGGTGTAATGTGGTTAAAAGTCGACTTAGGTTTGAAGGGCGTGTTAGTTCTGCCCTGATATATCCTTCAAAACCTGCTCCTTGATAAGAAAACAGGACCGACACAGCACGGAATCCCTTGGCAGCTGTTTATTCAAACCAACTGGGTTGCAGGTAACGCGTTTCAGCCGGAAAACCGGCCTTGTTCACACATATATATATATATATATATTTATATATATATATATATATATATTCACTGAAAAAAACAAAGCTTACATGGATGTTACAGTTAGGAAATAAAATTTAAAAAACCTTAGAAATGCACTGAAAAAAACAAAGGTTACAGGGACGCTATAGTCAGGTTCAGATTTTACACACACAAAACCATAGAACAGCAGTTATATGTATAGTTGTCTCAAGTAACTATAACTCATGCCCTAAGGTAACTATGGCCCTTATTATGAGTTCAGCGGTCAAATGGACTGCCGAACCAGTGGTGGCATTCCGTGGAGTGCCTCACTGGTGGTCCGCCCACTGCATTAGGAGTGTGGCGGTTGGACCGCCACGGGACCTGTGCTGCCGCCAGGGATCGTGGATCCCTGGTCGTGGCGAGCAGTCTGAGGCCCCTAATATGCTTGTGGTGGTGCTGCGGCAACTCCAAGCATATTAGGAGTTTCCGCACCGCCACACTTTTCATGGCAGTGGAACCACCATAAAAAATGTGGTGGTGAGGAAACAAGGGCCCTGTTGCCTCTGCGCCATGGGGTGCATGCACATGTTATGCCCCCCTGTGTGCATGCACGCCCAGTTCCTGCAGGGCATGGACTTGACAGTCCATGCTGTGCAGGAAGTGCCTTTGACGGTCCTATTACACCACCCGCCAGAGTAAAAATAAGTCATACTCTGCTGGGTGGTCTTTAATGGCTTTGGCCGTCTTGGAGCGGTGACGGCAGCATGGCATCCCCGCTCCAAGACCGCCAAAGTCATAATAAGGCCCTATAACTCACACCTGTGCCATGCACAGTTTTCTCATCAATAATTTCACTGCAAATGTTGCAGTGATATTATCAATGATGTCATAGAAATTTTCATGAGTGATATAATATGTGGGGTAATTACCAGTGTATGACGAGGTTGTGAGTTATAGTTAACATAGGGCACGAGATATAGTTATTTAAGATGACTATAGCATATGTATTTGCAAAGTGCACGTTCACCCAAGGGTATCTTGGTGCTGAATAACAGATGTTTATTGTTACCCAACTCACTGGTACTCATTTTATCGACCGTAGAAGGATGAAATGCTGAGTGAAACTGCCCAGATTTGAACCTGTTATCATGAGGTCGAATACAGGCCCCTATAGTGGACGCATTAGTCCCTTAAGTCACCAGACCCGACTATACCTATAACTGCTGAATTTCAATGGTATTGTGTGTGTAAAATCTGAACCTAACTTTAACGTAACAGTAACCTTTGTTCTTTTCATGGAATTTCTCAGATTTTTTTTATTTCCTAACTATAACGGCCCTGTAACCTTTGTTTTTTTTCAGTGAATTTCGATGGTTTGTTTTAAAGCTTTTTCCTAACTATAACATCCCTGTAACCCCGGTGTGTGAGGGGGTGGGTGAGTGGGTGTGTGAAAGCTATGTGGGTCTGTGAGCGGTTTTGAGGGTCTGTGCGTGGGTGTGTGAGTGACTATGGGTGTGTGAGTGGTTTTGTGGTTATGTGAAAGCTGTGTGGGTCTGTGAGTGGGTGTGTGAGTTGCTGTCTGGGTGTGTGAGTGGTTATCTGGGTGTGTGATTGTGTGAGTAGGTGTGTGGGTCTATGACTGAGTTTATTTTCTTTTAATTGAGGTCTAGATCCGCGGATCCAAATCTACCCGAATCCAAATCAGTGATGATCCGTGAGGATCCGCGGATCCTCGAGTGGTAAAAAAAGGATTTTTGTACAATTTCTTTCCCATGATGTGTCCCTGATAGACCCCTCCATTAGTCCCATGGGGTCAGGGTACCTCTCCCCTGACCCATTCTATCCCTCTTAATTTTGTTTTCCCCCACTGAAACCTGATCCCGATTAACAAAATGGGGGCCGCAGCTTTCCTCTCAGGTTGTGGGCAGCCGATCACAGCATTGTCGTTGGCGCGTGGATTCGCGAATAGGATACGAGGAGGATCTGCGTCCCTAGATATACAAATTTGGTTTTCGGTTTATATCTCTAAAACTGCTGAACGGATTTACACCATGTCACAAAAAGCAAGCTTTCTGGACCGAGAGCTAGCTTTCTGCCAAGTTTGGTGTAATTCCGTTCAGCGGTTCAGGCTGCAGCTGTATATAAAATCCCTTTAGGAAATTGCATAGGGGAAAACACATTTTGGGACCCCCCCCTTTTTGTCAGCCCCTGCTTGACGGATCAACCTGAAACTTCCAACACAACAGCTGACGTGAGTGGCAAATTTGTTTTGAAATTTTTGCAGGGATGTGGGCATTGGCAATACAAAAAACGCTTTTCCAATGGAAAAATGGCCCTACTGGCGATATATATATATATATATATGTATATATATGTATATATATATTCAAAACCAAAAAGCGGGTCTTTCCTGGAACAAGCCCGTAGTCAGGTGGTGCGTGGTGCCGGTAAACCCAAATCCGGACAATAGTAATCCAACGAGTTGAAGAAAGTAAAACGCACTCTCAAAAGACCCGGTGCAAGGCAGAATGCTCTTTATTGCTCTTAACGTTACGCGTTTCGACAATGAATGTCTTGATCACATGAAGAGCCATTCAGGAAGTGCGTGCATAAATCAACATACGACATGGACAAAGGACTACTGTGCATCATTCTCACAAAGTAAGTAAAACATGTCGGCCATTTTGTAACGTGCATCTATAAGTAGAAAAGCATTTAGTCTATTATTACTACGGGCATAGTTGTACCTCGCAGACATATTGTGACAGAAAATTATAAGCAGCTGTCAGTATCTCGCAATTCTGCAACAAAATTTTTTGAACAAATTTTACTTTTTTCAACTTGTTGGATATATATATATATATATATATACATATATATATATGCAAATATGTATATATATATATCTATATACATATATATATAGATATATATAGATATAGATATATAGATATATAAGATATATAGATATATATCGCCAGTAGGACCATGTTTATATATTTATATGTATAAATATATATATATTCAATGAAAACACCAAAGGTTAAAGGGACATTATAGTAGTTAGCCTCCGATTTCACTCGTACAAAACCAGTGAAATTCAGCAGTTATAGTTACCTGAGCTAACTATAAATTACATCCCCGCAATGCACTGCTTATGAACTCACAAATTACATCAGTCATGACATGGTCAGTGAAATCACTGATGACATCACTAATGACAAAATGGTGGAAAAGGGGGTTTGCTCTCCGGCGAGTTGCTGGCTTTTTTTTCTGTTTTTATCAGAAGGGGGGCCCCTTCCCTGGGGCCTGCCCCTTTTTTGAATTCTGTTTTAGAAAAAAAAAGGGAATGGGCCGCATGGGGACCCCGGGGTCAGGCCTTTATATATATATATTTTTTTAAAAGGCCGCACAGCCCCCGTACTTTATTTAAACCCAAAGAGGTGGCGGTCCCCAGGGCAGCGGGAGGCAGTGTGGTCCCCCCTGCATTTCTGTCATTTAGCTCCGGGGAGGTGGTGGTCCCCAGGGCTGCGGAGGGCCTGCATGGCCCCCTGCATCCCTTTTCACATCTGTGCCTCATCGAGGTGGCAGTCCCTGGGGCAGCCCCCGTTACACAAAGATTTGCCCCAGGGAGGTAGTGGTCTGCTGGCTTAAGAGCCTCAGGAGGGGGGCCCGTGCACCCCCTTCCTGTTTTTTATTCTGCACTCCCCAGCACCTGGCCCACCAAGGGGCTAAACATTATAGAAGTGTGGGAGCTAGAGCTCATTATATATTTTTTTTTGGCAGGAGCCGTAGATCCGGCTGACTCCTGACGAAAGTAAAATGCTTTTTTGCCTCAGGCGGGTTCCCTGTGGGACCCCCCCTCCAAGACATCTAGGGGGTCAGGGTATTCCTACCCTGTCCTCTTCTCTTTTAAAAAAAAATTTGGGTGGGACTTGGCTGAAGCCAAGTCCCAAAATGGCTGCCAACACTTCCTGGTTGAAGTGTTTTCAGCCAATCACATTTCTAACTATAATTTACGCCTCCGCAATGCACTGCTTATGACCTCACATATTACATCACTCATGACATGGTCAATGACATCACTGATGGCAGCACTGCTGGTTGGGGGAAGAAGTCCACTTTATTCCTGAGGCCCTCAGGAGGCAAGGGGACCTCACCTACCCACCAGCAGTGCGCCGAGAGGTGCGTTTGAAAAGTGGTGGAGAAAGAGGGCGTGGCCTCCGACCACCTCTCAGCAATCCCACTGGGTGGCACTGTGTGGGGCTTACTGAGGTAACAGGAGGCCTTGTTGGCCCCTAAGAGCCCTCAGTAGCGAAGAGGACTTCCTTCCCCAACCAGCAGCATGCCAGAAGGCACGCTTGCAAAATGGTGGAAAAGGGGGTTTGCTCTCCGGCGAGTTGCTGGCTTTTTTTTCTGTTTTTATCAGAAGGGGGGCCCCTTCCCTGGGGCCTGCCCCTTTTTTGAATTCTGTTTTTGAAGAGAAAAAAAAAGGGAATGGGCCGCATGGGGACCACGGGGTCAGGCCTTTATATATATATATTTTTTAAAAGGCCGCGCAGCCCCCGTACTTTATTTAAACCCAAAGAGGTGGCGGTCCCCAGGGCAGCGGGGGGCAGTGTGGCCCCCCCTGCATTTCTGTCATTTAGCCCCGGGGAGGTGGTGGACCCCAGGGCTGCGGAGGGCCTGCATGGCCCCCTGCATCCCTTTTCACATCTGTGCCTCGCGGAGGTGGCAGTCCCTGGGGCAGCCCGCATTATTTTTTTATTTGATCTCTGCCCCAGGGAGGTGGCGGTCCCCGGGGCAGTGGGAAAGCCGCGAGGCTCCCCGCATATAATATTTAGGCCTGGGCGGTGAACTTCGCTCCGTTCGCGGAGTTTGCAGCGTTTTCTGCACTCCGCACTCTGCGGAGCTCGCGGAGTGCAGAAAACTCCGCTTCGCGATGTGCAGCAGAGTTTTTTCCCCGCTCGCGATCGCAAATGGTAAGTTTGCCATCGCGAACGGTAAGTTCACGAGCGTGAGCTGCTGCTCGGGTAGAATTTCTACCCGAGCGGCAGGAATTCCAGCACAAACTGCAGTTCGCACTGGACTCCGCCACTCGCAGAACTTCGCAGAGTTTGTTTGTAACTCGCGGAGTTCCGCGTAGCAAAACTCCACGAACTACGCCCAGGCCTATAATATTGTGACTGACCCGGGGAGGTGGCGGTCCCCAGGGTGCAGGGGGGTGCTGCATAGGCACTCCCCGCATTACTACATAAACTGCCCATCAGGCCGTGAGCCGGGAACATGGTGGCTGCAGAAGTCAACTGAATCTTCTGATTTGTTTTCCAGTCTTTCCTATTTCAAAATGTTAGCATGTATGGTATCGCATTGCAGAGAAGCTCCTTGGTGGTGGACTAACCTGGATTGCAGCGGAGGATAGGTTGTGCCGACAAGATGACCCTGATGTTGCATATTGGAAATGGGGCCTGAAGAGCCAGAGGGGAGCACCGGGAATGAGCTGCAGGGGAACCCTGCAGCAGAGCAGACTAAAGTGAATGGCACACGAAGGCCCCTCACTGGCCTACCCTGCCCTAAGTGCTCTGAAAGAGAAAATCTGTAACCTATCCTTGATGACTGGGGCTAGCTTTCTGAAAGGCCACCTCAGGCATTATCCAAGGAGGGGACAGTTGGGAATTTGTGAACACTTGCACCTTGATCCCAGTGAGTGGGAGATATGTCCCCCCACAACAACACCCAGACATGCCAACACACACTGTGCCACTGTATGACATATTATATCGACTCCCTTCAGACAGTCACCTGGTGAGGAGCCGATATCCATGGTGATAGGGAAACCTAGCTGAAAACCACTGTAAACTATAGATTTCCAGCTCAGTTTCTGAGGTTTTGAACTGCCGACGTCCATTAAGGTGTGTGAAATTACCACAGGACATTAGCACCAGCCTCAGCAAGCTTTTTTTAGGAGGAGAGGTTTTGGGAGCGAGTGGGGCAAAAGTGCCTCTTGGGTACTTCTCGGTATGAAGTCCCGCCCCCTCCCAGGCCCTGCCCTTTTGTGGACTTGCTCTTTCCACAGTGCAATGCCATCTGGTAGCTACTGCTGCTGTCCCCATCTGCTGCTGCTTTTGCTACCGACCCGGAGGTCAGGAGTTCGAGGCCCTCCTCCACCCGCAGGCTCCTGCCTGTGCCTCATCCCTGGTAGTCCAGTGGTAGAGCATCACTGCTCTGCTGCTTGACTGCCCTTCTCTCTCTTTTGCTGCTGTTTCTGTCTCTCTTTCTGCTTTTCTATTTGTTTCTCTGGCTCTGCCTTTTGGCTTTTCCTTTTTTATTCCTTCTTCCTCTCCCCTGCCGCTGCGATCCCCCGCAGCCCTGCCCCCCTCCAGTGTCCCTTCCCACGTTTCCCACCACCTAGCTGTCCAGCCCCCTCGCAGCACTACTTAATGGCAGCCGCTGTGTGGCCACGCCGCTGGTGCGCCGATGGCATGCTAAAGGCAAGCCTGTCTGCGCAAGCCCATCTGCGCCTATCCACGCCTGGACCACGCCCAATGCCAGGGACCCTGCTTCTTGGGCATTCCACCGATACGATGCCAGCACCTTCTTCGCCCTCAACCAAGGACGCTACGCCACCTGCCATTTAGCATCACCTAAGAAGACCCTTGGACCCTTTGTCTGCCGGAACTGCAACTGCACCTTCAGCCACGCCAACACACCAGCTTCTCTCGCCACTGAGCCGACCAACAGCACATCCAACCAGCTCAACTGCATCCTTCTCAACGTGTGGTCCCTCCACAAATACACCACAGAAATCTGGGACCTCCTCGACGCCACCTCTCCTGACATCGCTTTCTTCAAGGAAACCTGGAAGAACCCTTGCTCCAGACTGGACTTTGCCATCCCCGACGGCTACAAAATCACCCGAAAGGACCAACCCGACTGCCCAGGAGGAGGCATCGTCACCGTCCACAAAAGCAAACTCCGACTGACCACGCACTCCAACAACCCAACAATGACCATGGAACACCTCCACTCCCAGATACGGGCCAACCCCAACACCACCCTCCGCAGCACCCTGACCCCCCTTCACCAACGCCATTGTAGACCTCATCGCACCCCAGGCTCTCGCATCCACCGACAACATTCTACACGGAGAATTCAACTTCCATATGGACAACCCTAGTGACCAGAACAACGCCTCCCTTCTGGAAAACCTCGACAACATCAGACTCAAGCAGCTAATCACTGCACCTACCCACACAGCAGGACACATGCTCGACTCCCTTTTCTCTGCCAGCAGGAACATCAGCTAAAGCCACACCACCAAACTCTCCTGGACTAACCATTACTGCGTGCATCTCGCCTTTGCCATGCCCAACATACACCACCATCATCATCGCCCCCCATTGCAGCTGGATCAAGGCCACTGAAGAACTTCTCGTCAACTCCCTAAGCACAACCGCTCCGCCAACGCCAATGGGCAACCTCCACCAATGGATCTCCAACAACGCCAACACCCTGGCACCCCTCAAGAAAAGACCAGGCAAACAACACTCCAAGAAGGTGAGCTGGTTCACTCCCACCCTCCACAAGTCCAGGCGCACCTTCATACGACTCGAGAAAAGATGGAGGAACAACAAAACCCCGGAAACTCACGCAACCTTCAAATTCGCCATCAAAGCACACCACCTCTTCCTGAAAACCACAAAGAAAACGGCCCTCCAAGACAGAATCAACACCAACGCACACAACAGCAAGGAACTCTTTGCCATCGTCTAGGAGTTTGCCAGGCCCAATAGCTAGATCACAGACATTCCCCCCTCCCAAGACCTCTGCAACAAACTCGGCACCTTCTTTCACCACAAGATCAAGAAGATCTACAACAGCTTTGACACCCTAGACCCGGCCACTATGCCCGCCATCATCGCACACAACCAAGACGCACCCCAACAGACTGTGCTCTGCTGGACCCCGCTCACAACAGAGGACATGCTCAAGACAATGAAGAACGTCCACTCAGGAGCCCCGATGGATTCTTGCCCATACCACATCTTCCACAGAGCAGCCACCACCATTGCCCCCCAGCTACTCCGCACCATTAACTACTCCATCTAAACTGCCACCTTTCCCGATGACTAGAAACATGCTGAGATCAACCCCCTGCTGAAGAAGCCGTCCTTAGACCCAACAGACCTAAAGAACTTCAGACCCATCTCCCTCCTCCCCTTCCCAGCCAAGGTCATCGAGAAGGCCATCAACGCCCAACTGTACGAGTTCAACGTAATGAACCACGTCCTGGACACCTCCCAATATGGCTTCTGAAGCAACCACAGCCCAGAGACCCCACTCCTTGCTGCCATTACGACATACGCTCCCTCCTCTACCGCAGCGAGACCACATCCCTCATCCAACTAGACCTCTCATCCGCCTTCCACACCGTCTCCCACCGCACCCTTATCATGAGATTCCACGATGCCGGCATCTGCAACAAGGCTCTGGACTGGATCCATTCCTTCCTCACTGGCCAGACCCAGTGAGTCAGACTACCACCGTTCCTCTCAGAACCCATCGAGATCAGCTGTGGAGTGCCTCAGGGTTTTTCCCTGAGCCCCACCCTCTTCAACGTCTCCATGGCCCCCCTCGCAGCCATCATCAGAAGCCATGGACTCAACATCGTCTAATACGCCGACAACACCCAGCTGATCCCCTCCCTCACCAACGAACCCACAACCGCCAGAACCAACTTCCACAGTGGAATGAAAGCTGTTGCTACCTGAATGATAGACATCTCCCTCAAGCTCAACTCGTACAAAACCGAAGTACTCATCCTGGAACACACCCCTTCAGCTTGGGACAACTCCTGGTGGCCAGCCACTCTGGGACCTCCCCCCACTCCGACGGCCTACACACGCAACCTCTGCATCATACAGGGCTCATTGCACACCATGAAAAACCAAATCAATGCAGGTTCCTCAGGTTGCTTCTACACGCTCCGCCTGCCTCAAAAGACATTCAGATGGATCCCCACAGATTCCAGAAAGATTATCACTCATGCACTCATCACCAGCAGACTTGATTACGGCAACGCACTCTATGCTGGAGTCACCCAGAAACAGCTCATGAAACTACAGAATGTCAAAATGCCACAGCCAGACTGGTACTCGACATCCCCCACCGCAACCACATCACGCAACACCTCCAACACCTCCACTGGCTCCCAGTCAACAAGAGAATCACTTTCAAACTCATCACTCACACTTACAAATCTCAACACGACAAAGGACCAGCATACCTAAACCAACGCCTCACATTCCACGCACCCCCCACACAACTCCGATCCTCCCAACTCGCTCTTGCCTCTGTCCCCAAGATCCACAAGACCAGAACTGGAGGAAGGTTGTTCTCCTACCTCGCCGCCAAGACCTGGAACACCCTACCCCTCCACCTCAGGCAATCCCCATCGCTGACCCAATTCAGGAAGGAACTCAAGACCTGGCTCTTCGAATGATCCTCCACCTAGTCCGACCAGCAGCCTCCCTCCCTCAGCACCTTGGAACCCTCATGGGTGAGTAGCCACGCTATACACAACCCTGATTGATTGACCTGGCACACTCAGGGGCCATTATTTAATGAAGCGCTGGAGCCCTATGTTCGTTTTTGTTTTTAAAGTTCAGTGGGAGACGCGGATCCAGTGCGACTTCCGCAGAATTTTTCTTTCATGCTTTTTCGGCCCTCGGGCGCCCCTCTGGGATCTCCCCCCCCCCACCCTAGAGGCCGAGGGGGTCAGGGTTTTTCTACCCTGCTCCCTTTTCTTTTTGTTTTTTGTTTTTTGTTGTGACACGGTTCAACCGAGTCACAAGGTGGCTGCCAATACTTCCTGGTTTAAAGTGTTAGCAGCCAATCAGATCTCAGGCATGAGATCGGGAGGGTTTGCGGATCCTTTGTGTCCATAGATATAAAACTGGGTATTTTTTTAAATTTCTCAGCAACTACTGAACGGATTTACACCATTCAACAAAAAGGGTGCTTTCTGGACCAAGAGTTACCTTTCTGCCAAATTTGGTGTAATTCTGTTCACCAGGTCGGACTGTAGCCATGTCTAAAGTTTCCTATGGAAATTAACATAGAGAAAAAACGTTTTGGGATCCCCACTTTTTCTCGGCCCCCGCTTGACGGATCACCCCAACATTTACAAGACAGTAGCTGAAGTGACTGCCACATTAGTTTTGAAAATTTCACCAAGATTCATCAAACAACGTCAAAGTTATTGACAAATGAAAAAAAGCTCTTCCTATGTAAAGTAGGTCCTAACTATAACTACCTACTGGCGACCGCTAGTAGGCTACATATATATATATATATTCACCAAAAGTTCAATAGGCGCGCTCTCAGGACGAGTACAATCCACACCAAATTGTTGCAGGAAACTGTTTATTCACACAACGCGTTTCGGCTGCCAAGCAGCCTTGGTCACATGTGGGATTGGGTAAAAATAGATAGAACAACTCAGGAAACGAAAGAAACAGTGCATGCTTATTATGAAAGGATTCTACAGGTATTTAAACAGTATAGTGGCTTTGAGAACATAACTGATAAAGATATGGGACATTTTGTATATAAGTTTGTGTTTGGATTGAAGCCGCAGATTAGTAATATGATTCAGCAGCATTTGATTTGTTGGCAAAATAAAACCGTTGATGAGATATTGTAGTATGCAAAATATTGTAGTGATGATATTGAATCGAGACATAAGAAGTTGAAAGAGAAATTAATGTGGGCTCAGATGAAAGCAGCACAGAAAGGTGGTACTTTTGTAGACTCCTCTCAAACAGGTTACCAAGGAAAGAGTCAGAATCAGAATATTCAGAATGGTCAAATGTCTATAATGGGAGGTGTCATGGTGAATGGTGGTGTTTCTACTCAAGGAAGAGGTAGGGGTAGAGGTAATAAAGAAGAGATGAAAAAGAAATTTCTGTGTTATGCTTGCGGCAAGTTGGGACATTGAAAACGTGAGTGTAAGGCTTTCTTAGGGAATAATGAAATGAATCAGGATTTTAATCAGCAAATGCACGTTGAGGTGAACAGAAATCAACCACAACAAGTGGTTACACAGGTTCAAATACCACATGCCCCGATGCCAAATGAAAATGTGAATGCTCAGGTACAAAGATACAGTGCGAATGGGGGTTTTCATGCGGGTGAATCAGCTAATAATAATCAAAATGTGCAAATGGCTTCACAATACTGGTTGCAGTGCCAGGAGAGTAATTCAGATACATCTCAATGACAGTGCCTGAGGGGAGAGGAGGAGTGCATGTTTGGCGCATCTCTAGAGGTAGATCAGTGTGGTCTCTTTGTGGATGGAGAAGTCGAAGGTAATGTGATTACTTTCCTTGTAGACACTGGTGCTACCCGTTCCACTGTGAGAACTGTGGAAATCCCTAACCTACCCCTCTCTGGAGATACTATCCAAGTCGTAGGTGTTTCAAATCAATTGATCAGAACTCCAGTGACAAAACCAATAAAGGTACACATTGGAGATTTTCAAGACTTGCATCATTTTGTGGTGTGGGATACAAGTCCAGTTAACCTGCTAGGTAGAGATTTACTCTGCAAAATGAATTGCACCATCAATTGTACACCAGATGGTATGGCATTTCATATGCAGAATGAGGTTGTGGTGTTCAAAATGATGATGGCGAGGCAAGGGACAGAACTGAATGATTTGTATCCTTTATTTACAGTGAAGGATTTGCCTGTTAAATTGAGAGACTCTGGGGCCGATTCCGATCTTGGTCGGAGGCGCACCCAATACCATTCGGTCGGGAAAAAAGCCATGCGAAAACCTGTTTCCCGACCGATCCGTACAGCACACCGAACGAGTAAGTACGATGCGCACAACAGCACAGAATCCGGCCGAGCCGTACTCACCCAAACCAGGTCCTGTTCCCCGACCGAGGCGAATCCGGAAACGCTGAATCGAGTCGCACGGAAGGGAAAATGCAGCTCCGTCCGGCCGAACAAGTACGATGCGCTTCCCGTACGCGCCGAACCCGTCGCTACGCACGGCACGTCAAAGCATCCGGGAGAGGCGCACATAAGCTCCGATTCGCGCCACAACACGATCCACGGCTACGAGACGAACACGCCAGCGGCGAGGACGGCGCTGAAGCGACGAGGACGACGCGAAGCAACGAGAAGGACGAACGACACGAACCAACCATGAATCCCTTCGTCCCGATCATACCAATATTCTACATTTACTACCGGAACAGGCACGGACGCGTACGGCGCAGAAGGTAAGTCAGACACCAACCACAAAACACATACAACACGTACACGACACATCACACACACACAGAGGGATGCAGAATATACTTACACCAGCAACAGCAGCACCATAGGGGCGGGATGCCCATCACCAATGCCACATATGCACACAGGGGCCTGGATGCGTGCCACCACCCCTACCCAGGGGGGCTGGATGCCTACCACTACTACCACCCTTAGCCAGGGGGTGCCAGATGCCCACCACTACTACCACCCTCACCCAGGGGGCTGGATGCCTACCACTACTACCACCCTCACCCAGGGGGAGCTGGATGCCTACCACTACTACCACCCTTAGCCAGGGGGCTGGATGCCTACAACTACTACCACCCTTAGCCAGGGGGCTGGATGCCTACCACCACCCTTAGCCAGGGGGGCTGGAAGCCTACCACTACTACCACCCTCACCCAGGGGGCTGGATGCCTACCACTACTACCACCCTTAGCCAGGGGGCTGGATGCCTACCACTACTACCACCCTCACCCAGGGGGGCTGGATGCCTACCACTACTACCACCCTCACCCAGGGGGAGCTGGATGCCTACCACTACTATCACCCTTAGCCAGGGGGGGCTGGATGCCTACCACTACTACCACCCTTAGCCAGGGGGGCTGGATGCCTACCACTACTATCACCCTTAGCCAGGGGGCTGGATGCCTGCCACTACTACCACCCTCACCCAGGGGGGCTGGATGCCTACCACTACTACCACCCTCACCCAGGGGGCTGGATGCCCACCACTACTACCACCCTGAGCCAGGGGGCTGGATGCCTACCACCACCCTTAGCCAGGGGGGCTGGATGCCTACCACTACTACCACCCTTAGCCAGGGGGGCTGGATGCCTACCACAACCCTTAGCCAGGGGGGGCTGGATGCCTACCACTACTACCACCCTCACCCAGGGGGGCTGGATGCCTACCACTACTACCACCCTTAGCCAGGGGGGCTGGATGCCTACCACTACTACCACCCTCACCCAGGGGGGCTGGATGCCTACCACTACTACCACCCTTAGCCAGGGGGGCTGGATGCCTACCACTACTACCACCCTCACCCAGGGGGGCTGGATGCCCACCACTACTACCACCCTGAGCCAGGGGGGCTGGATGCCTACCACCACCCTTAGCCAGGGGGGCTGGATGCCTACCACTACTACCACCCTTAGCCAGGGGGCTGGATGCCTACCACTACTACCACCCTTAGCCAGGGGGGCTGGATGCCTACCACTACTACCACCCTTAGCCAGGGGGGCTGGATGCCTACCACTACTACCACCCTCACCCAGGGGAGGTGGATGCCTACCACTACTACCACCCTTAGCCAGGGGGGCTGGATGCCTACCACTACTACCACCCTTAGCCAGGGGGCTGGATGCCTACCACCACCCTTAGCCAGGGGGCTGGATGCCTACCACTACTACCACCCTCACCCAGGGGGGCTGGATGCCTACCACTACTACCACCCTTAGCCAGGGGGCTGGATGCCTACCACTACTACCACCCTCACCCAGGGGGAGCTGGATGCCTACCACTACTACCACCCTTAGCCAGGGGGCTGGATGCCTACCACTACTACCACCCTTAGCCAGGGGGCTGGATGCCTACCACTACTACCACCCCCACTCATAGGATGGACAATGCATGACACAACCAGCACACCACAACCTAGGGAATGCAAGAAAAAGACATCCCCCAACACCATGACAAGCGTGTGTAGACTGTGTCAAATGCCTACAACACCGAACATGACTTTGAACATACAATGTGACCCCCTAGCACATGTGCCACACATATATGTGTGTGGCACCCACAATGCTAAGCAGGCCATGACCATTGTGGCAATGGGGTCCAAACCCCCATCATCACAGTGACCAAAATGTAAGTGTGGGGTCCATAGCTGAAGCACATTTTGAACATTGTGGCAATGGGGTCCAAACCCCCATCATCACAGTGACCAAAATGTAAGTGTGGGGTCCATAGCTGAAGCACATTTTGAACATTGTGGCAATGTGGTCTAAACCCCCATCACCACAGTGACCAAAATGTAAGTGTGGGGTCCATAGCTGAAGCACATTTTGAACATTGTGGCAATGGGGTCCAAACCCCCATCATCACAGTGACCAAAATGTAAGTGTGGGGTCCATAGCTGAAGCACATTTTGAACATTGTGGCAATGGGATCTAAACCCCCATCATCACAGTGACCAAAATGTAAGTGTGGGGTCCATAGCTGAAGCACATTTTGAACATTGTGGCAATGGGGTCTAAACCCCCATCATCACAGTGACCAAAAGGTAAGTGTTGACAAAGAAAGAGGTGCAACTGCCAAACTGCATGGATGATTCCTGGTCACAGAACAAAAAACACATCAGTGGCAAAGTAGTGTATGTGTCCCATTGCAACATAAATTGGGTGAGCCAAATACTGCAGTGCAAATAAGACATACCTTTGGCCATGTGCAGACAAACAACACCCATGGGGTCTGACACCGTCAACATTCATCAATGACACAATGACAGAAGTGACCATCAGAATGCAGACCCACATATTTGCACCAATGGGCACACAAATGCAGATACCCTGTGGAGACTGCAGATGTGAGGTGAACAGATACCATACCATGGCAGCAATGGGACACACAAACCATGATCATTGTGCTGACCGATGACCTAGGAGTCCCAGGGACAGCAGGGGAAACCCACCAAACTACATACAGCCAATGGCACACCCAAGATATGCCAATGCAGTGGTGCAGATGCACAAACACAAACAGGCAGACCCACACTGCACATCATACACAACAGGTGAGGGGGGTGCCAGTGTCCCCAGGCAACCACACAACACATGAGGAGACCTGAATACCAATCATACAGATGTGCATACAGTGCCACACAAAGGTAACTCATGGATCCAAATCCCCTATGTGGGCAAGCAGGCATTGTCAGATGAGAGGGAGCACAAATCACACATGTCACACAGGCACGTAGGGACAGCAACTGACACAGCAAGACACAGACACACCACAGCACCACCCCCAGGGCCCCCACAATGTGGTGACCCTGGGCTGCATTACAATCCCACTGTGATGACAAAGCTAAATGTGGTTCACACTGTGAACCACAGTCATGTGTCCTGAGCAACTAACTACCATCACACCTACACAAGCAACAAATCAATCAGCATGGCCAGTAAGCCAAGGCCAACATGGAGGCAGGGGCCTAGCCGGGCAACAACTCTCATCTGCACACACTCAACACCACACCCCTCGACCTCCAACAATGTGCAGCAGTGAAGTACACATGCACTGGTGACATTGCACATGCACCCATGACTATTCCAGGGTGGTGGGTGGGAACCAAGGTGCAGAAACACATCACACATGGCCACTCAACAAGACTCCTGAATGTCTGACACACTGCACACTACGCTGTACATGGACATGACGGCAATACCACACCAACCAATGGGATCCCAGCCACAGTCACACACCAATGAAGAAGCCAAGGTCACCCACAAAGAACACACATAGACAACAACCAACATTGCAGCCCGGACCCTGAGGAGTGCCAGCAGTCACACACACAACGTGTCACAATTACTGAAAGATAACACAAACTGGAAATCACATGACAGGGGCAAACAACAAGTGCCAAGGGGAAACCTGACTGTGACCCATCTGCGTCTGCACACAAACTCAGCCCTGACAGCAAACACACCTATGGGTGACACCCTGATGACCAGTAATGTGCCATGCACCCACATCACAGAGAACCCAGGGAGAAGACTTTGGGGGAACATAGGTCAACTCAGCTAGCATCACAAACAGGTACAACACTAGGGATCACAGCATGCACAGCTAAACGGAAGTGAACACACAGACATGCACATACAACACACACCTTGGGCGCAGGCAATGTCACAGGAGTACACACTGCCATGAGGGGACTCCACTCCTGTGTGAGGAAAGCTGTGCCATATGTTGCCTCAGTAGGGCCCCATCATGTCAGCTGAGCACTTGGTCACACAATCAACAATTAGCACCAAATGAGGGCTCCCGTCACATCAGCCTGGTCATGGAAGTGCCAACGGAATCATCAGCACAGATCCAACACACTTGTATAGCAATGTTGCACTGACAACACAGATGAGTCCTTCCCCATTGATGCCCAAACCTGCATGTCCACTGGAGATGGCCACACGGTCAGGGAAGTAGACGAATTGAACAATGGCAGGCACAACAGATGTGCAGGGGTGGAAGCCACAGATGTGAAATAGCTAATCTAAGTAGGAAATCCCATTGTCAAATACTGAACACATGACACCCTCAGATCCTGCTATGGATGACGTGGATACACCACAGGATAGGACACATTCCCCCTGGACCACATGGCTTCCTGCACAGTAACACTTCATTATCATGAGTCCAAATATCACCATCACTGCAGCAAGGGCATGGTTAGCATCATCAACAACATGTACATCAGAAGCATAAGCACTAGAGAACAGAAAGTTGCTTTATTCAGCATATGTGTGGAATGAAAACAAAGTCCAGAAAAAACACAAAGGCCAATGGCCAGTCCATTGTAAAAGTCCAAACAGGGTGACAGTGGCAGATGTCACCCTACGCATGCCTGCACAAAACCAGGGACAATCCACTAGGAGGGGCAACCGGGGAGTAGGCCAGGCACCGCAGGGACAGGATCAGGGCTCACCAGGAGGAAGCAGGGAAGGGGTGGTGGGTGCTGGAGAGCACTGACAACTGCAGTGGAGGTGTCTGACATGGTGTGTGCCGGCACAACTGGGGGGCATGACTCAGATGTTGTGGGTGCCGGCACGACTGCAGTGGATCCTGCAGATGGAGTGGACAGGTCCGCCACTGCAGTGCCCAAGTCAGACAGGGTGGTAGTGGACTCCACTGCAGTGCCTACCACCAGGGGAGGAGAATGGGGAACAGGCAAGGTGGGCTGGACAGAGGGGGAGGACACCCTCACCACATCAGTGGCACAGACAAGCGCAGCGGGGGTGTGGTGCCGGGAGAGCAAGTGGCAGGGGAGAAGGCCGGATCCTCTTGGGGATGGTATATCTGTGGGTGGGGGAACCTGGGGCAGGGTGTGGTGGGGGAACCTGTGGAGTGGGGGCCTGAGGGATGGAGGAAGGAGACCTGGTGCCTGAGCTGCAGGGCGGCGGCGGGGTCTTGCTCTTACGACTCCGGGGGGACTTGCGGGTGGGGGCCTCAGTCTGTCTGCGCCTGGGGGAGGGTGTCCGGGGGCGAGGGGCACTCTGCTCCGTGTGGGGGGCTTCCTCTTCCCCCTGGATGCTGGAGCAGCTGGATTGGAGGGGAAGAGGCCGAGGTCACTGAGGAAGAGGCGCTGGGTCTTTGGGGTTGCAGGTGAGGCAAGGGAGGGTGTTTTGGAGGGAGAGGCAACTGAGGACTGCGCAGTGCTCATGGATGCGTGTGTGTGTACCAGGGCCCCATCCCCTGTGAGTCTGGTTTCAGTCCCCTGACTGTGCGTGCGTGTGCGTTTTGTTTGTGGCGTGTGTGTCTGTGTGCTGGATGTGTGTGTGCTGGTGTGTGCCTGTGCCGGTGTGTGTGTGCTTGGGACGGGTAAGGTGCTGGGGAGTGTGGATGGAGCAGAGCCAGGAGGGGTGAGGGACTGTCTGAGGAGGGACACTGCTGCCGTCAGGGAGGAGTCCATGGACCTATTGCCCCTCTGTAGGTCAGACATGCCCGATGAGATGCCCTCCATGAACGACACCAGCTGAGTCAACAGAGCGGTGTGCGCATGGAGGACACTCAGCATGGCTGTCTGCCCTACATGGAGCTGGCGAAGGAGGTACACAGACTCCTCACTCAGGGCAGCAGGGGACACAGGGGCAGGGGTGCGGTGCCTGGCCCAAAGGAGACACGCTCCCAAACATGGGAGCCTCCACCGACCTGGGGAATGGGAGCCGATGGGAGGGCGGTGGTGGTGCTGGTGGTGGCGGGGACAGCAACACTAGCTGGGATGTGGTGGCTGCTGACACCCGCCTCCATAAGGGAGTCATCCTCCGAGTTGCTCTGGTCCTCAGCTGAGGTGGATGGTGCTGAGGACTCCTCGGTGTGGCTCCCCTCGCCCTCCGTGCCACTGGGTCCCTCCGACCACTCCTCGGCTGCTGACCCAGTCTGGCTCTCCGGCTCCTCCTGGTCCGTGGAGCTGTCCCCTTCCGTGGCCGTGGATGTATCTGCAAACAATGGGGAAACAGACAGACATCAGTCACCTGCACCAAACGCACACACCACTGTGAGCACAGCACATACAGAGCAAGCCCTGGCATCATTAGTTGTACATTGCTAAAAGTGCCCTAACTGAACAGGAGAAGCCAATTGTCAGTCTGATGCCAACCATGGCACTCACATCCCACATGGCCTTGCACCCATCTGTCTGGTGCCTGTTGGATTGCAACACCCCAGTGTGGACACATGCACCAAGTACACAGTAGTTGGACAGTGCAGAGGACACGGTGTGGCATGTGGACATGCACACATCACAGCTCTTGCCACTGAGTCAGTACAGGTTTCCGGATGAAAGGGATGCGCAGAGTCAAATAGGAAATGCATGTGAAGCATACCAGCGACAGACACCATGATGCACCCATGTCCTGATAGCCATCGCCACAATGGTGTGCATGTAGCACATGTCACTCCCCTGCAGGATCACCAATAAGTAGACACATTCCATGGCGGAGGCATGACTGCTAAGTCATACATCACTGTCTCAGTGATGTATGACTTGGCAGCCAGACAACAACACTCTGCACTGTGTCACAATAGTAGGTCATGGGGAATGCAAGTCCTGGAGCTGCACAAGTGCACATTTACATCCCCCACACAACACATCATCTTAACCCTCATCTGTCCAGGTCATACCGATTGGACATATGGGAGACCTGTGACACTACCCTCTGAACCTGAGCCCCTCACAATCTGCTGTGAATGGGGAACAGCTGCCTGAACTTCACATTCGCATACCCCAGTCTGCACGGGCAGCTGATCAAACACCTATGTGACACACAAGTATCGTCTCCTATGGTCACATCTCCAGGGGCATGCTGAGCCCCTACCAAGAAACACCCCAGCAGTCCTGGCAACTAATCCACAGCACACTGACACAGAGGCAGACACCTGAGGGGTCAAATCACTGCGCACAATGTGTCAGCTGCTACACTGGAGTGGGAGTACAGAGTGCATTGCATGGCCTGGAGTAGGCATGACTGTCCTGCCCCACATGAATGAGGGATGAGCCCTGGACAGTGGATAGCTGGCTATGTATGTGTGACACACGTAATCTGCACACTCCTGGGGCCCAAACATTGTTCCCACCCGCTGCATGGGCGTGTGCCACATACCCCAGGCACATGTGGTGGCTCAGCTCAGCAAGTGGACCGCATATCAAAGCAACACGCAGATTACATGTCCGAACACAGGCGTTGTGTGAACAATGGACCCACCCATGATGCCCACAACAGAGTTAGGGAAACAGATGCTGTCCCCCACCTTTAGTGAAGCAAACTGCAAGGACACAGTCCCAAGTGACACAATTCCCTGAATGTAAGGGCCAAACCTGGGTATCAGATGAGCAGTGGGCAGTGCACAATAGAGGGACATGGCTCCTGGACAACATGACTGCTGCACTGTGGCAGTTGAACCAGGCCAGAGGAGGGCACAAAGCATGTAATACAGAGTTCACAGTGCAGTCTTTGACTCACCCCCTCCTTGCTGCTGTCTGGCCTTCAGCTGCCCATCCAGGTCTGGAAACACCACCGCCAGGATCTGGAGCATGTGGGGGTCAGGGTCCGTGTTCCGCCCCTCCTGCGAGGAGGCGACAGCTTCAGCTGGACCCGTGCAATCCTCCGGGTCCAGCCCCGAAGGTCCTGCCACCTCTTCTGGCAGTTGCGGATCCGGCGCTTGTAGACCCCCACGGACCGGACAGCCCAGACGATGTCCTTCCAGATCTCCTGCTTCCGATGGGCATTAACCTGTCAGGATGACAAAGTGAAAAGGCCATTACTACACATGCAACATATCCGTGCATGACACAGTTGTATATACATGTCTCAATCACAGGGGCACATGATGTACACAGGCAGTGCAAAGCTGCCCATGGACAGTTTGCCAGACGTCACTACATGGTATCATTGCATGGGAAGTAAAACCTTGTTCAAATGCACTGTCACTGCACCATACCTGTCCAGTGCATGTCACTACACACTATGGGGGTGACAACTACTCAGTGAGCCTGCTAGCCAGTGGCGTGCAGACTTTCAGCCTTGCTAGTCAGACAATATGCACATTCAGAAAGGCAGTGCACAGAACACTCACCTGCTCCCCTGGTGTCCCATACAGCTTGCTGTACTGTGGAAGTAGGCTGTCCAGCAGGGCCTGGTTCTCCTCAAGGCTGAAGGCTGGGGCTCTCTCCACAGTACGTGCCATTGCAGGGTCCAGAGGGGCAGAGACAGCAGCAGTGCAGTGGCAGATGTCGTCCTGGAGCATGTAGTGCAGGCAAGTGAGCTCTCAGGGGAACAGCCAGCAATATATATGTGCTGGAGAGGCAGATACTGTCCCTTGTGTCCAAAGTGATAGGTCCAAGTCGTTTGCTTCTTCTGAATCTGGCCAATCCATGGAATAGCAGCACCAAAACACGCCCACAGCATCCTTCAAATCTTCAACTTCATGACATACATGATTTTGCAACATTGTTGTGGGTGACCAACTGAATTTCCAGCAACCGACTCGTTCGAAATTCGAAAACGCGTCCGTTGCCAGGCAAGGCCATTGTCAATGGGTGCACACCGATCGGTCCATTGCGGTACAACGCGTACAGGGGTACAACGCGTACCCGCACACATTGAATGCAATGGGCCGGCCAGGGGCACCGATCGGTCCATTGCAGTACAACGCGTACAGGGGTACAACGCGTACCCGCACATTGAATGCAATGGGCCGGCCGGGGGCACCGATCGGTCCATTGCAGTACAACGCATACAGGGGTACAACGCGTACCCGCACACATTGAATGCAATGGGCCGGCCGGGGCACCGATCGGTCCATTGCAGTACAACGCGTACAGGGGTACAACGCGTACCCGCACACATTGAATGCAATGGGCCGGCCGGGGGCACCGATCGGTCCATTGCTGTTCAACGCATCACTGTACATGTGACTGGCATATGTCAGCATGCCTGTCTCAGATGGACATATGCCAGCCACAGATAGCTCCCAGGGAGTGAGGGGCACACCTACATCACGACAGCCTGTCCAAACTTTATCATAAGGCATGTAAGGCTGCATTTCCTATTGTGTGTATGTTGGTGTACATGTTGTCCTGTGGGTGTCACCTGTGGGCAGCCACCCCCAGGCTGTGCACGTGTTCATGGGGACAGGATCCTGGGTGTTACGTGTACATGACCACTGTGATGTGCAACTGTTCATATCTGTGCATGTGCCATGGTCACATTTCACGGTGGTGTATGTGTATGTCATGTCACATACCCCGTGAGTCCCATGTGGGACGGTATGTTTGAGCCAGGGTGTCCCAGTGGCACAATAGTGATGGTCCTCCACAGTCTTTGTGCATGTAGTGTTTACAATGTCTCTGATTTCATGTGCACAATGGGAGACAGTCTCCACATCCACGTTGTGTGTGCATGGACTTTGATGTTGTGCGTGTGTGTGTCACAGACGTCCATGTCTGTCCTGCCGTGGCAAGTGGGACCACTACCTGTGGGGGTCATGGTTGTTTTGCTGTGGTGTATACATGATACTCCATGTAATGCCAGTGTCCATGTGGCAATACAGGGTCCCTGGGAATGTACCTGTCGTTGAGCTGTGGTGCCTGGGGCACATCTGTCCTCACATGTCACTGTGGGGGTGATTGTGACATGGCAGCAGGAGATGGGAACTGTGACACGGCCTCATGATATCCAATGGGCCAACCTGGGACTAATTGATGCCACTTGTTGGACCGTGTTGTCAGATGTTGGCCATGTATGTACCATACATGTCCTTACGGAACTGCACACTTCATGTAGTTGTGCCTCATAATGATGTATGTTGGGATATTGAGTGTGTTCAATGCCGCATATGTGGGCTGACTGACAATCTTGCTTACTTCTCCTCTGCACTGCAGGGCTCCTGCTGTCCATCGACCATTCCCAGACCTGGCAACGATGGTGGAACGGGACAGCATCCGACGGTACCGCTTCACCAGGCAGCTGATTGAGGATTTGGCAGTGCAGTTGGCCCCACATTTGCAGCCTGGCCGGCCGTATCCTACAGCGCTGACCCCCAAGGTGAAGGTGATGGCAGCCCTACACTTCTTTGCCACCGGTACCTTCCAACATACTGTGGCGACTGCTGGTGGGATGTCACAGGCCATGTTGAGCCGTGTGCTCCGCGATGTTTTGGCGGCAATGTTGCTATTCCTGAACCGGTACATCTATTTCCCTAGACTGCGATGACTCACTGACGTGAAGTGTGACTTTTATGCCCTGGGGAGGATGCCGCATGTCATTGGCTCCATTGATGGGACACATGTGGCTTTGGTACCACCACAGGCCCAGGAGCAGGCCTACAGGAACCGCAAGCACTACCACTCGGTCAATGCACTGGTGGTGTGTCTTGCAGACTTGACCATCACACACGTGTGTGCCCGTTTCCCTGGTTCAGCACACGATGCCTTTGTGATGAGGAGTAGTCGCATCCCCAGGATGATGGCACAGATGCAGAACCAGCGTGCCTGGCTTGTCGGTGTGTACTGACTTTGTGCCATTGTGTGTGATTTGATCTGTAGTATTCCGCCCACTTTTCCAAGTCAGCTAATGTGCACTTGTCTGTCCGTAGGTGACTCGGGATACCCCAACATGCCGTGGTTGCTGACACCCCTCAGGAACCCTGTGACACCAGCCCAGATGCGCTACAATGAGGCACATGGTCGGACCAGGAGAGTTATTGAGCGGACATTTGGTCTCCTGAAGAGCCGCTTCCGCTGCCTGGACAAGACCGGAGGGTCCCTCCCATATGCCCCTGCGAAAGTGTGCAAGATTATCATCGTCTGCTGCATGCTCCACAACCTGGCAGTGCGGAAGGAGTTGCCTCTCATCCAGGATGACAATGACCAACATCCGCCACCTGTGGAGGATCCTGGCCTGGACCACGATGCCAGTGACGATGATGATGATGATGATGAGGGTGATGTCCGCACACAGCTCATCACCAACTTCTTTAGCTGAATGTGAGTATCCTGAGGTGTCATGTCAATGATGTGAGTTGGCATGATATGTGTAGGTGGTGCTCTGGTGCTGTTGGAGTGTGTCCATGGGCTACTTGACTGGATGTGTGTTGCGATGTGTGCTTACAGGTGGGCTGTACTCCCCAACAGTGTTGACATGCTAACTTGGTTCTGGGTGGGTATATTGTAACATGTATTGTGCATGAGTTTTGCTGTTCTGTCCTGTACTCCATTGCTTTTGACTGTGTGTCATTTCTGTCCTTCACAGGGTACTTTCAGATTCGTTTGGTCAACTGTGTCCACCGACGACGTGATTGCACTTCCAGGGTGGTAGCTGTTGTGTCCCTACAGGTGATGTGCGCCACACCCATGGACTTCCTTCCGTCTACAGTTGTTGACTGTGTGCCCGCTGCCAGGTGGGATTACCTTGCATATGTAGTGGTTACGACATGTTGCAACTGTGTAATAAACCTGTGCTTCACTTTGTGATGTGCGTTGTCTGTGGTCACACATTTGACTGCCATTTGCTTACTGCACCTGTGGGCTACTTGACTACAACTGGGAATGGGTGTGGTGTCTGTGCATTGCACCGTCTTCCCTGGCAACATCAGTGTAGGCAATGAGTCAGATGGCCTAGGTGTGTATGTGTTGTGTAGCCCTGGTGGTGTGTCTCCCTCATATGTGTCACGTTGCCTTTACTCACATGCCTGTGTTGTACTTGCTGTTGCAGTTCGCATACACAGTGTAATTTTGCAGTTCATCATCCCCATAACAGCACCCACGTTGGAATCACAACAGAGGCAAGTATGGTGTATTAGTGTGTTTATTGTGATACATTTGTGTGAATAGTGCATAGGATGGGTAGTGCTGTACATAAATCTTGCAATCAGAAGTTCCTAGGTGAATTGAAAGTCCTGGTAGACAGAATCCCCAGTATCGGGGCCACAGTTGTCTGACACATTGGTCCAACTTGTACTCCCCATGCAATGTGTGGGAGTAGTGTTGCCATCAACAGGGTGAACAGTCTGTGCACAAAGGTGAACATCCAGAACAGGTTCAGGCTTCCTGGGAGTTGCGCTTGGCCATCGGCCTCTCACTTGCCCCTCTTCGGACGACCCCTCTTCTTGGGGGGGCCCCTCAAGTACAGGCTGCTGCGGTGCAGGGGACTCTCCGCCAGAGTCATCCTCCCTCCCTGTGGCAGTTGCAGTTTGGGCAGCACCAGATGTTGTTAGCACACAGGGAGGTGTGGACTCGTTGCTGTTCATCTGGCGGAGGCATTGTAAAATGTCCCTGTGCACCGCCGTCATCTCATGCAGTGCATCCCACTTGGACTCCACGCGGGACATGTGTGAGTCCACGCGGGACATGTGTGACTCCACGTGGGACATGTGAGAGTCCAAGCGGGCATGATGGGCAGCCTGCTGCTGTTTCATGTCTCTGAGGAGCCCCACTACCTGGCTGAGGTCTCCGGTGCTGGACTGGTACGCATCAGCTATGCGTACCAGTTGTGGGTCATCATGCACACCAGCAACCTCTGCAAGCAGCGACCTCTGTCTCCCACCCCTCCCACCACCCCTGCTGACATGTGCAGTGCATGCAGTGGCACGCACAGATGACCCTGGTCCACCTTGGGGGTTGGTGGTGGTGGTGGTGTCCATGGCCCCAGGTTGGTCCAGGGTCCCTGTGCTGGTGTTGCTCCTTGTTCTGTCCATGTCGGCAGGGATGGTATTTGTGTTGACAGTCGTTGGAGGGGTGGGTGCAGGGGTGCAGCTGGTGGTCCTGCTGGTGCTGCAGCTGGTGGTCCTGCTGGTGCTGCATGTAGACTTGCACCGGATGTGCCAGGTTGGTCTTCTTCGTCCGAGGAGGGCAGAGGCTGTACGACACCAGTGAGCTCCGCATCCTCTTGAGCCTGGGACTGGGACTCCTCAGCGTCTGCTGCTGTGTCCCCATCATCACCTGTTTTTGGGAGACACACACAATGTATGTTATGTTTCTGCAGGCATCAATGGTTGACACACATGACAGTTGTGACTGTGCCTCTGGGTGCGGGCCTGTACATTGCATTGTCCTAAGTCGTCACAGTCAGGGGTTGATATTGGTGTGGCACATTGTCCTGCATTATTTGGGCATTTCTATGTATTTGTTGGGGTGTGAACATGGTCTGCATTGGTTGTGTTTGGTTGACAGCCGGCCCTCCTTCCCACCCACCCAGCCAGTCAGTTATCCCACCATGGACTGTGCTTGCATTGCAGGGAGTGGAAGTTGTCTCTCAGGATGTCAGTCAGTGGTGTCCTGCTGTTTGTTGGTGCACAGTTGCCAGCAGGGCCTTGTGCTCCCCACAGCAGTAGCCAGTGTCAGCCATCTTGTCAGTCCTTCTCCACTCCCTGTGATGTGAGCATGGCTCAGGGTGGTGTTGATGGGACAATTGTGGGGGTGACCAATATCAGTGACTGCCACTCCCATCATGCTATTGCCTCCACCCCACTTGCCAGCATTCCCATACTTACTTGCTTTTGTGGGGAGTTCAGTGTGTGTGGGTGTGAGGGCAATGGCAAGATGGCTGACAGTGGTGTCCTGCTGTTGGTTGGTGTGCAGTTCCCAGCAGGGCCTTGTGCTCCCCACAGCAGTAGCCAGTGTCAGCCATCTTGTGTGTCCTTATCCACTCCCTGTGATGTGAGCCTGGTTCAGGGTGGTGTTGATGGGCCAGTTGTGAGGCTGAGCAATGTCTGTGACTACCACTCCCATCATGCTATTGCCTCCACCCCCCTTCCCAGCATGCCCATGCTTCCTCCTTTTGACTCTGCTTCCCTGTGGGGTGGGCTGGCTGTGCTGACAGGATGGCTGGGAGTGTTGTCCTGGCAGTTGTTTGGCTAAAAGTCCCAAGAGTGTCCCTGTGCTTCACACAACATAACCCAGGGTGGTGGTTCTTTGTGGGATCTTGAGTTAGGATGGGAGGCATTGCATTCTACCAGGTGGGTTCTGTGGAGTTTGTGTTGAGGGGGTGTGAGGGGAGGTGCTTGTGACTATGGTCAGTGCTGCAAGTCCTCCTTCCCACCCAGCCAGCCAGATATCCCACCATGGAACGTGCTTGCATTGCAGGGAGTGGAAGTTGTCTCTCAGGATGTCAGTCAGTGGTGTCCTGCTGTTTGTTGGTGCACAGTTGCCACCAGGGCCTTGTGCTCCCCACAGCAGTTGCCAGTGTCAGCCATCTTGTGAGTCCTTCTCCACTCCCTGTGATGTGCGCATGGTTCATGGTGGTGTTGATGGGACAGTTGTGGGGGGCAATATGTGTGACTGCGACTCCCATGATGCTATTGGCTACACTGACTTGGCCAGCATACACAGAATTCCTTCCTTTGAGTGGTCTTCACTGTGTGTTGGTGTTGTTGTGGTGGCTACATGTCTGGATGTGTTTGTTAGTTCTATTTGTGCCACTGCCTAGCTGTAGTTGTGTTTGTACATGTGATGGCACAGTTGGATGTGACTTTTTGATGGCATGTGTTGTGTTTATCTGACTGACATACACATTTTGGGATGATTCTGTTCTGGTTGCTGTGTAATTGCTATGAGTGCATGGTTTGACTCTCCCCTTGACAGTGATGTGTGTGTGTTTTGTGGCAGAATATTGTGTACATTTGTTGTGTACTCACCAGGCTCTGGGATGTTCTCTAGTCCATATACGCTCACTGGCGGAAGGATGGCCCGCACCTTCTCCTCCCAGGGCCTGAGGTATATTGGCTTGGCAGGAGGGCCACTGCCGGTGTATTGGCTGATGATGTAGTCTTTCTTGAGCACGTCCCGTACCCTCCTGCGCACGTCATACCACCTGTTCTGGATGTCGCTCTTTGTGCGCAGACATGGTGATTGTGCGTTCACCCTGTTGATGATCCTCTCCCACATCTTGGTTTTCTGGGAGATGGGGGTCTGTTGGACCAGTGTGCCAAACAGCTGTGGCTCTACCCTGAGGATCTCGTCTACCATGACTTCCAATTCACAATCTAGGAACTTGTGATTCTTCTTGGGGGGCATGGTGATGGGTGGTGATGGTGAGTGATGTGTGTGTTGGTGTGCAGGTGAGGGTGTGTTAGTGTGTGTTTTGCTGGGTGTATGTGAGGTAGGTATTTGTTGGTGTGCTGATGGTGTGTGGCTTGTGTGAGGGATGAGCTGTGGGTGTGTGGTTGCTGTCTCTTGGGTGCTGGCAGTGGAATGGCATTTGCAAAGGATCATGGTTGTGATTTGTGTCCTTTATATGGGTGGAGTTGTGGGTGTGTCTTTGTTCTCTGTCCCCACCCCACCCCAGTATTTATTGGCTTTGTAATTGCTTGTTTGGCCTTTTTTTGTGTGATTTTTCCTTTGTACTGTCTGTGCATGTTGGAAACGTTCTTGTGACCGAGTCGGACCCTGCATTTGTCTCGTACGGTGTTCTCCGTTTCGTTCACGCTGTGTTTGTGCAGTTTTCTATGCTGCGTACGCGTCGGTCGCGGTGTTTTGTGTTGCTTCGGCTCGGTTTTGTATACGTGTCGGTCGTACGGCTTGTCCTCCGTCCGACTCGCTCGTGGTTTTCGCGCCTTGCATCGTACTTTGCGGTTTGGAGTTCGCGTGTACGTTTCGGTCGGATTTGTTCCGGGTGCGTGTCGGTCGGTTGGATTCGCGTGTTTTTCCGACCGGATTGCTGTTTTCCGTGCGGCTCGGTCGTTCGACTTGGGTTCGGTACGTGTCGGTCGGATTTTGCACGCCTTGCATCGTACTTGGCGTGTCGGGCGCCACAGGTAAGTGTCGGTCGGTATAATTTCCGGCTCCGAGTCGGTCGGTGCTTTTTCCGGCCCGAATCGGAATCGACCCCACAGTGTTGACTGATTTTTCAGGGAAAGACTTTGGACTAATGAAAGGAGTTGATCCTTTTCAGATTTCAGTCAAACAAGGTGCAGAATTTCCAAAAACGCCCCAATACAAAATGAGTCCTGAGACCATTACAGGAGTAACACCTGTAATTGAATTAATTATTGAACAAAGCATTTTGAGAGAAATACTAGGGAGTCCTTGTAACTAATTCACCTATTATGGGGATTAAAAAACTGAGTGGTAAGTACAGAATAGTTCAAGATTTGAGGAAGATTAATAAGATAGTGATACCCTGTTGCCCGATAGTGCCAAACCCCGCAGTGATTCTTTACCAGATTCCTCTCAATACCCTTACATCCAGATAGTCAATATATGTTTGCGTTCCGGTTCGGAGACCGTGTTTTGGAATGGTGCAGAGTTCCTCAAGGGTATACAGAGAGTCCCTCAATCTTCAATCAGATTTTGAAGAAGTGCTTAGAGTCACTGGTACTGCCAGAAGACTCAGTTTTGGTGCAATATATAGATGATTTGCTTGTTGCATCAAGGACTAGAGAAGCATGTGTGACAGATACTATTGCTCTACTGAACCATTTGGCAGTAGGTGGGCATAAAGTGTCACCAGCAAAGCTGCAATTCTGTCAAAAAGAAGTTTTATATTAGGGCCACAAAATTGAAAAAGGAGTCAGGAAAGTATCACAAGATCGAATAACTGTGATCTTGCAAATGAGTCCACCCAGAACGCAGAAGGAAGTTCGAATGTTCTTGGGTATGGTTGGATACTGCAGACAATGGATCAGTGGTTTTTCACTGACAGCCAAGCCATTACAGAGATTGACACATAAAGATGCGACTGATCCAATTGAACTGGATGAAGAATGCATGAGGGCATTTGTGGAGTTGCGAGACAGCCTTTGTCGAGCACTCGCATTAGGAATGCCAGATTACAGCAAGGATTTTGCTTTGTTTTGCTGCGAGAGAGATGGTTCTGCACATTTAGTTCTAACGCAAATGCTTGGAACGGCATGTCGTCCAGTGGCATATTTTTCTGCAACACTAGATTCAGTGGCTGCAGCATTACCGGGATGTTTGAAAGCAGTTGCTGCTACTTGTGTGAGTTTGGAACAGAGTGAATCGATTGTAATGGGACATTCGTTGAGAGTGTTTGTGTCACATTCAGTTGAGATCTTGTTGACACGAACTCGAACACAGCATCTTACAAGTAGTCGGTTGACAAGATATGAGAGAGTGATTCTGGGAGCGGAGAACATGACTGTGACAAGATGCACGAGTTTGAATCCAGCTACTTTGTTACCAAGTCCAAGTTGTGAGGAAGCTGATCATGATTGTCTGGATGTGACTGAACTGGGTACAAAACCGGGGCCTGATATAAAAGACACACCATTGCCTGAATCAGATTGCGTAATGTTTGTGGATGGATCTTGCTTGAGAGATGATAAAGGTCTCTTGCGTTCTTCATATGCAGTCTGTACAGTGGCCATGGTCCTTGAAGCTTCATGCTTGAAAGGAGTAAGTTCAGCCTACATTTTTGAGATGGTCGCATTGACCAGAGCATGCATAATTGGCAAAAATCTGAGAATAACCATATTCACTGATAGTCAATATGGTTTTGGAATTGTCCATGATTTTCGACAGTTGTGGTTGCAATGTGGATTTTTGACATCGTCTGGTTCACCAATTCGAAATGGTAATTACGTTAAAGAATTGTTAGTTGCACTACAATTGCCCAAAGAAATTGGAATTGTAAAATGTTCAGCACACAATTCTGGAAATGATTATGTAACAAACGGAAATCGATATGCGGACCAAATTGCACGATTTTGTGCTCAAAATTCAATTTCGATTAACAAAGATACGCAGAAATCTGATACAAATTGTCATCTAAAGTTTTCTTCTGTGGAGACATAGGAAGAAATTAGGCAATTGCAGGAAGAAGCTAGTGAGGAAGCAAAAGAAATTTGGATTGAGGCAGGTTGTTCACGTAGGGCTGAAGATGAAGTGTGGGTTTACACTGATGGAAGACCAATAATGCCAGACAGCCTGTTGTCACAAATGGCAAGAATGTACCATGGGCTAACACATGTAGGAAGAGATGCAATGATTAGGTTATTTAAGCAGACATGGTATAACCCTAAGTTCAGGGTCATTGCAGAAAGTATTTGCCAGAGGTGCATAACTTGCCAGTAGCAAAATGCAGGGAGGAAAACTGTTGTCAGTTGGGGACGAATTGGAAAAGCAGCAGGTCCATTTACTAGACTGCAGGCAGACTTTATTGAACTTCCTCCATGTAATGGATTGAAATATGTGTTGGTAGTGGTCTGTCTGTTCTCTCGTTGGGTGGAAGCTTACCCAACAAGACGAAATGATAGACTAACTGTTGCTAAATTGCTACTGAGAGAGAATTCCACGATTTGGATTTCCAGTCTCTTTAGAAACTGATAGAGGTACACACTTTAATAATGAAATCATTTGGATGATTTGTGCAGCATTGCAAATTGAGCAAAAATTACATTGTGCCTATCGACCAGAAGCCTCACGTGTAGTCGAGCAAATTAATGGTACAATTAAGTCAAAACTTTCAAAGGTGTGTGCATCCACAGCACTAATATGGCCTGTTGCTTTACCTTTAGTTCTGATGAGTCTGAGAAGTATCCATAATAAGAAAGACTGGATTAGCACCCCATGAAGTAATTATGGGTAGAGCAATAAGTCAGCCAGTAGTTCCAGCAAATCAACTGATGAATATAACTGATTATCTAGTGTTCGATTATTGCAAAGGATTGGCTGATGTGGTGCGTTTTGTGTTTCATCAGGTTGGAGAAGTTGCAATCACAACACAGCAAGAACAAGTGCATGACCTGAGTCCTGGAGAGTGGGTCTTAGGGAAGAAACACGTAAGGAAGTCGTGTTTGGAACCACGTTGACATGGGCCATACCAAGTGATATTGGTGACAACTACAGCAGTGAAGTGTGGTGGCTTACCAAATTGGATTCATGCAAGTCACACAAGAAGAGTCCCAAGTCCACTTGAAAGAGCAGAAAAGAATGAAAGTGATCAAAGAAATAAAGATCAGACTGAAAATCGAAGAGAGTCTGAACAGAATCGAATAAAGTGGGCACCAGCTACTGGGTCTCGTGACACTGTTGTCAATGCCGATGCAGAAAAGAGTTTGATTCAAGAGCAAGTGCAAACAAGAAAGGAAGCAAATAAAAGAAGTTCCAAATTGAGTCTTGAATCTGGTGACTCTGTGCAAGTGAAAAAGGCAAGAAAAGGAGACATATGGCCAAAGGGATTGAAAAGACTGAAATACACTCTGAATGAAAAGGTTCCAAATACAATAATAGAAGTATCGAGCCAAACAGAACAAAGTGACTCAGAAGAAGATACAGTTTGGGGAACAAAAAGAGCAAGAGTTCCGAACAAGAAGCACACAGCACCTGAATAGACATACGTGGTGGCTGAAGCAGTTGATTCTACAGATCATTGTAAGAAAAAGACTGTTGCAGAATCAAGTGACAAGAACTGTTATGAGCCACTCTAAATGAACTGTATCAAAAATTGGGGTACAGAAGATTGAAAAACTGTTCTGAAAAGTGCAGAAAAATTAAGCTGGAACTGAGCTAAAGGCTGTAGAAATAAAAAAAAAAGAGAGGGGAGAAGCAAGAGGGCTTAAAGAGGTGCTTGGATACACTACACATTTTTACACCATATACATCCTATACATCCTAGTTTTTTTTAGTTTTTAACTATAGTCTCGCTTTTGATTTTTTAGAAAATGGCAAGGGCATCATTTCAAGAGAATGGATATCAAAATCAAGGTTTTAAAAGTAGATGTATTAATGCTTGCTTCATAAGTGTCTTACTAATGATGTTTATATGGTTAACATTAATTGTTGTTGTGCCCTATTTTATGTACTCTATTAAGAATAATATTGCTAATAATTTGGGGGCTGATTACGATGGCGGGCGGAGGCACATCCGCCGTGCTGGCGGTGGCGGAAAATGCCCTTTTCCGCACTCCATCGGCGGTCTTTGCGTCCGCCGTATTATGATGGGCATAGATAGCCCATTTCCCATCTGCTGCGGTGTTCCGGGTTCCGCTTAAAATCTCCGTCCGCACCGGTAGCGGACGGAGCCAAAAGAGAGGTACCGCCGTGCGGAATGTGGTCACGACCGCCGTTCAAATCACGATGCCTCAAACAGCCCACCACACTGCTGCGGAGAATCCGGCCATTCGAGGATGGCGGTGGCAATACTGCGGATAGCTCCATGTGTTCCAGTCTGCTGGGGAAATGGCAGTCTTTGGCCTTTCCGCAGCAAATCCGACCGCCGCGGACGGATTTTCAGCTTTTCCGCCACTGAATCCTGGAATCCGACCGCCGCGGTAGGGAGTTTCTGGCGGTGCATCCTAATCTGGCCGGCGGTTATTCCGCAGTACCTGCGGGTGGAAATTTCCCGCTAGCACGACGGTCGGAATGCTTTTCCGCCCGCCATCGTAATCAGCCCCTTGGTGAGTGAAAAAATACATGTGGAAAATCTTAAAGAAGATCCACAGACTAGTATTAAGAAATTAACCGGTGATAATGTATTACACCAAGATAACTCCATTAATGATTTTTCATTAAATGTCTTTACTGATTTATTGTACGAGTATGTGGATACTATGGATGCAAGAGATTGTTACGTGTGCATGCAATTACCGTCGTCTGTGTCTGAGGGGGTGACCTATAATCACCTACCTTTAACATATGGAGTCTCATGTAGTGTACTAACAAGCCTGTTCTATGAAAAAGGTTGCTTGCAGTATTTCTATTCAAATTATGATTTAGTCTTTTCTGAAGTACGTATTAGAAAGAATATGAATATGGTGAGTAGTGTCAGAAATGCTGAATATTTTGGAGAATTTTTCCATACTACTAAAACGATAGATACTGTGTATGCACATTGTAATAATTTAACTTGTAGTTTGCGTCAGGAAGAAATTGAATTCATAAATTTAGTGGAAGATAGGAGACAGAACTTTAAGAAAAAGGCTGCTGAACAAAAGTCCCATTTACCTCCTTGGACTTTTAGAGAAGGTAATTACAAAAAGGGTGAGACATATGCTGCAATGACTGTATTGGCACCATAGGGAAAGCTTTGCTTACTTAGACAGAAAATTGGTTATAATAATTATTTCATTGGTTCTAGTGAATGTGACCATACTTTCCTGATCACAGGGGGTTGGGGAATAAAAGGTGGTACAGATCCTGTTTCCCTGGTAGAAATTATGTGTGTGGTAAGAATGCCTTTTATAGGTTGCCTGCACGTTGGTATGGGTGTTGTTATATGGGAATCTTCTTTCCAAAGGTTTATCGTATGGATGAATACTACTGAAGATGAAATATGCATGATGGAATGTGTATATTGCTTTTGGAATAACCTGGGAATATGTAACTTATGTATACACAACATCCCTGAGCAACTATGAATGCACACATAATAAATATTTACTATATATATAGTTCAACAGACTGAGGGGCCGATTCCGATCTCGGCCGGTAGGGCTCCGAATCGGACTCGGCATTACCGGATCCGATTCGGAGCCCTGTTTCACGACCGAGTCGGACGTGCGTCCGGGCGAGCGAGTACGATGCGAACGTACGCGAAATCGCCGACCGACTCGTTCGCGGGACCCAACCGCTCCGACCGACTCGCACGGACACGACTCGCACCGCGCAATGGAAACGTTCCCCGGCCGGGTAAGTACGATGCGCGCCGCGAGCAGTCCGACCGACTCGCGCCGTCCGGCTCGAAAGAGCAGTTGGAGCCGCACTTCGGGGGTCCGTGTCGGACCCCCCTGTACGCCTAGCCGCGCGAGTCGCACACAGGGGGGACCCATGGGTCCCCCTACCTGTGCATGTATGGCGCGACCCGCTTCGACGCGTACCCACTGTAGGGGCGCCCTTGTTCGCCTCGCACCCATTGAGTCAATGGGAGCCTGCGTACGCGTTGTACGACCGGCTCCCATTGACTTCAATGGGAGTCCGACCCAATCGAGTCCGATAGCATGCGAACGCATCGTACTCGTTCGGTCGGACTGCTAGGGTCCGATTCGGTCGGAAATCTCTCCGGGTCCGGCTCGGTCGGAGAGATTTCCGGCCTGAATCGGAATCGGCCCCTCTGACTTAAAAATGAAACATATTTTATTATAAACTATCTCTTTAAAACTCAAATGTACAAAATATAACGATCAATACACGATTTCGCATCAATAGAAAACACAAATAACAAATATCCTTATAATCACACATTCACACAACAAAACCCCATCATTGTACAGTAATTTTTGGTATTTTCATATCCCTAATTGTCCCTAATGAATAGATATTCAATCTGATATCATAATTAGAAATACATCTCTTAGATACAAATAATGTCACACAGACATTATCATTATAGGACAGAGATCGTACCTGTAGGTTATTGATGAGTCTTCATAAGATCTACGTGCGTTTCGGCGCCTTCGTCAGGAAAGCCACAATTGGAACTCTAGGATATCTTGGGGCAGATCTACAAGGAAGTGCCGCAGCGCGGCACCGCAAGTCCCTTGGCTGCGCCACGCTGCGGCACTTCCGAAGCACAGGAATGCGACATATTTACAAGAATATGTCACATTCCTGTGCTTCCCCCTGCGCTAGCGCACAAACTGCAGCCATGCGCCGGCGCAGGCACCATTGCACCAGGGTGCAAGGATGCCTGCGTCGTGGGGAGATTGTTTTTGTGCAGGAAGGGTCACTTTCCTGCACAAAAACAATCACTACAGGCATTTTCCTCCTTCAATGTGTGCTGTAGAATGCAGCACGAATTGAAAGAGGAAATAACGAGGAGAAATGAAAACATTTCTCCTCGTTGCTCTCGCTACGCCACCTCTAGGATGGCGTAGCATTCTACGCATCTCCAGATTTACGATTTCTCGTAAATCTGGAGATGTGTCTTGTTCCATGGGTGTTGCGTGGGAACACCCACAGCAACACCCATGGAACGCCCCTTCAATGCAAAGTGCTGCGTGTGAAGGGGCCGTATTTACAAGGAGAGGAAAAGTCACGCAGGGTGGCTTTTCCTCTCCTTGTAAATATGGAGGAGCCCCCTGCGCCACCAGTATGTCATGAAAAGTGACATACTGGTGGCGCAGGGGGCTTGTAAATCTGCCCCAAAATCTCTACCCAAGCGGGAGGCTGTAACACACTCTGGGATTGCTAAAATCTAAGTAGTATCCAAGGACAGATATCCAAATTGGCCACTTTATTAATTAAATACAGATGATTAAAGTCTCAAAGATTAAGGGGCCGATTCCGATCTCGGCCGGTAGGGCTCCGAATCGGATTCGGCTTTACCGGATCCGATTCGGAGCCCTATTTCCCAACCGAATCGTACGTGCGTCCGGGCGAGCGAGTACGATGCGTGCGCTCGCGAAATCTCCGACCGACTCGTTCGCAGGACCCGACCGCTCTGACCGACTCGCACGGGGACAACTCGCACCGCGCTATGGAGACGTTCCCCGGCCGGGTAAGTACAATGCGCATCGCGACCGCTCCGACCGACTCGCGCAGTCCGGCTCCAAGGAGCTGTCGGAGCCGCACTTTGGGGGTCCGTGTCGGACCCCCCTGGAAGCGTAGGCACGCGAGTCGCACACAGGGGGGACCCATGGGTCCCCCCTACATGTGCATGTACGGCGCGACCCGCATCGACACGAACACGCTATAGGGGGCGCCCTTGTTCGCGTCGTGCCCATTGAGACAATGGGAGCCCGTGTACGCGTCGTACGACTGGCTCCCATTGACTTCAATGGGAGTCCGACCCAATCGAGTCCGATAGCATACGTGCGCATCGTACTCGTTCGGTCGGACTGCTAGAGTCCGATTCGGTCGGAAATCTCTCCGGGTCCGGCTCGGTCGGAGAGATTTCCGGCCCGAATCGGAATCGGCCCCTAGGTGTGAGGCCTGTCATTGTAATGTAGCATATGATTAAATTGGAACACTCCAATATTGTAAAGTTCACCAAATGATGCTGGATCGCTTCATCACATATGAGAGAGAAGCAGAGGCGGCTCCTCCATTAGGGTGGAGGGGCGTCGACCCACTGCTTTCTCGCAGTGCGAGAAGCAGAAACATCAAATGGTGTTTTAAATACCATTTTATGTTTCTGCTTCTCGCACTGCGAGAAAGCCGAAGGGTATGCCTGGATGGGGGCGGGCGGGTAGGGGTGGAGTATGCAGAAGGGTATGCCTGGTTGGGTGTACAGACAGAATATCGAGTTTCAAATATCGATATACAAAAATATCGAGTTTGAAATTTCGTCATACAGGAATATCGGGAGCAAGAATATCGTGGTCCAGAATATTCGTCATACAGGAATATCGGGAGCAAGAATATCGTGGTCCAGAATATCGACATTAAGGTAAGAAATATCGTTTTTGAAAATATCGAAGTTAGTAATATCGTTTGTTAAAATGTCGTTGTTTAAAATATCGATTTTTATATTAGTATTAAGTATTTTAGTATGTATTTTAAAAGCATGTGATGTAATTTTTTTGTATAAATATTGATTTTGGTTTTTAATATATGTGTTAAATTTTTAGTAGTGATTAATTTTATGTTAATTAAATTTTGCGTTTTTTAGTTCTGTAGCGGGTTGTGGGTTTATAGGGGAATAGGGTGGGAATTAATTTAATTATAATAAAGTAATTAATATTTTTTATTTATTAGTATTTATTTAATTTAGATTTTATAGTGTTAATTGTGGGAATTTATTTTTTATTAATTAATTATTAATTGGTCGTTAATTTTTGTTAATTAATTGGTAATTATGTTAATTGTGTTATTTTTGTAGGAGCGGGTTGTGGGTTTATAGGGGAATAGGGTGGGAAGTAATTTCATTTTAATAAATGTAATAATTTTTATATATTAATATTTATTTAATTTTTAATTTATAGTGTTAATTGTGGGAATTCATTTATTATTAATTATTTATCAATTGTTTGTTAATTAATATTAATTAATTAAATATTTTGTAATTAATTATGTTAATTGTGTCATTTTTAGGAATGGGTGGTGGGGTTTATAGGGGAATAGGGTGTGAAGTAATTTATTTAAAAATAATTTAGAATTAATTGATAATTAATGGTATTTAATTTATTAAAAATTAATTATGGCAATTGTGTAATTAATTTGAGATGTGAGTTGTGGGGTTCATAGTAGTAAAGGGTGTGAAGTAAATTATTTTCAAATAATTAATAAGTTGTTAATTGAAAAAATTTAAAAAATTTAAAATTAGTTATGGAAATTGTGGAATGACTTTTATGTGTGTGTTGTGGTGTTTATTGGGGTAGAGGGTGGAAAGTATTTTCTGGTTTATTAATTAATAATTATTTGCTCATTATTATTCATTCTTTAATTAATACATGTTTATGGTTATTGTTTACTTTTATTTTGTGTGTGGATTTTGGTTTTATAAGGGTAATGTTTAGTTAGTAAAGTAATTTTTATATGTTTTCTATTTTGATTTTTAATTAATAATATTTGTTTATTTGATAATTAATTATGTTAATTATGGAGGTACAAATTTAGATGTGTGTTGTAAAATGTGTGGTGTTATAGGGTAGGAAATAAAGAATATTTATTTTATGTAACAATTAATGTTTTTGATTATAATTAATTTATAATAAATATAGTATTTGTTTGTAATTTATTTTTTAATTTTTATACAATAATGTTTGTAGGTAATTTTTTGATTTTGTTTACATTATAACATGTTTCTATTTTTTATTTTTTCATATTTTTATATATTTTTTATTTTTGTGTTTTTTAACAATTTTTGTATTGTAGTTGATCTTTTGTTTGTTTTTATTTTTTTATTGACTTTATTGAGAATATTAATTTTAACCCTCTGCTATCCAACACTTTCCCTACTGTTACACTCACTGGAGTGGGAATAGTAATTTTTACCCCTCCGCTATCCAACACTTTCCCTACAGGGCACTCACTGGAGTGGGAATAGTCATTATTAACCCTCCGCTATCCAACACTTTCCCTACTGTTGCACTCACTGGAGTGGCAATAATAATTTTTACTTCTCCGCTATCCAACACTTTCCCTACAGTTGCACTAACTGGAGTGGGAATAGTAATTTTTACTTCTCCGCTATCCAACACTTTCCCTACTGTTGCACTCACCGGAGTGGGAATAGTAATTTTTACCCCTCCGCTATACAACACTTTCCTTACTGTTGCACTCACTGGAGTGGCAATAGTAATTTTTACCCCTCCACTATCTAACACTTTCCCTACTGTTGCACTCACTGGAGTGGGAATAGTAATTTTTAGCCCTCCACTATCCAACACTTTCCGTACTGTTGCACTCACTGGAGTGGGAATAGTAATTTTTACCCCTATGCTATCCAACACTTTCCCTACTGTTGCACTCACTGGAGTGGGAATAATAATTTTTACCCCTCCGCTATCCAACACTTTCCCTACTGTTGCATTCACTGTAGTGAGAATAGTCATTTTTAACCCTACGCTATCCAACACTTTCCCTACTCTTGCACTCACTGGAGTGGGAATAGTAATGTTTACCCCTACGCTATCCAACACTTTCACTACTGTTGCACTCACTGGAGTGGGAATAGTAATTTTTACCCCTACGCTATGCAACACTTTCCCTACTGATGCACTCACTGGAGTGGGAATAGTAATTTTTACTGATGCGCTATCCAACACTTTCCCTACTGTTGCATTCACTGGAGTGGGAATAGTAATTTTTTCACCTCCGCTATCCAACACTTTCCCTACTGTTGCACTCACTGGAGTGGGAATAGTAATTTTTACCCCTACGCTATCCAACACTTTTCTTACTGTTGCACTCGATGGAGTGCAAAATGTAAGTTTAAATTTTTTTACATTTATTAATATTTTAATTTATAATATAATGTTTTTTTTATTAGATTTTGTGTTATAGGTATATGTATATTTATATATATTTATTTGTTAATTTTTATATATTTATAACATTTTAAAATACATTAAAGTTATTAGTTTATTAATTGTTTTAAAGTAAATATACATTTATATATTACATTTTATATATGTACATTTAAATTTTTTAAATTAAATTTTTATTATATTTGTTTAAATGTACATTACATCTAAATATTTTTTAAAGTCAATTTTATTATTTAATTTATTAAACATTATTTTTATATATAAAAAAAATCGATATTTTGTACATCGATATTTTTTACATCTATATTTTTTGGGGATATTTTTGTATTTTACATTTTAAAGATAGGATGTCGATATTGTGGATGTCGATATTTGTGTGTCGATATTGGTGTATGAGGATATTTTTGTAGTCGATATTAAGTCAGCGATCCGCCTGGTTGGGGGCGGGCGGGTAGGCGGGTCGGGGAGGAGTGGCTTGCCCAATGCTGTGGGCCCTGACTGTTTGGTCGGCCCTCTGGGGCCGACCAAACCAGTCATGCGCACTCTCTGCTTTTTCTCTCTTCATAGAGAAAATGGCCTCCCCATAGGCACCCGGCTGGGCGCCGTCCCCACCAATCACAACGCTGCCATTGCAGCGTTGTGATTGGCTTAGGGGAGGGAGGATGCCTGTGGCTGCTTCCTGTTGGGAAAATGCAGGACCCGGCCAGGAGCTGATGCGGCGCCGCGCGGGACCCGGTAAGGTAAGTTTTTAAAAATTTTAATTTCAACCCCGCCCCCCTGCATCCCTCCCGCGAACCCCTCCCGCGACCCCTACCCAGAGTCATGCCGCCGGCCACGACTGGGTGTGCCTGGGTTGTGTTTATTAAAGTAATATTGAATATTAAAACAAAAGCGGACAGGGCAGGCTGATGAAAATCTAAGTAACATATACAAAGGTTTTTACATTTGTCAGAGATTACATTTTTTGTGCTTTCTCCTCATTAAAGAATACCGTAAACTGGAATAAATTCATTGCCCTAAGAAAGTTGATAAACATGAAGTGATTACTCCCGCAGTGGCAGTGTGTAGACAGTGACTGACTTCACTGTACAGTCACAACTTCCCTCCCCCCATACGTGCCCAAGGCCTTTTTGAACCCCAGACAGTCACCGGCAGACTTAGGACTGGGAGACTGGATGTGTTTGTAATAGGCCGTCGGCTGCCAGTGCTGCGCCAGGTGCCTTAAGCTTTTTTGAACTCTGGGTAGTAGGTATGTGAAACTCGGGTGGGGGAAATACCCTCCAAGATTCTGCCTGGTGCCACGGCACCAGTAGGACCACACATGTAATGGAAAATGGAAAACTAAAAGTTCCAGAAGGCAAAGTGCTGCTGACTTTTGCTCCAGTTGGATGTTCCACGCATGGCGTCAGTTTAATTCTGACCTATGGATGACCCTCACCTGCCATCAGGCAACCTGAGCTCTCTGTAAAGTGTTTAAAAGGTATGTGTGGGGCCAGAGAGGGAGCTACCGCTACAAACCACCACAGGACACTGTAAAAAAATATCTGTGACATGAGGGGCTATAAATATATAGGGGCTTATTTATAAGCCCCTTGCGCCACCCATACGTGACTTTTCCCATGTTAGAAATGACGCAAAAGTGGCGCAAGGGGCTTGTAAATAAGCCCTATAATGAGGTGTGATCAGCCAGACACTTTCATTCTATTCAAGGTTTTTCCAAAAGAAATCAAAGACGGAATGAAATGAGCAGTGAACCCAATGACAGAATCTTTCCAAACTCGATTGGGCTATGCTGTCAGCTATAAATTTCAATTTGCTTTATGTTTTTAAGTGTAAGCTCCATGCCACTACCAGTAGTGGCATAGTTGAGAAGTATTGCAGTGTGTTACTCCAATAGTAAGTACTGTTTGTGCTGGGAATTAGAATCCCGCATGTGCATTGGGGAGAATGTAACTACAAGTCACAGAATGGAAAAGGTTGTTGCCTGACGAACTGACACGAGATGTCATACACAATATGGAGTCATTTTGTAGGTATTTGGGAACAAATCATAGGGGCCGATTACGATGGCGGTCGGAAAACCATTCCGCCTGCCGTGGAAATGGGAAAAGACCGCCTGCATGGCCTGCGGCACCACCGCCGATCACATTACGATGCACCGCCGGAAAAATCCGACCGCCGCGGTCGGAACCTAAGAAACACCGGCGGCGCACGTGCAGAAAAGGTGAAATACACTCCACGGCGGTCGGATTCACTGAGGAAAGCTCACAAACCGCCGATATCCAAGCGGAATTTCCACGAGTGCAATTATGATCTTACCGCGGTGCCTGCGGTACGACCGCTTGTTTCCGACCGCCGCGATTGACAGCAATGATGAATGGGAGAGCTGGAGGAATGACCATTGCAGTCCGACCGCGGTGTCCGCGCGGAAATAGTAATGGCGGTCGAAAGCAACTACACCACAAAACCACCAAATGTGGCTGTGTATCTGTGTACCTTCTGTGCTGCTGCCCGACTTTAACAACAGAAAGGAGGCTTCTCCTTAGAGATCTTTGCTTGAAAGAAAAAGTAACCACCTGCCAGGGAGCCTCTGTCTATGTTTTACACAAAATGAACCTTATATCCTGGCTCGCTGTGGAAGATTCGTTCAAACTATCAGGGGTGCTATGTACCTTGGCTTGGCCCCCCGTCCCAGTCCTCGAACTGTTCAAACGTTGATACTGGACTATTTCAAACACAGGCCTGCGAAAGACCATTTCCCAACACAGTTGCCAAGTATAACCACTTGAAAAGAAAAAGAGTACCAGCAAAAAGAAAAGAAATTAAAGCAGCGTTGGTGATTTGAAGGAGCCAGCAGGGTGACACTTTCTTATGAGTCTAGCCAAAAAGCCCAATTGAAATCATGATAAGAAGCCCTTAAACAACCGCTGCCATTTTAATTATTGCACTTACTCAGATCTTGTTTTATTTCTATGAATTGAGATGTTCTTACTTCTTTTAATGTTTTATTGTAATGCAATGGTTTTAATTAACTTATGCAATTAAACGAATAAATACCAAAAATCTGTCTCAGCCAATAAAAACAGCTAACACACCCCATTGACACATGCCCCTGGCAAATAAGAACTACAAATCCCAGCTCAACACAGACAACACACCTGACATGAATCCTCAGTTTGGACCCACCCACATAGCAGACCATAAAACCAGACCCTGCATGACCACAATTCTTTGCACAACTCCAGAACTGAAGGGCCCTACAATATCACACAAAGGATAGGCAACCCTGCACACATCACACATCACAAACACACACACACACACACCACACACACCACCACCACCACCTGCACACCTGCACTCTTAACCACTCAGCACATCACACACCATGGCCCATAAGATGCCCAAATTCACTGATGGTGAGTTGTCAGTCATGGTGGATGAGATAAGAGTTGAGCCATATATTTTAGGAAGCAGGGTCCAACAGACACCATCAGCCAGGCAAAATCAAATGTGGCAAAGGATAGTTGACAGAGTCAATGCTGTAGGGCAAGTTCCACGCAACAGGAAGGAGATCAGGAAGAGGTGGACTGACCTCAAGAGCAAGGTCAAGGAGAAGAACAGCAAGAACCGTGAGCTGGCAAACCGGACTGGCAGTGGCCCTCCCATTCCACCAAGAACATTCAACGCATGGGAGGAGAAGGTGCTTGGCATACTGCACCCAGAGAGTTGCACTGGAATTGAGGTGGGAATGGAGGCTGGTAAGTACCAACAAAAGTCTGCCATAACACTGCTATGTAGTAGCTTGCACAACTAAAAAGCAACACCTCCTAGGCCCAAATGTACTCATGTCCACCTCACTCCCCCCAAACAGGTCTCACAGATCCCACAATAACTCCCTCTCATTCACCACAAAGGTACATAACAATATTTACATGGGGGCACATGTACAGGCAGCCAGCACTACAACTCCCAACAGGCCCCCTTGTCCCACAGCTCAGCAGGATGGAGCATTCCCCACACCCCCAAGCATGGGGCAGCCATTTCTCTCCAATGTGTAACCTTACAGGTAGGTGGCCATCTCAACAGGGAGGGGTCTTTGTGGCTGGGAAGTCTGCACTACAACTCCCAACAGGCCCCCTTGTGCCACAGCTCAGCAGGATGGAGCATTCCCCACACCCCCAAGCATGGGGCAGCCATTTACCTCCAATGTGTAACCTTACAGGTAGGTAGCCATCTCAACAGGGAGGGGTCTTTGTGGCTGGGAATTCTGCACTACAACTCCCAACAGGCCCCCTTGTCCCACAGCTCAGCAGGATGGAGCATTCCCCATACCCCCAAGCATGGGGCAGCCATTTCCCTCCAATGTGTAACCTTACAGGTAGGTAGCCATCTCAACAGGGAGGGGTCTTTGTGGCTGGGAAGTCTACACTACAACTCCCAACAGGCCCCCTTGTCCCACAGCTCAGCAGGATGGAGCATTCCCCACACCCCCAAGCATAGGGCAGCCATTTCCCTCCAATGTGTAACCTTACAGGTAGGTAGCCATCTAAACAGGGAGGGGTCTTTGTGGCTGGGAAATCTACACTACAACTCCCAACAGGCCCCCTTGTCCCACAGCTCAGCAGGATGGAGTATTCCCCACACCCCTAAGCATGGGGCAGCCATTTTCCTCCAATGTGTAACCTTACAGGTAGGTAGCCATCTCAACAGGGAGGGGTCTTTGTGGCTGGGAAGTCTACACTACAACTCCCAACAGGCCCCCTTGTACCACAGCTCAGCAGGATGGAGCATTCCCCACACCCCCAAGCATGGGGCAGCTATCGCATTGCTCTCCCAAAACTTAAACGTAGGTAGTGACTGCATGTACACTGCCATCCTTATCTAAATGCATGTAGCCACATAACCACATCAGCACTAACATGTCAGCCAACTTGGCATAGTTTTAAATGCCACATCCAGTGTGCAGACATCTAAGTGCACGTAACTGTCACATATTTTGAACTCATACTCACCAAGTCACAAGTGAAACAAATGCATCCCACAATTGTGCACAGCAGAGAATGCAATGTGGAAGTGCCATGGTGTCTGAGCATGAAGGCCCATCTCAACACCAAACATGCATGGTCTACATGGAAAAAAAGGAAAGTACATGTGATTCCAAAGCTATGTATAACATGACAATGGTTCCTTCTAGCTCTGTTGAAATAGATTACATGAACAGCTAAATGAAAAGACGCACAACAGAAAATTGATGTCACGCAATTGGGTAGATGAGGACATGTCCGTGTAGTTACACTATCTGTACACTGCACCAAGTTTCAATTCACAACGGACACCATGGACTAATAAGGTATGTACCTCAACGTCATGTCATGGTGCACAGCATATAGCAGGCATACAAAGTCATTGCATTGTAAAGTGTGTGTTGTATCAAATGTCTCAAACAATTGTCTAACATCAAGCTTGTTGCGTGCAACTCAATTACCATATCACCTCTGTTCAACAGGAGATCAACAACTAACTGCAGAGGATGACACCAACATGCGGAGCCAGTCTCCCCCCCTGGAACGTGGACTCTCGGATGCAGATTCCCCAACATTCTCGGACGAGAATTCTCAAGCTGGCCCCTCTGGTGTGGCAGGGACTAACATGTCTCAAGCCCTCATTGTCCCCACCAACACCACCACGGCAAGAACAACTGTGCTGCCCCCATCCACTACTAGCTGTGTGGCCTCCACCACCACCACAGGAAGAACAACTGTGCTGCCCCCTGCCACTACGACCTGTGTGGCCTCCACCACCACCATCACCACTGCTGCCTGCAACACACGCCCTGCCACGGTGGTTACCAACACCACCACACAATCACAGCATGCCAGGGAGAGTGTGCCAGTGCGTTGGGGGACTATGCCACAGGTCCGTGTCAGGAGGGCAGGTGGGAGTACAACTGGGGCAGAGACACAGGAGGACAATGACCCTGAATCCCTGGCCACCATTGCAAGAGTCCTTGGTGCCTACCAAGAGAACCATGGAGTAATGGGCCAGCTTACTGAAGACATGCATGAGATTTATTTATTTATTTATTTATTTATACATTTTTATATAGCGCGGACTTTACCCGAGGGTGTCAGAGCGCTTCACAACAGGAACAGCAACATTACATAAGGAGGAGGATACAAATGAGCATAATACAAAGGCAAGCGTTACATTGCATGAGGAAAAGTGACAATTGTGCAAAAAAAACAACCAAACCAAATACACAAAGAGGGATAAGTTCCAAGAGGAAAAAGTGACAGGTGTGCATGAAACATGGGGTAAAAAATACAATAGAGGTATAATACTGCAATAAGTGGCAGTCACTCATAACACACTGGGAAGGCACTTCTATAGGCTTGGAGTACAGAATTTCCTATCGTGGAAGAACTTCCTTGAGGTAGTAGAGAGGGCGTGAATACAGCAGGGGGTACATGGGGTACAAAATACATGATACATGGGGTACAAAATACAACTAAAGGCATAATACTGAAATAAGTGGCAGTAACTCAAAACACACTGGGAAGGCACTTCTATAGGCTTGGAATACAGAGTTTCCTATAGTGGAAGAGCTTCCTTGAGGTAGTAGAGAGGGCGTGACTTCACAGGGGACTTGTAATGAGGGGAGCACGCACATAAAAACCAACACAACACACCAAATAAGGAATGAACAGACAAAAGTACAACTTTACATTGACGAGCGAACTTCCTAGAGGGGTCTGAGAAGGAAAGTATTAGTTCTGGAAGTGTCTTTGGAAGAGAAGAGACTTGAGGTCAGCTTTGAAGATCCGGGTAGAGGAGGTGGCACGGAGCAGTGGGGGAAGCGAGTTCCAGATTCTCACTGCATTGCCAGAGAAGGATTGAGCCATCGATCTTTCCCTTTTTGAAGACGGGGGTTCAAGCAGAAGCTTTTCCGTATTGCGAGAAGGGCGAGAGCCACCGGACAATTTCAATTTATTCGCCAGGTAACGAGGGGAGGACGTGTGTAAGGCTTTGTGTGTGATGCAGGCAGTTTTGTAAATAGATCTTGCCTCGATCGGAAGCCATCGAAGAGAGGACAGGATAGGAGTGATGTGGTCGCTTCGTTTAGACCCTGAAATGAAGCGAGCTGCTGAATGGAGGATGGATTTGAGAGGGGCGAGGTGGGATTTGGGTAGGCCAGTCAGAAGAGAATTGCAATAATCCAGTCTTGAGAGAATCAGAGATCCGCCTGCTGCAGCAGTCCATGGACACACGGATGGGCCAACTTGTCGACCTTGTTGGCCAGCTAGTGGGTGTTCTGAGGGACAGACTCCCAGCCCCAAGTGCAGCTCCACCCCCCTCCAGTGGATTGCCTGCTGTGCAGCCCAACATTCCAGCTGCAGCCACAGAGAGGGGTGTGCAGGAGGAGAGTGAGTTCTCAGACACCACTGACCCTGCAGCAGATGCCCCCCCTCCCAAACGCACCAGGGGCCATCCGAGAATCCACAGGGGAGGATTTGGTGGCAGGCCACCATACCAACGCCACTCACAGAGCCAGCCATGATGGTATCTTGTTGTTCCCCTTTGCATTGACTATGTTGACTATCCTTGCCCACATTGCCATGTTGATGGCCTGAGTCTGTTGGACTGTGTGACTTCAGCTTTGTGGTGACTACACTATTTGTCTCAACTACCATGACTGACAATTCATTTATTCACTGTTCACATTTATGTACATATCCCCGTCACTTGCACAAAAACTAATTTCAAATAAACACTCTTGACATACCTATGTCTGTGTGAGCTACATGTTTATTCCAGTATGTACAATGACAAATCAGATTTCAATGTTCCAACAGCTGTGAAGCAGAGGAGGCATTCAGAGGGTGAATGAACCTAGAAAGACACAAGAGAATGACATTTACTTATCAGGTGACGCCTTTACAGCAGAAACACAACACTAGGCATCAAGGTACAAAAACAGGCACCCATAGCAATGGTCAACAACCTCAACATACACATATTGTACCTGGATACAGATACCCTGTGCCACACACATCATCCCTTATCATACACACAACAACAGCCAGCAGTTAAAATTATCTATGCCTAGATAGTAACATCCAAGCAAACACACAATGTCACTTGTCTACAAAGTCACTTACATTCAAGGGAAGTAGTTGGCAATGAGTTGTTGACGCAGGTCAACACCTTCCTCTTCACCACTATCGTCCGCACTGGAAGTGTGTGGGTGTGTAGGAGGGGGCATCTGCTGCTCATCGTCATCCATGATCAGCGGAACGGCTTTGCGCAAGGCAAGGTTGTGTAGCATGCAGCATGCTACAATTATCCGGCACACCTTTCGTGGGGAATACAACAGTGCACCTCCGCTCTTGTCCAGGCACCGGAATCGGGACTTCAGGAGGCCAAAGGTGCACTCCACCACACGTCGTGTCCTACCATGTGCCTCGTTGTAGCTGACTTCACCCGGGGTACTTGGATTCCGCAGTGGGCTCAGCAACCACGGCCTGTTGGGATACGCTGAGTCACCTAGGTGTGACATACACAGAGAAATGTTGTGATACAAACAGTTGACGAGAACAGCATGTCACACACAGCACACTACTTGACTCAGTGTACTCACCTACAAGCCATGCACGCTCTGGATGTAGATTTTCCATCAGCCGGGGTACAATGCTGTTCCGCAGGATGTAGGAGTCATGGGCGGAGCCAGCAAATCGCGCACAAACATGGCTGATGATCATATCAGCTTGGCATACCACCTGCACAGTTATGGAATGGTAGTGCTTCCTGTTCCTATACACCTGCTCACGTGCCTGTGGTGGGACAAGGGCAATGTGTGTGCCGTCAATGGAACCAACTACATGAGGAATGTGGCCAAGGGTATAAAAACCAGCCTTCACAGCAGGCAAATCTGCTGTATTTGGGAATCGTATGTATTGGTCCTTGTATAGCATCATTGCGGACACCACATCCCAGAGCACCATGCTGAATGTTGGTTGCGACATCCAACTGGCACTGGCCACCGTGTATTGGAAAGAGCCCGTAGAGAAAAAATGCAGCGCTGCCACAATCTTCACTGTTGGGGATAGGGCAGTTGGATATGTTCGTTGAGGCCTCAGATGGGGCTCCAACTGAGCACACAGCTCTTGCAGTGTAACGCGATCCAGACGAAATTTCCGGATGATGTCCACATCTTCCATGTCCGCCAGGACTGTGAAAGGCCGGAGCACATTTGGTCGTCGCCTACATGAAATGGGAGAGGACTAATGTTATTCAAATTACACAATGAGATGTGTCCGACTTCTCACATCTTGACTCACTCAGCAGAAACAATGAACGTACTCCAACAATTGCTGAATCCACAACTCAGATGCAGAGACACCTTCACAACATGTGTTTTTACAAGTGGACATGTTGTACATACTGACTACCCCAAAAACATATTCAGAGGTTGTGAATGGTACACCAATACATCTGGTGTCCCCAGGCCTAGGAGTAGGTGACACAGCAGAGGTATGAGGCAGCAACACTGCTGACTCATATGTAGCTGCTTTACCTGCCACACCTTCTTGCTTAAGTTGCACAGACCACTAGTTATCATCACAATGTGCACAGTGTGTGTAAGCTGATCACATATCCTACTTAAATCAGCTATGGGCACAGTAAAAAACCACCATTATGTGTTCAGGCAATCATTACTGTTGTTTGATTAGCCATCTCACACATTAAGTTGATTTAAAAAATGAGACAACATCATACAACCAATAGATGTACATCCACACACATATCATAGGTGACGTGAGTAAGTGCATGTCAATGCATGTCACATTTTCCACAGACATGGCATGTGTAGGCATCAGTGAGTTGAATGTCACACCAGCATTCATTGTACAAAACAAGTGCAGTAAGACACTATGGAGGCATAGTGTTCAATTGTTAAATTTGACCATTGCCATTGCTAGTGCATAATGTGTCCATAACCGCGGTAGGCGTGCACCGCCACCGCGGGGCCGCTCATTGGCCACAATTGAAAGATGTAGCATAGCGGTAACGACCGCCTGTCCTCCGCGTTGTGTCACCACCAATGCCATTGTAGCCAATGGGACCCGCGATCGCGGTAGTGAAATGCTACTTTGGAAACCGCGGTAGGCGTGCACCGCCACCGCGGGGCCGCTCATTGGCCACAATTGAAAGATGCAGCATAGCGGTAACGACCGCCTGTCCTCCGCGTTGTGTCACCACCAATGCCATTGTAGCCAATGGGACCCGCGATCGCGGTAGTGAAATGCTACTTTGGAAACCGCGCTAGGCGTGCACCGCCACTGCGGGGCCGCTCATTGGCCACAATTGAAAGATGCAGCATAGCGGTAACGACCGCCTGTCCTCCGTGGTGTGACACCACCAATGCCATTGCAGCCAATGGGACCCGCGATTGCGGTAGTGAAATGCTACTTTGGAAAACGCGGTAGGCGTGCACCGCCACCCCGGGGCCGCTCATTGGCCACAATTGAAAGATGCAGCATAGCGGTAACGACCGCCTGTCCTCCGCGGTGTGACACCACCAATGCCATTGCAGCCAATGGGACCCGCGATCGCGGTAGTGAAATGCTACTTTGGAAACCGCAGTAGGCGTGCACCGCCACCGCGGGGCCGCTCATTGGCCCCAATTGAAAGATGCCAGCCAGGTGGACCAATTGCAGCAGCTGCCTGCCACTGATACTAACCCAGGGGCCTATAAATCTCTGTGGGAGAGCCACACATTTCACATGCATTCAGACACTGCTGACTGCCATTCCTCTACAACTGCATATTTTGCTGTATACTGGACCCAGTGATGGTGAGAACAGAGAATGTCAGGGCCCGTCCCTTCACTACAGAGGAGCTGGAGCTTCTGGTGGACGAGGTCCTTGCACAGTATGAGAGGCTTTTTGGTGCGCCAGATGTACTGGTAAGTGTTCCTGATTCCAAGTGTGAGAGTGATCAAAATGATACCATGATGTTGCTGTGCAGTAGTATGTGCCTGTGAGTGCAAGTCGATATACAGGCATCCTAATAGTTAACATGGCATGCTCCATACATGTTCTGTGGGAATTGAATTTGATTATGTGTAGAAAATGGACACTCCTACAGCCATTCTTGCGCAAACTTAATGAACATGTTGGTCTGAGACTAGGTGATGTAAATGTGTGTTACACTGCCATGCATGCTAACTTCATGTCAATGGTGTCTGTAGGCTTATTTCCACACCTACATAAGTTGATTGAAGGTAGGGGAGACATGCATTGTTTAAACAGCCACACAGATACGATGGTGTTCTGAAACAGCACAAGTCGGGACTGATTTTTACTGTGCCATGTTATGTGACTGTCCACTCACTCTTCACAACCTCATATGTGACTGTTGAAATGTATTTCGGAATGGAGCACTAACTTATGTGTGTTGAATATTTCTTAAGTGCACTATGTTGATGTGAGCATCATGCACAATAGTCCAATGCATGAGTGGAACCCAGTTGATGTTAATGCAACTATGACACTTCACATCAATGTAAGTAGTAGATGTCATCCTTACATTGATTTGAACATGTGTTCAGTCTCGCATGTGTTGGCACTTTTCACCCGCTCATGCTGTACATCCATGTGATTTATCTAAGAGACCATGTTGAACCGCACTGTGAGTTCCTCTGGCCTGCACAGACACTGTCCAATGTTACTCTGAGCCATGCCTAACTGGACTGAGTCAAACATGTGTTTAGTACACACACCTAATACTCATTGAGCCATCATAGTCATGAGAATTGCACAATCGAGGACTTAACATTATGAGAAGGGCGTGATAATTCAGATTATGTCCCAATATGTTTCCTGAAAAATGCATTGAGCCATTCACAGGCCAAGGGCATCGAGGGGTGTGTAGTGGTGGACACAGTGAGTCTGCCACTACACTTCATTAGCACTGTATTGCATGTCATGCTCACTCACATACTGCATCACAGATGAGGGCCTTCTGCACATAGCTGTCTGTGCTGCCATTGTGCATGTGTATGAGATGGCCATGTACTGTGTGCCGCGTCATACATGCATTCATTTCTATGTAGTATTGTAATGAACATGTACTATGTGTCATGCTGTATGGCCTCTGATGAAGATGTAGCGATTTGTGTGCCATGCATTTATGTTCTCCTGTGCTGACACACAGTGTGAATGACACAGGGTCTCTGATACTTCCTTTTCTTGTCTCCTATGCCTGCAGCTGAAGGTCCACCAACGTAAGGCCACATGGAAGAACATTGCACGGAAGGTACGGACTCTGGGTGTATCCAACAGACGGCACACACACTGCCACAAGAGGTGGGACGACATCTCCCGTCTGAGCAGGACCGTGGCAGAGATGACGGTGGGGCTGGTCCCTCGCAGTGGCAGGTTGGCGCGCCGAACCATGACTCCACTAATGTCCCGCATCTTGTCTGTGACACAGCCAGAGCTGTATGAACGTTTGAGGGACCATCAGCAGGGAGTTAGTGGTGAGTATTCTGCGTAGGCTGACTTTGGGTGTGAGTGACTGCATGAATGGCGACCGGGAGCCATTGCTGATCTTGCTGCTGTGTAAATTTTTAGGAACTACTTCTCAGTGGCCTATGTGTTGAGTGCAGGTGTCATGTATTTTCCCATAGATGGACTTGATCATGTGTTTCATACAATGGCCCTTGACATTGCATGATGAGATGTGGCCTTATGACATCTTCTGCATTCTGGGTGTCATGGACATCACCAGGCAGTGTACAGCAGTGTGCATCATGTCAGTGTGCATTTAACGATGTGTGCACTGCAGGACTTGTAAATGGTGTGAAGTACACATCTGACACCAACGTGCAACAGTTTGCATGATGAATTGCTCAACTTGTTAGACATCAGTAGCTCATGGACATTCTTAAGTACAAATTTGAATCTGTATCTTTGTTGTCCCCTTACAGTGACTCCATATGTGACAGAGGCAACATGCTGAGATGTATGCCTCTCTCACATACAGGCACGTGGGTATGCTTGCAGAGATGTTTATGTTAGATTACAAGGAGGCAGGGACCTGCTATTTGCCGGTGTGAACCTCACATGGCTCATTGATGTAAACAATGCATATTTCCATGCATCTTCTGTGTTCAGCATGATTGTTGCACATGCAGACTGCACAGGGTGTTGTGCAACTTGGGGTTGTCATTATCTAGTCTAGTTCTGTGCTTGCATTTGATGTTTGTGTGTATGGCACTGTACTGAACCTATGTCTCTGTCCATTGCAGCATCTATCGAGTGCACGGAAGGCCATGATACGGACACCAGTGCTGAAGCATGTGGCACGCATGATAGCCATGAGATCACTGACACTGAGGTGACCAGCGCCTCAGAGGGGGACAGGAGTGTCCTTGAGGACTCACGCGCAGAAAGCACAACCTCAACATCATTGGATTCCAGTGGGGAGTCAGCGACAATGGTGGTCACAGGGAGTGACAATGCTGCCTCTTCCTCCACCACACATCGGCCAGTGCCCACCATCCCGGCTACTACCACTAGTGCTGTCCGTGCCAGCAGGGCTGTTAAGGGTAGAGTCGCCTTCACCCCAGGCACCGCTGCCTCTGCCCCTGTCTCACCTGCTGCCCTCAGTGTTGAGGCGGTAGAACTCTTGCGCCAGCTGTGTGTGGGTCAGACAGCTCTCCTAAATGCTTTCCAGGATCAGGACAAGAAGTTGGGACAGGTACTGGCATTTATGGAGGGCATTCATTTGGACGTGGGTGGGCTACACAGGACTGTCCAGGGTTTGTCCTCCACCGTGACGGCAGCCATTCAGCTATCACAGCATCCAAGTCCAGCCCCAATGCCTTCACCAACCACCCTGCCAGTGGCAACCTCTGAGGAGAGTGACCACACAACTGAGCCCTCAGGCCCCAAGTCGTCAACACCCAGCACACGACAGCAGCGCTCCAAGCGTGCCAGACCACAGACACCATTCCCAAAAAGTGACACAGGCACACAGGGATGCAAAGAAAAAAGCCCTTCACATGACACTCAGGGGCATCAGGCAAAGAAGCAGGCCTCTAGCTCACGGTCCACAAGATTGCACCCATCACAAGAGACTCCCATCCACACAACTGCTCCAAGTGACAGACAAACAGTTGGCATGCCTGCTGTGGTGCTGGTGCCGCTGAAGGGAAAGCCCACAAAGCAACCTAAGACTGCTTCACCCAGGACCTCTACTCCCACCCACACCCCTGTGAAGCGTGTTCAGGAGAGCAATGTGAGTGGTTCACCAGGACCACAGGGGATGGAGGGTAAAAGGCAAGCAAAAAGCAAGGCTAAGTCCATATCCAGCAAATCCCCACAAGGAGGGCCACCTGCACCTGTCACACCTTTGGTGGAGAGGGACTCTGTTGTGCCAGCCACACTTCCCACTACTCCCAAGACACTTCTGCAATATCGGATACCCAAGAAGTGTAGAGGCAGCCCTCAACATTCACCCTCACCCACTGTGTCTCACCGCAGCGTCTCTCCGCCTCCACGTGCCACCATGCCACCCGGTCCGAGCAGCCCTACACCTGCCACAGCCACTACTGCCTCTGTGTCTCATGGCAGCATCTCTCCACCTCCACGTGCCACCATGCCACCCGGTCCAAGCAGCCCTACACCTGCCACAGCCACTACTGCCTCTGTGTCTCACGGCAGCATCTCTCCGCCTCCACGTGCCACCATGCCACCCAGTCCAAGCAGGCCTACACCTGCCACAGCCACTACTGCCTCTGTGTCTCACGGCAGCATCTCTCCGCCCCCACGTGCCACCATGCCACCCAGTATGAGCAGGCCTACACCTGCCACAGCCACTACTGCCTCTGTGTCTCACAGCAGCATCTCTCCGCCTCCACGTGCCACCATGCCACCCGGTCCAAGCAGCCCTACGCCTGCCACAGCCACTGCTGACTCTGACTCTGATGATCCTCTCTCTCCCAGGTCCAGTTCCGCCAGTGGCCACGACAATCAGCCACCTCCCACTCCAACTGACAGGCAAGTCTGAGGCACAGACCCCCTCCCATACCCATCTCTCCTACAGCGGTGCCTGGACTGAGCTTTGATAGCCCCGGTGCTTTGGTCATTCACATGGCAGTGTACGGTGTTACACATTCACTGTAAACATTTTCATGCACACATGTGCATTGTTTGGACTGTGGACTGGCCAATGGCCTTTCAATTGTTTGAAATTTTGTGCCTATCAGGATATTTTGCAATAAACACTGTTACTCCTGTCGTATCGTTTGTTACTGCCCTTGCTTAATTATCCATTTTGATGTGTGGGTATGGATAAATGTGCCACATGCTCTGCATGGCACTTCCACATTGCCATTTACTTCATTCACTTTGGCATTGTTTGGCAAAAGTAACACACACTTTTGGTCTGCTTGACTCTGACGTTTGGGGGTGCAATGATGTTTGTGGTTGTTGATGTACTCTTGCAATCATCATTCGCCAGTTGATTTCAGTATGATTGTACACATGTCATGTTAGGGGGCTATACCACAACAGAGGTGAACTCTACACACAGTCTAACTTGCGGGGTGTCCAAGGTTGGTGATGTCTGTGTGATGTGTTTGGATGTGTGAACAGCAGTGTGTGTGTGGTAATCTTGTGAAGGCCTGTCTTCGTACTCACATGGGTATATTTGGATGTGTGCAGTTGAGTGGTCACACAGTGTGCTTGGCCTGTCCTTTTCAGTGGTGTTGAGGTGTATGTGGCCCTGTACATGCCAACTACAAACATGTATGTTCCAGGTGGGGTTTGCCCCCTCATACTCATCTTGGCAGTGGAAGGAGGGGGTTTCACACCACAAGCACCTTTTTTTGCATTACTTTGCAGGTGGGGTTTGCCCCCTAATACTCATCTTGGCAGTGGCAGGAGGGGGGTTTAACACCACATGCACCTTTTTGGCATCACCTTGCAGGTGTTGTTTTGCCACCTATTACTCATCTTGGCAGTGGCAGGAAGGGGGTTTCACACCACAAGCACCTTGTTGGCATTACTTTGCAGGTGGGGTTTGCCCCTGATATTCATCTTGGAAGTGGCAGGAGGGGGGTTTCACACCACAAGCACCTTTTTGGCATTACTTTGCAGGTGGGGTTTGCCCCTGATACTCATCTGGGCAGTGGCAGGAGGGGGGTTTAACACCACATGCACCTTTTTGGCATCACCTTGCAGGTGTTGTTTTGGCACCTATTACTCATATTGGCAGAGGCAGGAAGTGGGTTTAACACCACATGCACCTTTTTGGCATTACTGTGCAGGTGGGGTTTGCCCCCTAATACTCATCTTGGCAGTGGCAGGAGGGGGGTTTAACACCACATGCACCTTTTTGGCATTACTTTGCAGGTGGGGTTTGCCCCCTAATACTCATCTTGGCAGTGGCAGGAAGTGGGTTTAACACCACAAGCACCTTTTTGGCATTACTTTGCAGGTGGGGTTTGCCCCCTAATACTCATCTTGGCAGTGGCAGGAGGGGGGTTTAACACCACATGCACCATTTTGGCATCACCTTGCAGGTGTTGTTTTGCCACCTATTACTCATCTTGGCAGTGGAAGGAAGGGGGTTTCACACCACAAGCAGCTTTTTGGCATTACTTTGCAGGTGGGGTTTGCCCCTGATACTCACCTTGGCAGTGGCAGGAGGGGGGTTTAACACCACATGTACCTTTTTGGCATCACCTTGCAAGTGTTGTTTTGCCACCTATTACTCATCTTGGCAGTGGCAGGAATGGGGTTCCACATCACAAGCACCTATTTGGCATTACTATGCAGGTGTTGTTTTGCCACAATACACCTATGAACTTGTTCACATACATCACTATCCCTGAATATCAGATGGGCACACATTTTGATGTTGAACAGGGTGGGATGGTAGGAGCTGTGATGGTGTCAGGTAATGACAGCTGCTATCAACAGAGGCACACAATGTATATTTGGGCCAGGGCCAACACAATCCTTACACGTCCCTGTGACTGCCCATGCGTGCCGCTGGACCTGCCTACTGGATTGTGCGGAACTTTTCCCGCGTCTTCACCGCTGCGGTGATGTGACCGGGAGGATGCGGTGATGACGTTGTTGATGGATGACCCTGATGCGGAGGTGTGGCATAGACGTACCTGCGGTGTTGTCGACGGCGGCGGCATCTTTGTTGATCACGGATCAGGAACAGCAGCAGTACGGCTTGTAGAGCAGTATCCATTGCGGTAGCGAACGCGTGGAGTTGTGTGTTATTGCTGTTTTCCTCCGCAGTATTGCTTCCGCCGTGTTTCAATGGGTGGTTTCTCCGTTGCGGTCCTATTGCCTATTTGAGGCATTGTGATTCGGACGGCGGTCTACACGTCATTCCGCACGGCGGTCTCCCGCTATTGGCTACGTCCACCCTTGTCGCAGAACCAAAGTACTGGCGGTACTGAAAACACCGCGGCGGTAGGCATTTGGCCTATGTCTGCCCATCGTAATATGGCGGTCGGGGATTCGCGACCGTGGTTGGCAGAACAGCACTCGCCACGCCGGCGGAAGCCACCGCTGGCACGGCGGTGGCGATCCGCCCGCCATCGTAATGACCCCCATAGATCCAGAAGAAGGGACTCCGATTAGGGTGTGCGAGTCCCTGTGTTGGGTTTCACCAGTAATCAGTAGTAGACAAGGCACTTGAGCACACCCACTGAAACTTTCAAGTGTTTCATTTGGCACGCTGTAGGTTTAAGTCTTGTCATCTGAGGGATTGGAGCCTTGACTGACATTAAATGATGACCCCCCCCATCAGTGAAATATAGGAATGTTTCTGAAGGTCAGCCCTTATTTAACTGACTGCGCAATAAATGCTAACTGCCTTTTGTGGGGCTGGCTGTGTGAGGCAGACAAGAGATTTGCTCATCACATAACAGCAAAACAACTTTTGGTAGCACGAGTTTAGAAGGTGACATGAGCCCGTTTGTCTTTGGACCTTGTCAAAGCCTGAGTGAGAGAGTCACCAGCAACACACTCAGTGCAGACGTCCATGGCTGCTGGTTAGCTGTCATTATTCATCCGACAGTATAAGAGATATTGCAAAATCTGATTTAAAAATTCACTTGTTCCATTGAAAACACTAATTTGATGACATGGGTAGCATGCATTAAAGAAACGGCTTGTTGCTTTAAAAGCCGCCTTTATTTCTCCTTAAGATATTGTTCCTGGTATTAAGGATAATAATTCAACCCATTGCAGAGTAAATTCAGGGGCCTCACCGACGCACGTTAAGCGCCCAGGGTCAAATATCGCCAGTGGTATTTTTTATTTTAAAGTTCCTATTCATGCTATTGTACTCTCACTCATAGTTTCCAACACCTGCAGAGTAGCCTATGAGCCTCTCTAGGGTATGAAGTATGGTTGTGTATTGCTAGCTGTTGTGAACATTTGCACTAGATGGAGCCTTATATGCCTATTCACTCCTTCCGGTTAGTGGAAATACATGTACGTAAGGTTATGAGCATATATCCAGCCAGCTGATGCCTACAATATGTTTCTGTGTTTAGCGTTAGAAGCCACCACGCTAAAAATGCTTTTCTGAAGAGGGGAATGAAACATCTGCTAAGCCGGAACAACACGTAGCTGTAAATTGTTGCCATAGTCTAAACCATAGATGGATGGATGGGTGGGCGTAAGAGTTGCAGGAGAGTGTGTCCAGAAGGATGAGTGGATGTGTAAATGGACGAATGCTCCATCTGAGTGACAAATGAATGGATGATTTTCTAATAAATGGCTACATTGGCCGGTGGGTGAATGAGTAAATGTGAGAGTTTCTAGAAGGATGGATGGATGTATGCATGAACAGATGCTGCGAATGATGGAAACATGGATGAATAATGGGGGATGATTAGGTGAATGATGAATGGGCTGAACACCCTTATATTGGCTGGACTCGTTCAATACGTAAAAGTAATCGCCAACTTTTACGCCTCACCACTTTGAAATATCACCAGCCGCCACTGGAGAGAAGACCTGCCTGTTATACCACAAATGCGTGGCGACGAGTGAAGCATATGGCAGGATACATACGATAAACATCTAACAGTCCCACGTCATCTTGCACGCCTGTGACACGGCACATTTGGGTGTGCTGGTAAAGTTTGTGCAGCCACTAATATGCACTTCTGTCTTCATTTGGGTGCACATGAGCTCATAAGTATTGACTGAGCTGTGGTGGCACAGTGTTCAGTAATTTTCAGTACTGGGGGCGAGCACATGAGTGTTTCAAGGTTACTTAAGGGTCGGACTGGGACAAAAAATAGGCCTGGGCACCATTAGCGAAGCAGATAGCTAAAAAAGGGGTAAAATGAAAGGAATTAACAGTAAAACCCAACCCACTAGGCCATAAAACCGACCACACCTTCTAAAAAACCGACCCACACTCTGATCCGTCAGACCAGCCCATCGGGCCTTGCCTGATTGCCCTGTAGGCCATGCAGGCCCTGGGTTACTTTAAGAACAGATAAAAACCACGTGAGCACACCTTGATTGGGCACACAGTGTTGGATAATGCACAGAGTGGGGCTGTCATCACCTCAGGATTTACTGAAAGTTAAAGTATATAAATGTATATGTTTCTCCCACTTCTGCGAACTGCCTTTTGCGCTTTCAAATAGAAGCCTTTTGTGCAATGGTCATTTTTGAGAAGTGGGCTGTCTATTCTCTGACAGGAAGCAGAGAATACCAGGGGCCCGATTCACAAAGGTAAACCTAGACCAAAAGTCTAAGTTTATGACTTTCGGTATTCACAAAGGTAAACTTAGACCTAAAGTGTAAGTTTACATCTTTTGGTATTCACAAAGGTAAACTTAGACCAAAAGTGTAAATTTACAACTTTTGGTATTCACAAAGGTAAACGTAGACAAAAGTCTAAGTTTACAACTTTAGGTATTCACAAAGGTAAGTTACAAGTAGTATCTTTACATCCGCACTCGGGGCAGAATCTCCGCCCGAGAGCCGAAATTCCACTCTGCACCCAGAGAGTACACGACGGGTGCGGAGTGGAATCTCCATACTCAGGGTAAAAACTCTGCTAGGAGTGCGGTCGTAAAGATACTACTCGTAACTTACCTATGTGAATACCGAAAGTTGTAGACTTTTGGTCTTAGTTTACCTATGTGTATACCGAAAGTCATAAACTTAGACTTTTGTTCTAAGTTTACCTTTGTGAATCAGTCCCCAGGGGTATGTCTAGGTTAGAAAAGGTATTTACCGTGTGCCAGCCCTGGTATCCCAGTCGATCAGCCTCAATGATCAGATGCACATCAGTGATTGTCTTTACTCCTGGTTAACTCATGTTTCCCTGACTGATGGCTAGTTAAGGTTCCCTGTTGGCACCAGTCCAGCTGCTAGATTTTAATTCTTGGCATTCCCACTCCTGCATGGAAACATTTCTGAGCTCATCATAGTTAATCTTTAAATATTCATTGATTTGTGTTGGGTAAAGTTGATGCCTAAGTCTGTGGCATGGGCCGATGGGGGTGTGGCTGACTGCCCAAGATGGAGGTTGCATAAGCGACGAGCTCCGTGCCCGGGACACTCATCCGGCATTTCCTGACGGCTACTGGTGGCCCTGTAGCCCCGTGGAGTAACGCATTGGTGGCGGCTCCCTAGGGGACTGTGCACGGAGCCTTTTGCTGGGCCATGCTGTGCTGTTGGGGGTCGTCTGGCATCCAAGAGCGGACCCGGCTGCGATGACCTGGTACTTCATAGAACAGGCCTGAAAAGCATCGGCCTGCCCTACTCCCGCAGCTTGTGGTGAGGCCGGGCACAGCGGCGTGCTTCACCACGCGAGACCCCGGCTGCTGGCCTGCTTCCCACAACTTGGCGACTGCTCAGAGGTAACTGGTGGAGAGTTGTGGAGGCCCTACTGGGACTGATCGCACCCTCCCATCCCTCCGGTGAGTGTGGGACCGCTGTCTTTTTTTAAAGAGATCGACGATTTCCAGGACTATGACGCAGTGAATGCGTCCACCGAGCCTCTCCCTCTGCGCTCTCCTGGCCGGAGATTTATGGTGATGTGGGGGAAGATGAATGCCTCTGACGCGTTGTCATAGACTGGTGGATGCATTATTGGTGCGGGCCCCCTCAACTCCTCTCTTAATTGCTGCCATGCTTACCTGGCCTGGAGGTCCTGCTAGCTCGCACTGGAAGAGGTGTTGAGCGCTGCCAGTCTCACCGGACGTCTTGGCGCGGACACTGGGAGGGTGAGCTGGCTTGGTGTGTGATAGGCCTGGAGGAGCCGGTCCTTTTCTTCTCTCCCTGATGGCTGGCGGCTGGTGGTGCGCTGCGAACAGACAACGGGGTGATCCGGAGGGCCCCCTTCTCCCTCTCCCTGCTTGCGACTTTGGGGATCGGGGGTTCTACTTATATGGTGCAGTGGGGCGCACATCGATTTCACGATCGTATTTTCCAAGCTGGGGGACTGTGAAGCTGAGAGGTGGTACAGACACTATTGAGCCTTCCTTCTCCCCCTCTTCATCTCTTGTTGCCTAGTTATGTGGCCCGTGGCTCGATGGCGGTGAGAGCCCTAACTTCTTGCAGTGGTGCAGCACTGGAGTGATCTGCGGTTCCATTTTTCTTTTTTGCCTTCCCCATTGGTGTTAGGATGCACACCTAGTACTGCCTGTATACCTATAGCACCAATCCTAGTGGGGTCGCGCTTGAATCCACAGGCGTCGCCTTGCAGATTCCATAGAGTTGTCACCATTCGTTACGGCTGGGCTGGATTGTGAGCGGCAATGGGCAGGAACAAGACAGAGACGACGATGGACGCTGGTTGGGCTGGCTCGCCACCTTTAGAGACCTCCTCAATACCTTCTCATCGAACTGATGATGGCACCACGCCTCTGCCTCCTGTAGACAAGCTGGATATGATACTCCAGGAAATCCGGGAATCGCGCTCGGCTACAGCGCAACAAATAGGCACTATATCCACTGAACTAAATTTGCTTAAGGACGATCATAAGAAACTTGCGGATAAGGTGAAAGACTTTGACCACTCACTTACAACGCTACAACCACAGGTGAAGGAACACGATGTGCACATACAACAGTTGCAGCAACAGGTTGAGGCGTTGCATGCCCGGGCTGATGATGCGGAAGGTAGGGCCCGACGCAATAACCTTCGCATTATTTGGCTTCCTGAAAGTGCAGAAGGGCAACATCCCATGACCTTTGTTGAGGAATGGTTAAAGGCCAGTGTAGCCCCCACCGGCCTATCAGCACATTTCACGGTGGAACGGGCCCACCGCATGCCGATGCGTAAACCCATCCCTGGTGCTAACCCACGCCCGATGTTGGCCAGAATCCTAAATTATAGGGATCGTGATCACATCTTGCAAACGGTCCGGGACACTGGTCCCATCCATTTTGACAATACAAAAATCTCCATCTTCCCAGATTATACACTGACAGTTCAACGCCTACCTTACTCATTCATGGAGGTCAAGGCCCGAGCCCGCGCTGCAGGATTGACGTTTGCCCTTTTATTCCCTGCCAAACCCAAGATCATTCACAATGTGCCTGTTTCTTTGACATGCCCGAAAGCGCATGGGAATGGTTAGATAGGAACTTTCCGGACACCGCACGTGCCATACGCCCTACACAACTTCAGCCGAAGCCACGGCGCCTTCCACGCTGTAGAAGAAGGGGACTCACTACACAGAGCACTGTGACTAATCCTCCATCACAGCAATCAGTACTGGAGGGTAGACGTGCTGCCCTCCGTTCGGCCTTAGCATTGCGGATTCCTCGTGCGCCTATCAGCTCTAGCCCGTCAGTGGAGGTCTCATCGGACTCAGACTCTGGGTGCAGTATGGCGTTATTTCCATCTGTGTCCAAACAACTTAACAATGATCCCTTGGCTGAATAAGTAATGTGAATGTATTGTATTTTGAGATATAGTTTTTTCAGGTTCTCCGGTATTAGTCCAGCCCCCCGAGTGGGAACACTTATTTCTTCATTGCATGCCATGTCTCATTTGTTATATCATGATTCAAACATGGGCGGCTCCACGGAAGGCTGCAGGGTAAGCTCAGATATTTTAGTCCTGTGGCCCGGTCTGTCCTGGGTTACTCCACTTTTCACAGCCGATACTTACGTACCTAAATTAAGCAGCCTACCCCACAGGCGAGAAGACTTCTTGTTATTCAGTGTGTTATGTGTCTTGCTCGCACAGTTTGGTCGACCGAAGTTTAGTCATTTGACCCTGTATTGGGTTTTTGTTCTGTTGTTTATGCTACTGATCTGTTTCCCGATGTGACTGAGGGTGTGGGGGATGGGTGCCTGTGGGGTGGTTGGGGGGATGGGATGGGATGGGACACATGTTTGGATGATATGTCTGTAGCAAAGTCATATACTGTCATCTCCTGGAATATACGGGGGATGTGTTCGATACAGAAGCGATTTAGGATAGTTGCCTAATTACACCATCACCGGGCACAGATAGTATATCTCCAAGAAACACACTTGATCTCTTCCGAACTTAATAAGGTGCAGAGACGATGGAGGGGACAATTGTATGGTACTGTATACTCTGCCTTCTCCCGAGGAGAGGCGATTTGGCTGCAAGCGGGAGTCCCTTTTTCACTGACAGACAACAGGATTGACGATCAGGGGAGGTATGTACTCTTACAGGGGACACTGGATGGTACACTGGTGGTCTTGGGGTCGATCTATGCGCCTAATACTGACCAAGATGCTTTCCTTTCTCGCCTTTCACTGGCCCTATCCGACTGGGCACAATATCCGTGGATATTGGGAGGGGATTTTAATGCTGTGTTTGATACATACCTTGACCGATCACACCCTCCCTTATCCAACATGGCCGCCACTGTACAAGCGGCCAGCTTGGCTAACTGGTTGAAGGGGTGGGGACTGTTGGACGTGTGGAGGATGCAACACGTTGGTATGCGTGAATACTCATTCTATTCCTACCCGCACTCCTTGCACACACGTCTGGATCATTTCCTTTGCTCCCCAGACCTGTTCTCTATGATAGTGCGCACCTCATATTTGGGTAAAACCATCTCAGACCATAACCCCTTGGAGTTGGTACTTAACTGGGGTCGAACCCCCACGCCGATTCCCACATGGCGCCTACAACCGATACAACTGGAAGACCCGATTTACCGGGATAAATTGGCTGCTACCATTAATACCTACTTTACGGACAACGAGGGTACGGCGACGTCTAGGCTTGTTGAATGGGAGGCGTTCAAAGTGATAATCCGAGGGGACACTGGTAGGGATTCAAAGTGATAATCCTATGGGGACACTGGTAGGGATTCGGCGAGAAGCCATACGAGATCTTACAGACCAAGAGGGTTTGTTACAAGTGCTAGAAATAGCCGCTCAGACTGATGACAGGAAGGAACCGGACCTCCAGGAAGCCAGGATTAGATATGCCGATCTGTTAGAACACTTGATAGTGATAGACTTGCGTGCATACACACTGCGCACTCATGCAGATTCGGACAGGTCAGGCACACTACTGGCCAGGTTGATTAGACCGCAGCCCTTCCCTACACCTATTCTGGCTATACGTAATAACCACCAAGAATTGCTCACCACACAGGTGGACATTAATAAAACATTCCATGATTATTATGCAACTATTTACGCTGCCCCCTCTCATGTCACGACGGTCGCAACCACTACATTCTTGGAGTTGCTAGTACTTCCCACTATCACGGCAGCTCAGGCTGAGGATTTGGCGGCCCCCCTGACCGCTCCCAAAATCCGTGGTGCTATACGAGGAATTGCCCGCAACAAGACCCCATGCTCTGATGGGCTCCCCATTGAGTTTTACTCTACCTTCGCAGCACCCATAGTTCCTAAACTGCTCCAACTGTACAATACTGCCCTGGCAGAGGGTACCTTGCCCCCTACGACTAGGGAGGCAATAGTGACCTCTTTGTTGAAACCTGATATGTCTCCAATATATCTCACAGCATATAGGCCCCTATCGATCCTTAATACGGAGTATAATATTCTTAGTAAACTCTTAGCATCGAGACTTGTTAGGTTTGAAAATCCCATTCTCGCTATACACTTGTTCTACGTTATATTAGGTTAGCAGTGTGCGGCTAAATTAGACACCATTCACATCCACGTTATGCAACCTACTGAGTTATCCCTGCAATGTGCGATCTTCAGTTAGCGAGTATGACTCCATTTTGAATTTCGTAATCCCTATTAGGCTGTGTCTGTACTAGGCCTCATTATTGGTATTGCTTGCCTCAGCATAACACTGTATTCAGTTATTATTTTCTTTTCTGTTCAAGGTTGCCTTCTGACTTACTAATGAATAGGCCATTCTGCCATCGCATACCTATCCTTGTGTGTAGCTCTGCTCCCACGTTAGGAGATGCCGAAACTCAGCACGGCAACCTTGAGATAGGGATAGAGTGTACCCATTTAGCAGGTGGTAACCCATCCTTCTGTGCCTCCTTTGTTTATGTTCGGCCTAAGGCGGTAACTTTCCATTGTGGGCGTGGTTGGGAGGTCCTTGGGAGGAATGATTATGCGTTGCAGACTGTTGGGGGGCTAGTCCCTCTGCAGACATCTAAGGGTGCAGGTCAGATTGGACTCCTCTGCAGAGTATTGCTAATAAACAACTGTTTGTATTCTCTACTGTCTGACCGACTCTTCATTTGGTGGAAGGCGATTAGGAGGTTGTAGATAACCCAGGTGGCCCTTTTCGGGCCACTTCCTTCAGTTGGTGTACGAACGGGGACCCCGCAAGGTGACCCAACTCGCCCGTAATCGGGTTGTTGGGTCGAGGTTGCGTCCGGTCGGTCGGGCGGATTGGGGATCCCCACACGATAAGAGCCCGGTTCTCTTGGCTGCCCCGCCCGTCTGATTGGGTGACTCCTCGTCTAGTGGTCACCGGCTTGGGTCCTGAGAAGGCGAAACCTTGAATTTGACCGTTTGGTCCGAAGAGTCGGCAATGGAGAATAATCTTGCTAGACCTGAGTGCACCAGGTGAGTGATTTGAATTCTTGGAAAATGTGGCACCATGGTTGAACGGCACGAGCCTACGGGCTGTGTCTGGTACAGTCTCCGGACTGTCTTGTCTTGATCTTGGTGGGTTTGCGGACCCTTAAAAGACACAGAGGGGCATATTCTCAAGGAACTATCACCGAGTTAACGGCACTTTATCTCAGCCAAAGTTGCGATAAAATTATTGCCCCATTCACAAGCTGGTGCTAACAGCCGATACCACCAGTTTACTTGCGAAAGCATCCGAAAAAACATCGCCACAGATGACCCCGGCAACTATCGCTAATGAGATGCAGAGTAGGCGTTCCCGAGCAAAAAGCCACGATAACACCACACCTCAACATTCTCAACGACCAGCCACATCCGCGATAAGACCACAAAAAAGGCGATAAGGCGCGTTAGCAGCAGGAAATTAACACCTGCTCTGACCTGGTGTAAAGTCGGACAACAACCTGCACCATCAAAGGGAGCCCAGCCCAGAGCCACACATGAAGAACAACAGATGCCATGGAGCCACACACCATGCATCCCGGAGCCCCGAGAGGGCAACAACACCCACCGCCACCACCCCCAGGATCGCTACCCCCCCGGCTCCCCCCCCGGACCACCACAGAGGCAGCGCAGACAAAGACAGCGGACCTCCGCATCCTGAACATCATTGCCCACAGGCTGACAGTACCAACACAGCGGACAACCAACATCCCTCCGCAGACAAAGCTGCTGGCTGTGCTGCACCTGTTGGCCTCTGGTACCTCCCAACCAACAACCGCCAGAGTCGGAGGAGTCTCACAGCCAGCCCCATCCAAGTTCCTCACACCTGTCCTGGATGCCATCATCAGCCAGGTACCCCAGTACCTATACGTCCCCCATAATGCGCAGGAACAGCTGGAGACCAAGCAAGGACTATACGCCATAGCTGGCTTCCCGCACATGTTGGGGGCAATTGACTGCACACATGTCCTACTTGTGCCCCCTGCCGACACTGCACACAATTACCGCAACAGAAAGCACACGCATTCCATCAACGTGCAGGCAATAGTGGACCACAGGGGACTCTTCACCAATGTCGTAGCCAACTACCCAGGCAGTGTGCATGATCCCCTCATCTTCGGACAGTCCAACATCAACCAGCGCTTCCAGGATGGCACCTATGGGAATGCACTGCTCGTTGGCAAGTACCAAATGAACACACCACACACCTCAACTCCACAATCATGCAACTCACAACTCTGGCACTGCACATGTCACAAAATCACATACAACATGCCAAACAACATGCCCACCCACCAGACACGACAGCACAACTTACTGTGGCAACCTTGGTTAGCCATGTACATGAGCCATCAAAGGCATGGCACCTCAGCCACACAATAGCGGAATGTGGGGAGAGGTGGGAACCAGGCATGTGCGAAGGAGGCAAGTGACCCATGAATGAGAATGTACAGAATGCCAAGTGTGGCGTGGAAGTGCTGGATAGACTGCAGTATGCAGACCACAGACATATCCATGTCTACATGCACTGCTGGTGTTTGGAGTGTAGTGGACAGTGGACGCAACCATGTCACCCCAGCCAGTGGGGAAGATCTCGGAAATGTAGCTTGTGACGTCCCCCCTGTAAGCGTGTGCGGAGTGGGCTGGCCCGGAGGACGCCAGGCCAGCGTAGGGGTGTGAATAAAAAGCACGTAGCTCTGGCGTGGTTCTCTTCCGGAATGCCCAACGTATCTGCCAGGGCGGCGCCTCCCACCCTGCCACGAGGCCGACGCCGTCAGCGGTGTGGCCTGCGATCCTGTGCGTCTGCTGCACCCCGGGCCGCTGGTCCCCCAACCCGTCATGCCCGCCCCTGCGCAGCCAGGCCTCACTGCTCACCTGCCGACACCAGCGTGTGTCAAAGAGGGCCCACCACATGCCGGGGCAAGCTCCAAGCCTGAAGCCCGCAACCTCGGCAGCCTCCTCAGACCATCACGGCCTCCGCGACACAGGCCCGCTTTACTCCTTTTTCGTTGACGTGCTCCACCGCTGCCTCCGGCCTACACTACGGTCAAGTAGGTCACACATTTGGAACTGAGTCTTGATTATGCAATGGCAGAGTACACACTTTATGGCTGAGTTTATATCACTGTACTCCCTGCGATGTGGTGCCACCAACTCTGTGCATAGCATTCGAAATACACCTGTCTGTGGTCCCTTGCTGACTACTGCCTTCGGCCTACACTGCGGTCAAGTAGGTCACACATTTGGAACTGAGTCTTGATTACACAATGGCAAAGTACATATTTATGGCATCGTTTATATCCCTAAACTCCCTTCGATGTGGTGCCACCAACTCTGTGCATAGAATTCCGACCACACGTGTCTGTGGGCCCTTGCGGATTTCTGCCTTCGGCCTACACAGCGGTCCAGCAGGCCTCACACCAATCCAATACAGTCCGCAACAGGCAGGACACGGCATCGTCGCTGGCTAAACACCCGCTCAGCTCTGGTGCCTCCACCTCCGTCAACCAGGAATCTTCTCCACATGCCATTTCAACACCATGTGTTAGAGATACAGGAGGAGCTGGCTGCACAGCGGGTGCCCCGCGCTGACCGCTGCCTCCGGCACCCACTGCGGTCGAGTAGGACACACAATTGGAACTGAGTCTTGATTTGTTCATTGCAGAGCTTATATCATTGTACAGGTCTCATCGCAGACTGCATCCCCTTCCGGCTCTGGTACCACTGACTCTGTGCCACGGGAGTCATGGACACTCTCTGGTTGAACGTTGGTGGCGTCTGAGTCTATGGCCTGAGGGTTGTCTTCATCATCATGTAGCTGATACTGACATTGTGGGAAAGAGGAGACTGTAGCATTCAACTCCTCCATATTGCCTGTTTCTGCTTGCTTCTGCCCTCTGCATCATGCCCTGGATGGACACCTTCCACTGTCCCCCGTAACACTCTGCGACATTCTCGTGGACATCAACGAGGACCCGCTCAGCTCTCGTGGCCCTATCTCAGTGCATCGCAAGTCACTGTCCCGTGGTGGTGTGCCTGATCCGGCCGCTGAGCATCCGGGGCCACCGACTCTGTGCAGCTCAAGTCATGGACCCTTGCTGTTTGTACTTTGAACTCCTGATTGTCTGATCACTGTTGTAGTTGTTGCCAGCACCAACCAACCCCTGAGGGGTGGCTTACACTACCCAACACCCATCCAGCACAGGCGTCACTGGACGTGTGACCCTGGCAATAAAAGGGGCCGGGCGCACGTGCCCGTAGCCAGTTCCACAATTAAATCAGTATGTCCGTGTGGTCATTCTGTATGCATGTGGGCCCTGGCTGTGTACAGCGTGCGCAACCTTGTCACCTCAGGCAGTGGGGTGGACCTGGGACATATATCTGTGTTGGACCCCCCTGTGGGCGTGAGGGAGTGGACCGGCGTACGGCAGTACGGCAGTACGGCAGTACGGCGTAGGGGTGTGGTCATTCAACACGTGGCTCTGGGCGTGGTTAAGTGTAGGCCTTGCCAAGGCAGTAACTAATGCGTGTGTCTCAGGTGTAGTGTCGGCGCCACCCGTCACGCAATATACAATGTTGCTATGTAGCATGCCCCCAGAGTACGGGCTCGGCCGAGGGGTAAATGAGGGTGCGCAAGCCCACTCGGGGTCAGGGATCAGACATGCCAACTGTTGTGTGTGTCGCTATTTCCGCAGCATAAGCCTCAACCGCATGGCGAGTTCAGCCAGGCATGAACTCTACATCTGTGTCCGTACTGTCCTTACCATAGGCCTACACACACATCCACCTTCAGCGCACGACATCACTGTGTCGTTGTCAGGCTTGTGGACATGTGCAGACAGGCATGACAATAGTGTGCCGTAGGGGTGCAAGTGATGCAACCGCGCTGCGCACACTAGTGAATGGGCTCGGGGGAGGGAAGAGCAGCAGTGAGGCTATGTAATACACATTGATGCCGCTCACTTGCAACATGCAGTACATGTCATGCAGGAATCACAAAGTCACACATATCACACACCAATGAACCACTGAGCCTGCCAACACATCATGCAGAACCAACTATTGACTCATGTCTCTCTGCACTGTCACAGGTGACCAAGGATATGCACTCTGCGCTTGGATGATGTCACCCCTCTGAGCCCCGAACTCACAGGCCCAGAGGCAGTACAATGCGGCCCACAAACGCACCAGGGGCATCGTGGAATGCACATTTGGCGTGTTAAAGTCACGTTTCAGGTGCCTGGACGTCACAGGTGGGAGGCTCCTGTACAGCCCAGACATCGTGTGCAAGATGATCGTTGCATGTTGTGTGTTGCACAACATATGTGTACGCAGCAAGGCCCCATGGATACAAGTGCCAGATGCACCGGACGATGATGATGAGGATGAGGCACGTGGACCACACCCCACTGCAGCCGCAGCAGGAATTGCCCGTAGGAACACCATCATTGACAATTTCTTCACATGAGCACGTCACATTGTGACAGTCCTTGGCAATCATGGGACAGTACAATATGACCACAGGCACAGCATGTGCTACTAAATGCATTCAAAATACACATTCCCTGAGTGCATGTCACTCAGCTGTACAGGCACATCACTCAGACAAGTGTGAGTGCGACATGTATTGCTGACAATTTTATGATTTGCTCATGGATGGTGGGTGTGTCACCTCTGTGCAGAGGGGCTGTTTAGGGTGTCACGTATTCGGACTGCCAGTTCTGTGTGTCGCAGTTAGTAGGGAATCCCACTCTTCGGCGTTTCACATGTGTCCAAATTCATTCAATTTTGGCTGCCATTTGTGTCCTACAGGTGACAACAGGGCTCCTTTTGGGGTCAGATATGTACCACCATGATGCAGGGATGCCCCCTGTGGCTCAAGTCCCACAACATGGGCAACATGTACGTAAGCGGGAGTCACTGCCCCTACATTCGGCCACGCTTTCACGGTGGATTGATCATGGTCATGACACGTCTGTGTGCAGGAGAGGTTGCTTGTCCCTTTGCAATGTGAAGGGGAGATGCGGTTTCAATGTGTGTTCCATGCATGTTTCAGCATTGGCGCAGATTACATGCAGACTGCATGTTAATGTACATTGTGACTGTGAGGAGATGCCTATTTGATGCGGGACAATGGTCATCTGTTCTACGTCACGGATGTGTGGTTGTGCTCGTACATTGTCATCTCACCGTATTTTTACTCTGCTTTTATGGTGCATTTTCCCGCATGACGCGTGGGGATTGCAGGCCTATAGCTGGGTATCGCTGATTTTTGTATCGCAATTGGCATCATCGCTACTATTTTCGCGTTCGTGTTTCGCGTTTTTTCGGCATCGCGTTAATTTTAACACATTCTTTTGACGCGTTATCGTGGGACTATCGCATGGGGCCGCCGTGTTGTGAATACCACGTTAACAAGGAGTTGTTTTCCCGTGATAGACTGCGATGTGAAGAGTTGTGTTCAGCTAATTTTGCGGTAGTTATCACACGTTCTTGAGAATATGCCCCAGTGTGTTTGTGAACAGTCTACCAGGCCAACTGGAAATTGAGCCCACTCTTGAAAAGGTCTGGGACTGTTTGCGAACAATCTGCCAGGCCAAATGGAAATTCGGCCTATTCTTGAAAATTTCTGGGGCTAGAGCCTGTCTTCTTGTCTTGGTACAGTCTGTGGACTGTCTTGTCTTGGTACAGTCTGCGGACTGTAGGGTGCGGTTTTCAGACTGCTTCGATTTGGTTTTGGCCGTTTTGTTGGTTGGTGTTATATTTGTCCATTGGGGACAGTGCATGTGTCTTATATTACGAAGCCTTGTCTAAGCAAGTTAGGGTGTTTTGGATGTCGGTGATGTTCCACTGAAGCTCGATTGGAAGAGAGGCAGCCTGCGCCTCCAGAGGGTACCCCAAATTTTGATGTATACGTCAAGCATGGCATTGGTCCTATTATGTTTAGCACGTTGTGGAATAAATATACGAGGGACAATGCTGATTTACAGTGGCCGCTTACTGGCACATTTGATGAACAAAATTTGAATTACTTGCAGGACAAATTGTTCGCTAAAAAGGGCAGGCAGTCGATGTTTGATTCTCTGATGACATGGCAGAAGGAAGCGAAGCAACGGCGTATGAGAGCAGAGAAGCAAGCTCGGAGGGGACAGACGCAAACGATAGCGCAGAAAGCAATGGCCTGTGAAAGAGAAAAGATCGAGAAAGGCATAGAGTGTGCAGATAGGAAGTTTCGATTGCAGAGTGATAAATGTTATGTTGCTAGAGAGGAAGGCGATGTTTTCGTTGAGGAGTTATTGGATTCTCGACCCCCACCTCCTTATGCCCCCGAACGGATATATCCCATAATTCCAACACCTCAGTCTTCGGCCTCTGGTTCTGCTATTCCTAGTCTTTCTGTTTCTAGCTCTACTGCTTTGGCCCCGGACCCGCCTGCTTCTTCCCCACTTTCGCAAGTTACAGGGGTGGGGGCCGTCAGTTCCCCTATTCTGTCTCCTGACTCCGTATCTGTGGTCACGCCTTCTCTTACTCCTGCAACACAGTCTTTGTTCGCGATGGTACCTGTTTCTTCATCTGCTCTTTCCCCTTTGAGTGTGTTACCTCAGGCATTGCAAAATGCCGAGACGCCGGTGCGTGGAGTGCATGAAGGGAATTGGGCAGCGGCACGTGACCGCATGGAGAAAATGTTGGTGCGCTCTGCTGTGGGTGATGAGGAAAAGAGAATGGTGGCTGACCAGGCTGCACAGTGGGCCCAGAATTCGATTTATAGTGTGGAAGATGTGTGGAGCGTGATGAAAGATTATGAGCCGTTTATACAACAACATGCTCTTAAGCATATGTCGGCTACGCTTATAGGATTGTGGGAACAGTGTTTCAAGGGTATTGCACCGCAGATAATTTATGACATTTGGGATAGGGTATATGCTACAGATATGGCCCCCAATGAGGTTTTCAGTAATGTGACGACATTGGTGGGTTATCGGGGTAGATTGCTTCAAAAGGTCCCGACGACATCGTCACAGTTTCCCATGAGGGAAGTTCATCCCATTTACCACCCCGAAATACCGGAGTTGAGAGATGGGAATGATGTTGTTACTCGCCCACGAGTGGCGGCCCGTTTCCAGGAACAGTGGATCTACACTCCTTGGAAGAGGAGTGAGGTAATATACTCCTGACCGGAACAGTACACCGGGTGTGCCCATGGGGTACAACCAATGTGCATACTGTAAAAAGGAGGGGCATTGGCGAAATGAGTGTCCGGAGTTGCTGCAGAAAGTTGAGGCCCCGAGAGGTAGGGGTTTTAGAGGATGTGGTATAGGAGGAGGGGGCCGCGGAGAGGGGCAGTCTGAGAATATATCGTATGCTCATTGGAACAAGAACTATTTCGACAAACCCCGGGGAAGGCAGTACTATCATGACGACTATGACATGGACGAAGTGACGGGGATGCCCCACAGCTAGGACAGCCAGGGAAAGGGTAAGGGACCGGTTCCGGTGCCTGTAGATCAGCGGGGACATTATGTCACTGTGGATTTGCAAGGCATGCCCAAGATATTCTTACTTGACACGGGCGCTATGAATAGCTCTGTTTCTCGTTCGCTGGTCCCAGGGGCAGCTCTGTCTGGCCAAAACAATGTTTTGGTAGGTTTCTCAGGCATGCCGGTTGTTAGCCCCATTTCCAAACCTCTTGCTCTGACTATTGGTCCCTTTACGGTGGATTCGCCGTTCCTGTTAACGACAAATTGTGGGGAGAATTTGATGGGATTGGATTTGTTGAAGAGATTACATGCCGCCATCTTTTGTTCTCCAGATGGTGTTTACATGACCGTTGGGCCACAGGTGGCTCGTGCAAAACAATGCTTTGCAAAGGACGCATCCCTCCCGGCTGAATTCAAAGAGGTGCCCCGTAGCTTATGGGCAGCAGGAGACACGGATGTGGGATTACTCCAGATCTCGCCGGTCTCTATTCATATCAAAGGCAATGCTGTATTGCCACGTATTCCCCAGTACAAGATTTCACAAGCAGGAGAAAAGGCCTTGTTGCAAATAATACAGGATTTGATCAAGTCTGGTGTGGTTGAGGAGACAGTGGCAAATGTGTGTAATAGCCCTATCCTTCCGATTCTCAAGAAGACACCCTTGGAGTCTTCTTATGCTCATCCTGATGTCTATCGCTTTATAATTGACCTCAGGGAGGTTAATAAAATAGTAGTGCCCCAATATCCTGTAGTCCCAGACATTACCACGATATGGACAATGATTCCCCCATCAGCAAAATTATTTTCCGTGATTGATTTGAAGAATGCTTTCTTTAGCATTCCAATCCATACAGATAGCAGATATCTGTTTGGATTCGCCCTAGCTGGCAGGAGCTTTAGATTCTGTCGTGCTCCTCAAGGCTATACAGAAAGTCCTAGTATCTATAGTCAAGCTTTAAAAACTCAATTGGATTCTTTGGTACTTCCCACTGGCAATGTGCTATTGCAGTACGTTGACGACCTCCTTGTGGCCTCTGATACTGAGGATGGCTGTAAAGATGCCACTGTTAAATTGCTGTTGCATTTGGCACACCATGGCCATAAGGTGTCCCTTTCCAAATTCCAATATTGCAGACAGGAGGTCACCTACTTAGGTCACCTACTGTCGAAGGAGGGTCGCAGACTAACACCTGAGCGCATAGCTGCTATCACTAATATGCCTGTTCCTATGACCCAATGTGAAGTACGTGCATTTATTGATATTACCTGCTTGAGGCGGTCCCTCCGGAGATAAGGGCAGCCCCAGATTTTTCCCCATCTGATCCACAGGCACCTGAGTCTCCATGCCTTTCTGAGCCTGAGTTTCACCCCCTTTTTGTTGATGAAACAGTGCCTGAAGTTGACAGGTACAACTTGCGCCCCCGAAAGAAGGACAGTGCACCAGAGAGACAGTCCAAGAGTTAGGGAAGGACTTGAGATTAGGGTGTAGGTACTATGTCTACAGTGCCTGCGTTAGATTAGGGTGAACTACACTGGTGCACTGCCCTAGTCACTGGACAGGATCGTTGAGGGTACTTGCCATGGAGGGAGGATGCCCTATCCTGAAAGAAGAAGGATTTGTTTCCAGCAAGGGCCGCGATTCGGCAGCCCCCTCGAGGGAGTGCTTCAGAGCACCATCATTGATGAACGATAGGAGCCTGCCAGCGAGGCTCTAGACGGACGCTGGGTAAATTGTGCCCCTCTGGTCGGTTGTATTCTTGTGGCTCCAGTTCATAAGGCTCTTCACATGTACCCATTTGGCCGTGCTGCCATGGAGGAGGAACAGCCCCTAGCAGCACCACCACCAGGGCAGGGTTGTCCTGTGTGGTCTAGCTGGCCTATTAGGAGTAAGATAGTAGTAGTAGTGTTCCTTCTCTTAGTAATGATAATACTGTTTGGGGTAGTATGGTATTTAAAAGAACAGCATCCCGTACACACTTTGCTAGGGACTACCCCGTCTCCACCTGAGCATCTGTTCGTTACGTTGACCCCACATAAAGAGAGACATAGACAGACATATGTTGAAAACGCCTTCCTGCAAATGCTTCACCAAGTACACAATACGACTAATCCCACGAATTACTAGGTGTGTGGATTACTCCCCTCAGTTATGCACAAGAATGATTTACTGGTGTCTTTACCCCTGTCGTACCTAAGTAGTTGTGAGGCATGGTTCCTGTTGCTTTCCATGGTGTATATACATTATCATACTGATGCTATAAATATGACGAAGTCTGATTATGAAGCAGTGTTGGAATATATAGTAGTACACCTGGGTTATACACCTGGGACAGGAGGAAAGGAGGGTACCTTACATCCAGATGCTTGCATGAATGTTTACGAGGGTAACAAGAATGCCACATGGCTGCAAAATGAAATGTTGGATTTTCAGGGATTCAATGTTACCGAATACGTTAAATGTTTCCATGCACGAAATATCACCGAAGATAGAGCCATGCCCGTACCTGTGGTTCATACAGCAGCTAGTTTTTGTGTTGAAGGTTCTGGGAATATTCCGGTGGGACAGAGCAGTTGCAACTACACGTATCGATTAAACACTACTAGTAGCCCACCTTTGCTCACTCCCCCAAATGTATACTTTGTTTGTGGGGAACAGGCTTATACATGGCTCCCTAATGGATGGTCTGGCTGGTGTTATGTCTCTTTTCTTTTACCTCCCGTTTACATTGCACCGTCCAACTATCACAAAGACCATAGTCTGCAGCGGAGAAGTGTATACTTGTTCCGGGTTAGGAGAGTTATTGACACAGCAGATATCGATCAAACTGATACTACTCTACAGCAATTCACGGATGCCATGAAGGGTGTTGTGCCTTTCTGGGGACGTATGTATAATAGTGTTAGCATTCTTTGTCTCACCAGGGTTGTTGAAGGAGTTATCAACACTACAGCAGGCATACTCACTAACATCACGGCTGAGCTCCAGGCTACCAGACTCGTTGCTCTTCAAAATCGGATGGTTTTAGACATCATCCTTGCAGATAGGGGTGGAGCTTGTCGCGTCATAGGCAGCAGTTGCTGCGTCTACATCCCAGACCACGCCCCTAATGTATACTCAGCTATCCAGAAGCTACATAGGCTTGCATCCGATATTCATCAGGACAATGGTTCATGGTCCTTGACAGGGTGATTTTGGGGTCTGATATCATCCTGGGGTTGGAAGATACTTCTTTTTCTAGTGGCTATTGCAGGTGTCATCTTCACGTGCTGCCTATGTGTCAATTGCCTTCCAGCATGCTGCACCTATTGTGTGAGTAAACTCACCCCTACCCCTAAATTGGCAGACCGTAATGATAAAGTCTCTACTATGATGATGCAAGAAATACAGGATATGATGCAGATAGATGAGGGTATTTTTGAGTACTAACAATATCTTGTTATACATGTGTTGCTTTATTTTCCTTTGATATTAGAGTGACTATGCATTTTCTTTTTCCCTGCTTAGAATTGTAAAGACCCTTACCTGATAGCGTCAATAAAGCATTTAGCCTCCACTGCTAAAAGGAGGGTCTGTTAGGTTTGAAATTCCCATTCTCGCTATACACTTGTTCTACGTTATATTAGGTTAGCAGTGTGCAGCTAAATTAGAGACCATTCGCATCCACGTTATGCAACCTACTGAGTTATCCCTGCAATGTGCGAGCTTCAGTTAGCGAGTGTGACTCCATTTTGAATTTCGTAATCCCTATTAGGCTGTGTCTGTACTAGGCCTCATTATTCGTATTGCTTGCCTCAGCAGAACACTGTTATTATTTTCTTTTCTGTTCAAGGTTGCCTTCTGACTTACTAATGAATAGGCCATTCTGCCCTCGCATACCTATCCTTGTGTGTAGCTCTCCTTTTCGGGCCACTTCCTTCAGACTGCTCCCCTTACTCCCCACTCTGATCCACACAGACCAATGTGGCTTTATACCTAAACGCAGCACCTCCTTGAACATACGTCGCCTCTATGCCCTCTTGCATTCTGCCCGAACCAGTACCCCCGTGCGGGTTGCCTCTCCTTAGAGATACGTCAGGCATTTGACTCTTTAAGTTGGTCGTATATGCTGGCTACATTGGTTAAGTATGGGATTCCCCCAGTATTTATTAAATGGGTGACGCTACTTTACACTAAACCTACGGCAAGGGTCAAGACCGGCACCAATATCTCCTCAGCGTATAATGTGTTTCGGGGTACACAGCAAGGTTGCCCGTTGTTGCCCTTGCTGTTTGTGCTTGCTATAGAACCCCTGGCACAACAGCTACGCTGCACAATGGCACCATATGGCATCCCAGTGGGTCGGCTACATCATTCTGTTTCAGCGTATGCGGACGACATGTTGCTTTACCTTGCAGATTTGCATATAGATATGGCGCCTATCACCTTGCTGTTTGAGCAATTTGGGGAGATATCAGGATTACGCCTTAATGCTTCCAAATCAGTGGCTTTTTCCTTTTACGACACATACACATCCCCCACGCTTCAATTTGGTCTAATGCAGCTCAGGGTGGAACCCATTACTTTTAAATATTTAGGGATTTAAATTTACAGGACTACTTTGGACACCGTAGATGGGAATATTGTCCGGGCACTTAATAATCTCAAAACCCAAGTAGCGTTTTGGAATACCTTGCCTTTAACTACTGCAGGCCGTATAGCCGTCTCTAAGATGGTTATGCTCCCTAGACTACTGTATCAATTTGCGAATCTCCCCGTGGTTCTTCCTGCCTGGATCTATAGAGCACTAGATACGTTATTGACATCATTACTTTGGTGGCGAGGCCATCACAGATTGGCTCTTGCCAAAATGCAGTTAACAAATACTGAGGGTGGTATGGGAGCACCAGATTTTAAAGCCTATTCCATAGTAGCCCAATTGCAATGGTTGGCTTATTGGTTAGCTGGCCATAATTTATTTGAGATACATTATTCGCCCGAACGCTTAAGGGCTGGGACATTACAATCCTTATTATGCCCTGGAGTGACTACGATGAAAGACCCTCCATTTCTTTTACATATTGCACTCCACTATTGGAAACTGGCGATGAAATATGCTAACACACCTGTGCCATATGCCCCAAATGTACCCCTGTGCGGTTTACCCACGTTACGTGGAGTATTGTCTGCCACTAGAGTGCGCGGCTGGGTGGAGTCTGGTGCGAACACTGTAGGGGACTTATTTCTAGATGGAAACTTAATGCCTTATGAAGACTTTGTACAGACCTATTCGGCCCCTCCCACACTGTTCTTAACACACGCTGCTGTCACACAATATGTGCGTAGATATTGGTTACTGGTTCAGAAAGAGCCCCCGACCTTCGGATTGTTGCAGACACTGCACATAATGGGGCATGGTATTCATCTGGTTAGGTGGTTGTATCGAGGTCTACGGCCCCATCTGGAAGTTTCCTTGTTGACTCTTCGTCAAAGATGGGAGGTGGAGGTGTCCAGGGAACATACTGACAGGGAGTGGATACAGGTCCTTGAATATCCCTGGCGCGTCTCCCAAAATGCGTGACTTAAAACAATACAACTGTTTGTACTGCATAGGGCCTATCTCATACCTCGGGCGATACAGCATATGTACCCCAATTCCTCATCGGAGTGTCCTAGGTGTCGTAACCTGGAGGCAGATTTTATCCACATGTTTTGGACCTGCCCCTCCCTTGTGGAATTTTGGACGGAGGTTCTACAAGGCCTCACACACCTCTCTGAGCGTTCCTCTTGGAACACCCCTGAAGCCTGCCTCCTAGGGCTCTTTCCTCTTCACGAGAAGGCAAAAGTGTTGCGCCGCTTTATGAGTCTCATCTTAATGCTGGCCAAGAGACTTATCACACAACAATGGAAATCAAACAGGGCACCACGCAAAGGTAAGTGGAGGGAGGAAGTTAAAAAATGGGCCACTGCTGAGAGGGAGGCATTGTACCGCGAAGAATACAGAGGGTTGAGGAAGAAACCAATATCTTTAGAATGGGCTCAACTGTTAGAACATTTCAAAACACAAAATGTAGATGTCACTGATGACTAATGTGATACCGAAATCACAGCCTGCTTTCCCTCCCTCCCCCCTTTTTCCTTTCCTCCTTCCCTCTCCCCCCTCCTCCCTCCCTCCCCTTTCCCCCCTTTCCCGGTAATGGTGCCCCTGCCCTGACCTACCCCCTGATGGAAATTGGAACAGACACTTACGGGTTCATTATGATGGCCGGGCCGACGGTGGCGATCCTCCCACCATCATATTGTGATTCACCCACCGCCAAATTAGGATGGCGGTGGGAATCACATTGGTTCCACGGCAGACGGAAAGTCTGTCCGCCCTGGTCCCGCAAGGCGGTCCTTTTCCGCCCGCCTTGCGGGACCCGAAACCAGGGCATCATTGCGGCGGTGCCGTGCAGGCACCGCCATAGTGATCATGATGAGCCCTTCCGCCTGTCTTTTTGCGGCTGAAATCCTGCCGCAAAAAGACAGGCAGAGACTGGCTTTGGGGGCCCGTTGCGGGCCTCCTCTGTGGGGGGGTGCACAGGGGGGGTACCCATGTTACCCCCTACATTTCCATGCACATGGTGGCAGGCACCGCATGGTGCCTGCCACGTTGTGCATGGAAATGCACAACATGGCATTTTCACATTGCGGACGGTGCTGCAGCCAGCAGCACCGTCCGCAATGTGACAAGGCCAGGATGCGCCCGCCAGTGTGGCGGGCGCATCCTAATTGGGCTGGTGGGACCGCCGCACGTCTGGCAGGCGGTCTCATCACCGTTATGATGGCGGGCGGACTGATGTCCGCCCACCATCATAATGAGCCCCTTAGTTCTTAGTAGCACAGTTCTTTATTGTATTTTTAACATTGACACAGATTAGTTGCTTGATAATAAGATGATAGATAGTGCATTCAAGATTATGGTCAGTATGTTGATTATACATGTATAACGCATATTTAATTTATTAGTTCTATCCAGCTTTGTTAATTTCTACGAACTATATATGTAAGTGGACACCTTGAAGATGTCGTTATTGTAGTCTTATTGTTTGACAAAGATACCATGTCATTGCCAGCTGTTGTGTCTGTGACTTAACAGACTGATGTAAACGCTATTGTAATGTACTACGATTTTCATCAAAACTGAAAACTTAATAAAAATTTGTGTTAAAAAAAAGTCTGTGCCATGGGCCTGCCACAGAGTCCACCTACACTGAAGTCAAGGGATGTCTAAGGGGCTATATCTAGGCAGAAGCCAATGCTGATGGTGCCCCCTAATTGGCTCACATAAAAAAATAGTAGCAGCTCCCCTGCTAAAGTGGGGGAGCGTCACCCCACTGCTTTGCAGCAGTAAAATAAACGAAACATAAAATGATAATAACTCGAGGTTATTATCATTTTATGTTTCCTTCTGCTGCAGCTTTGCGTGGCGGGCGAGAATGCTCCGATGACAAGGAGTAGGGGAGGAGTGGTTTGCCTACTTCTAAGTGTGCATGACTGTTTGGCTGGCCCTCTTGGGCTGGCCAAACCGTCATGCGCACTTTGCATGTTCTCCACCCAGGCTGCAGTGCAGCCTGTGTGAAGAACACGCCCAGGCTCCCATTCGACGGCTGAGTGCCGTACCACGACGCGCAGACCAATCACAACGTTGCATTGCAGCCATTAATGCCATTAATAGGCCATTAATGGTGACAAATGACTGAGTGAAATGCAGGTCCCAGTCAAGGCCTGCTTTAGCGCTGGTAGCGTCCAGTGCAACAGTGTTTGTTGGTGCCCCCCAATGACCACCTCCACCACGGATTCCCTCACTACCACCCTTTAACAGTGCCCCTCAAGTCTCCATAACCACTCTCATTCAGATGCGTTTAATTAGTTATATAGCACCACTCATACCAGAGTAGGGTGTCAGAGCACTTTGCATCACACACACATTACACAGAGACAACCAATCATACGCTTGTAAATATGTGTTTAGGAAATGTTACATAAGATAAAGGACTACATGATGTAGGAGTCACATTTCATCCATAGGAAGGCGGTATGGTTTAATAGTGCTTGGTCTGGAGAAGTACAAACTCAGAATGTAAAAAGTAACACCATAGTTAGGGGTTCTCTTTAATAATAAGAATCAATTTCTACCCAAACTGAGCTACTTTATAGTGAGTCAAAACCTCAACTAGACAAAACTCTGATCTTTCCCCGGGAAGAACATTAATCACAGGATTTATCCTGACATTTTTTTTGTTGTCTAGAAATTACTGGAGGAAAGAAACGCGGTAGCCGGTGCTTTAAAACCAAAATAAACTTGCAAATACCGGTCGCCCCGGAAGTCAGGTCCGCGTTCAGTAGCACCGGTCGCAGCATTGCTCTAGAGCCGGCGCTCCCAGTCAATAGAAGTCAATAGGGAGAGGCAGCCTCGCACTGAGGCGCCTTTGCATCAATATGTGTTTTTGCTGCTTAGAAAGCACGGGTGATGTTTGAGCCGCACTTACATTGCTGTGTGTGGGTCTCACTACCAGAATGGCAGGGGAATCTGCAGGTCGATACTGATTTACCTTGCATTGATTGGGATTGTGACGAGGTGCAGAGACAGAATATCGATGCAAAAATATCGACTTACACAAATATTGAGGTAAAAATATCATGGGTCAGAAATATCAACAGACAAAATATTGTGGTCAAGAATATCGATTTTTAGGTAAGTAATATCGATGTTTAAAATATCGAAGTGTTTAATATCGTTTGCAAAAACATAGGGGTCGATTCCGATCTCGGTCGGTAGGGCTCCGAATCGGATTCGGCTTTACCGGATCCGAGTCGGAGGCTTTGCTTCCGACCGATTCGTACAGTCGTCCGAGCGAGCAAGTACGATGCGAGTGAACGCGAAATCGCCGACCGACTCGTTTCCGTGTCCAACCCGCTCCGTCCGACTCGTTCGCACTCGATTCGTGGCGCGCAATGGAGATGTTTTACGACCGTGCCAGTACGATGGACGCGTCGGACAGCCGGATCGAGTCGGAGCATCCGACTCGAAAAAGCTCCTGAAGCCGGACTTGGAGGGTCCGTGCCGGACCTCCCCTGCACCCATAGCCGTACGAGTCGAACACAGGGGGAACCCAAGGGTCCCCCCTAAACATGCATGTACTGTGCGAGTTGCACCGATGCGTACACACTGTCGGGGGCGCACTTGTTCACGACGTACCCATTGAGTCACTGGGAGCCCATGTACGCGTCGTACGACCGGCTCCCATTGACTTCAATGGGAGTCCGACCGAATCGAGTCCGGCAGCATGCGGCCGCATCGTACTCGCTCGGTCGGACTGCAGGAGTCCGGCTCGGTCGGAAATCTCTCCGGATCCGGCTCGGTCAGAGAGTTTTCCGACCCAGATCGGAATCGGCCCCATAGTTGTTAAAAATATCGATTTTTTATTATTGTTATATATTTTAGCATATATTTTATATGTATGTGATGCATTTTTTTTGTATAAGAATTGTTTGCATTTTTATCATATGTGTTAAAATTTTAGTAATACATTTTTTTAAATTTGAATTTTGCGTTTTTAGTTCCGTAGCAGGTTGTGGGTTTATAGGGGAATAGGGTGGGAAGTAATTTAATTATATAAAATGTATAGATTATTTTTAGTTGTTATTAATATTTTTTTATTTCAATTTTGCGTTTTTAGTTCCGTAGCGGATTATGAGTTTATAGGGGAATAGGGTGGGAAGTAATTTAATTATATTACATTTATTGAATATTTATTTATTTATTAATATTTGTTTAATTGAGATGTTATAGTGTTAAATGTGTAAAGTAATTAATTATGAATTAATTAATAATTTGTTGTTAATTAATTTTAATTAATTAATTTGCAATTAATTATGGTAATTGTGTAATTAGGTTTAGGTGTGTTTTGTGGTGTTTATAGGTGCAAATGGTGGGAAGGGTGGGAAGTAATGTATTTTTAATTGATGAATTAATAATTCGTTGTTAATTAATTTTAAATAATTAATTAGTAATTAATTATGGTCATTGTGTAATTAGTTTTAGGTGTGTGTTGTGGTGTTTATAGGTGTAAATGGTGGGAAGTAATTTATTTTTAATTGATGAATTAATAATTAGTTGTTAAATAAATTAAAATAATTAATTAGAAATTAATTATGGTAATTGTGTAATTAATTGTAGGTGTGTGTTGTGGATATTATAGTGTTAAAGCTTGTGTATTTAATGAATGTTTATTAAAAATATTTTTTTAATTGATTATTAATTATGTTAATTATGGAAATAAATTTAAATAAAACTTTTGAAGTGTTTCTTTTATTGGTGTGGTGTTATAGAGTAAGAAATAAAATAAATACATTTATGTTTTAAATAATTTTTTTGTTTGTTAATATTTGCTCCTTTTAAATAATTATTGTTTATAAATGTATTTATTAATTCATTTTATATAACATTTGTAGCTTTTTGTTATATGTAATTTATATTATAATATGTGTTCTTTTTATATGTTTAATATATTTAATCGTATATTTTTTTAATATTGTTTATTTATTTTTATGATTTTTTAAATTTTTTCTATTGTTTAAATGTTATTAGGAATTTGTGTTTCTCTGCTATCCAACCCTTTCCCTAATGCTGCACTCACTGGAGTGGGAATAGTAATTTTTACCCCTCCGCTATCCAGCACTTTCCCTACTGTTGCACTCACTGGAGTGGGAATAGTAATTTTTACCCCTCCGCTATCCAGCACTTTCCCTACTGTTGCACTCACTGGAGTGGGAATAGTAATTTTTAGCCCTCCGCTATCCAGCACTTTCCCTACTGTTGCACTCACTGGAGTGGAAATTTTAATTTTTACCCCTCCGCTATCCAGCACTTTCCCTACTGTTGCACTCACTGGAGTGGGAATAGTATTTTTTTACCCCTGTGCTATCCAGCACTTTCCCTACTGTTGCACTCACTGGAGTGGGAATAGTAATTTTTACCCCTCCGCTATCCAACACTTTCCCTACTGTTGCACTCACTGGAGTTGGAATAGTAAATGTAATTATTTTGCTATCCAACATTTTCCCTACTGTTGCAAATAGTGTATTGCGAAATGTAAGTTTTAATTTTTTTAAATAATTTAGGGGCCCATTAGGATGGCGGGCGGAGGCACACTGCAGTGCTGGCGGTGGTGGAAAATGCCATTTTCTGCACGCTAGCAGCGGTCTTCACGCCCGCCATATTAGTATGGTCAAACACAGCCCATTTCCCGTCCGCCGCGGTGCAACGCGAACTGCCATAAAAATGCGCCCGCCACCGTGGCGGTGGGAGCCAATGGAGACCCACCGCCGTCCGGAATGATGTCCCGACCGCTGTACAAATCAGGATGCCCCAAACAGCCAGTCGCACCGCAGCGGAGAAACCGCCCAACCAGAGACGGCGGAAGCACGACAGCGGAGCGCGAAACCTGATTCTTGGTCCTTTCCGCCTGGTCCCGACCGCAATGGATCCAGCTCTACACGTCTTTCCGGTGCTGTACCTGCTCCACTACCAGCAACTCATGCACCGTCACGGACGCCGCCGCAGGTACGCAATAACACAACTCCGCACACAACAACACACAATTCATGGGCAGATATAGGGTTCTTGTCCACACCAGACATGCTGGTGAAGATGCGGCAAAAACATGCTCACAATGCAGAAGGCAGGGCCAGCGCCAGGCATGGGCAGTGCACAAAGATCATAGGGCCACACCTCCACCCTCCACACACTAGGCCCCCCCCAAACATGAAGGGACATGCCATGTGCCCCTCCTGTGCTCCCCCATGCACAATAACAAGCCAGGTGAACCCACACCCTGCACCACACACAAAACAACTAGGGAGACAGCACAGCAGGTGGGGCTGCAGAGGAACACACAGCACAGAAGCACAGGGCCAGGGCAACCCACACACCACACCTACACCACACTCATGGCAAGAAAACTGAGTCCAAGCACAAAATGAACACTCATACAGATAATGAACAATCACTCAACTAGACACACAGCCTGCCAAGTCACACAGACATACCCCACACTGACACACAGCCACATACACAGACCAGATGTCAGCAGCAATGGAGGACAACAAATAGGAAATCTAAAGTGAGGTGCACACAAATGGAAGGCCAAGGAGCTAACCACTAAGCATGTGTACTTCACATGCAAGAGAAGGAACATATAACAACACCCCAGCCCATCAAATCACACATGGCTGGCACAGCGAGTGAAGTCAAACCACAGTAACCTCAGTGCAACAACTCAGGGAGACAGCAAGGCAACCCATGTATAGGCACAGGGATGAAAGGAAGGGTCTGAAGTCAAACAGTGAACAGCCACACATCTCTATCCAACTACCTGACAGGTGTATGTCAGCAGCACAACACACAGGGCCCATTGTAACACTCCATGACTGTCAAACACAATTAGGAACCTTCACACATACCCCACCCCCACCCCCTCACACCTGCAGCACACAACACCAGTGTCAAACACACAGAAGGGTGCCAATAATGTCCAGTCAATACACTGACAAACAATCACACTCCCTGGGGGGTATCCACAAACATCACACACACACACACTCAGGGATGCCTGAACCAATGCTTGCACAAAACCAACAGCCAAACACAAAACTCTATAACAACATACACAGAAGTACAACAAGACCAGACCTGACCTGTGCAGCAAAACTGGGGAAAGGCAATGGGAGCCCAGACAGAACAGGAGTACACAACCTCATCAGTCAGGAACAATGCACAGACAACATACCCCAACACAGACAAGAAGTGCATCATCACAAAACAATCATGGACACAAACTGGGATAAATGGGCCAACAATGATACACAGACAGACATACCACACCACACATCAAGTCAACATGGTGTCATAGTGTACCACATGCTTGCACATGCACAATAATGACAAGTGACAGCTCAAATATGAGATGAGAAAACCCCAAGGACGCACCCAAAACAAGCCCAGGAACAAGAATAGCCCTAAGTGCATGTGACAGACACACAAGTAATGCACACTACACTGGCAACACACATCTGAATGAAACACAACACACCAACAAAACTCACACACTGACATGCAAATAGAACACCACACACAGAGCATCTGTCAGCTGCAAGAGACAACACAGCCCAAACACTGCACACATCCACATCAAACACACAACAGATGCTCATGCCAATACATCACATTGCAAACACAGCAGGACATCAGGGGATGCACACCAGGCAAGGACAAGGCAACATACACTCACAGCACTGCATGCACGACAAGCAGTGTGTGCACACCAAACATACCAGTTCCATACAGATATGAGTGACACACCATGAACACCCACAACACCAATCAGCACAGCACACAGACAACATCACACTCAGGAAGTGAAGCAGTACCTCAGCAAACACACATACAGCTAACCCAACACCCACAGATGCACAAGTCTGGGACACCCAGGTGAAAACAACATGACCAGAGGACTGTGCAGCACAAACAGTTGAACTGCATATGAGCAACCATGGCTGCAAAACAGTACCAGAAAATCACATGTAACCAATTGGGAAACTGTCATGAGTGGCACATTGGTCCTGTGCACAGATCAGCACCACAAAGCATAGTGTAACAAATGAAGTGATGGGGAGGCACACACACTGGCAACCCAAGGGGACAGCTGACATGAGAGTGAAGTGGTGTGTACGTCAGTAGTGGACATGGCAGGAGTGCACCATACACAAATAGATGGAGTGCAGACTCACAATGGGTAGGCATCAGAAGCACAGATAGGGGATGGTATGACTCCACACCCCACATGCCATACTGGAGGCAAAAAAGCCCCAAGTGACAGCAATGCATGAGAAAACACACCCACAATGTCAGTGTGGCTGAGCAGGTCTGCACACTGACTACAAAGAGTATCAAGACACATGGCTGATCAACAAAACACAACACTGAATTGCCAGTCACACACTCTGCATACTCACAATTGCCACCAACAACAAGTAGGAGTCCCCCAGAAGTGCAAGGACACACCAACACACTGCACAGTGCACAACCTACAACTCCCACATGTGCACACAATCACAAGCACAGGGCTGACCAATCAAACAAACAGGCACTCAACTCCTGGCTGACACATGTGTGCAGTTGACATTGCAGGGGCACACACACATCAACACTACCGACAAAGTCACCCCTTCACACTGCACACTTCTTGACCACATTGAAATTAACCCATGTGACTAGGATGACTGGCCATCACAAGATGACCATACACCAACACTGCTGTGCACACATCAAGTAAGATCACACATACATGATGACCCTGGCCAGCCTGCCTGCAATCCTGTGGATAGAATCCCACTTTGTGCTGGCAGTGCATACAAACATGACATGTGTACAATATAGCTAACCTGACAAAAGAATGATTATGATAACAGTAGTTCATCACAAACCACCATCATTGCACCCCCAAGCCTCAGAGTCAAGAAGAACTGAAGTGCCTGTCACCTCTGTAAAACCCTGAAAAAGTGAGACAAGCCATTGGCAATGTTGAAGTGGCATACAGAGCATGTGTCACAGTAAACCATACCCACACAGAAAACCCTTTATTCAGCAAGGACACTGACAAAACAGACAACAGGAGTAACTGTCTTTATTCACATATTACACAGATAGGCACCAATAGTAGACAAGAGCAAGGCCAGTGGCCAGCACAAAGTGCAGATGAGGTACATGAGAAGCTGCACAGGGAAGGGGCAAACAGCAGTGAACATCAAGGCCAGTGGCCAGTCCAAGGTGCAGATGAGGTACATGAGAAGCTGCACAGGGAAGGGGCAAACAGCAGTGAACATCAAGGCCAGTGGCCAGTCCAAGGTGCAGATGAGGTACATGAGAAGCTGCACAGGGAAGGGGCAAACAGCAGTGAACATCAAGGCCAGTGGCCAGTCCAAGGTGCAGATGAGGTACATGAGAAGCTGCACAGGGAATGTGTGTGACCGTACCCTGCCATGGTCAGCAACACAGTCAGGGGGTAACAATGGGCAGTCCAGGCACCGCTGTGGGAGAGACAGGTGTGTGAGGGGGACTTCCACTCAGACTTGGCTGTCAGTCGGACTGGGAGGTGGCTGAGTGTCGGGGACAGTTGGAGGACTAGACCGGGGAGAGAGAGGCCCAGCTGAGGTAGAGCCATCAGTGGCTTTGGAAGCCGGAAGGCTGCTTGGACCAGGTGGTGTGGTGGCACGTGGAGGTGGAGTCATGCTGCTGTGAGACACAGTGTGGGTGGGAGACTGTGGAGGGGTGCCTTTCCACTTCTTGGGGATTCTAAATGGCTTCCCTGTCTTGGTATTAGTGGTAAGTGGGGTGGACACAACAGGCACACTCACCACCAAAGCTGCATCAGGTGCAGACGGTGGCCCTCCCTCTGGGGACATGCTGGATCCAGCGGTACGCTTGGCCTGGCCTTGCCTTTGCCCCTCCATCCCCTGTTTACCAGGTGTACCCCCTACAGTGCCCTCCTTTCCCTGCTTCACAGGGCTCTGGATGGGAGTTGAGGTTGTGGGTGAATCTGCCTTGGAGCTCTTTTTATGTGTACTCTTAGCAGGCACCAGCTTCTCAGCGGGCACGGAAACTGTCTGCTTGTCTTTGCGAGATGCTTTTGGGACAGGAGAGTCCTTGGCTGGGGATGCCTCTGAGGCATGTGAGCCTGAGGCCTGCTTCTTGGCTTTATGGCCCTGGGTGTCACCTGACGGGCTTTTGCCTTTACGCTCTGGGGTGGCTTTAGTTTTCTGTGGGGATGGTGTCTGCGCCCTGGACCGCTTGGGCTGCTGCTGCTGTGTGCTGCGTGTGCTGTATCTTGCCCTTGAGGTCTGTGGTGTGTGGTCACTATCGTCAGATGTAGCCACTGGCAGGGGGGTGGCCAAAGGGACTAGAGCTGGACTCTGTGACTGTGCCAGCTGAATGGCTGCCGTCACAACAGAGGACAAAGACTGGACAGTCTGGTGTAGCCCACCCACGTCTGAATGAATGCCCTCCATGAAAGCAACGACCTGTGCCAATTTTTTGTCGTGGTCTAGGAAGGCGTTGATGAGAGTTGTCTGGCCCACAGACAGCTGGCGCAAAAGGTCCACAGACTCAACACTGAGGGCAGCAGGGAAAACAGGGGCAGTGGTGCCTGGGGTGACGGACACTCTTCCCTTCTTACTGGTGCGAACACGGCCAGCACAAGTGGAAGTAGGTGGGAGGGTGGGCGCTGGACGCTGTGTGGTGGAAGAGGAGGCAGAGTTCCCGCTCCCTGTGCCCGCCAACATAGATGTTACACCGCTGGCGTCAGATGACGTTGAGGTTGGTGTCTCTGGCTGTGATTCCTAAAGCAGACTCCTGTCCCCCTCCGAGGCGGTGGTCACATCAGTGTCACTGTGCTCATGTGTAGCAGTCGTGCTTGATGCCTCACCACTGGTGTCCGTCCCCTGTCCTTCCGTGCCCACGGGAGATGCTGCATGAGAGAGAGAGATGTAGGGTCAGTTCATTGGCATCAACACAACCATCATATGCAAGCAAAGCACTAAACAAGATGATGATATCTCCATGTTGCACACCACCCTGTGCAGTAACATTGTGCAACCTCAATTCTGAATTCGAATTTTGCGTGTTATCAAGCAAACGTGGCATAAGTGAGCCATGTGATGACCACACAGCCAAATTGCCTGCCGGTGGCTCCGTTTAACCAGACACACAAATACCTCTGAGCACACCTAGGGCCCTGAGGGGGGCAAAGATGTACCTCCCAACATGTTGCCACTGTCACATCTGGAGGGAGCAGAAGGGGACAACACAGATACAGACTACAACATAACAGTCCACAATGGCCATGAGCACATGCCATCCACCATGTCGTACTTTGGGACACAACTACAGTTGCACATTGGTGTCAGATGTCTAGTCCTCACAATTCTGAGGTCAGGCAATGCACACATTGATGAAAGCACACTCAGATGATGCACACTGCCGTTCCCTTCCATGGGATTTCCCTGACTACCCCAATGCAGACGATGCCAGAAGGCCACGACTCAGAATGCAATGTCAAGGGCCATTACTCCAATGACATGAGAAAGTACAGGTAGGGCAAATGCATGACAGCTGCACCCAACACAGAGGCCACTTACAAGCCACTGCATCACACTACCAACATCACAGAGCCCAGCGCTGGCCCAGGCTGTGAACACATGCAGCCACTCACAACCAAAGTCACCCTTCCCAGAATACTCACCCCCAGCTTGCTGCTGATGCTCCTTCAAACGTGCATCCAGCTCAGGCTGTGTCACAGCTAAGATGCGGGCCATTAGTGGTGTCATGCTCCTGCGCGCCAACCTGCCAGTCCGAGGGAGCAGCCCCAGCGTCATCTCCGCCACGTTCTTGCTCAGCTGGCAGATGTCATCCCACCTCTTGTGACAGTGTGTGCGCCGTCAGTTGGAGACACCCAGAGCCCGCACCTTGCATGCAATGGCCCTCCACAAGGCCTTACGCTGGTGGACTTTGAGCTGCAGGCATGGGAGACAAGAGGGGGAAAAATCTGTGACACAGTGTTATGTACCACTATCTCTCAGTACAGGAGCATGATACTAACTCATCCCAACTTCACAGATATGTCTAGCAGAGACAATAATGCATCTCACATGGTACATTAGCATGGGAGAATCATACGAAAATGCATGCAGGTATGAGGGTGGACACAGTACCTGCCCATCTCATACACATGCAGGATGCCTACACAGAAAGCTATGTGTAGGCTGCCCACATCTACTGTCCATTTTGAGGGTGAGCAAGACATACATTACATTTCAATATATGTTTTGGGGAAGACTCACTGTGTCCAACACTGCTCAGCCCTCAATGTCCTTGCCCTGTGAATGGCTCACTGTGTCATGGAGGTCACATTGAGGGACATGATCTTACAAACCCACACCCTTCTCACAAGGCCTGTCGTGTGCAATCTACAGGGCTGAGATGGCTCTTTGATGGAGAGTCCAGCAAAAAACACACATGTAACACTGTACATTCAGTGATGTGTCCTTGTCAGATTGGGCAGTGACTGTGCAGGCCAGGTGGGATCACACTGAGGTCCAACGTGGGGCATCAGAAATGTCACATGAAGGGACAATTTGAGAGCGTAAACAGTGCCTACACATGCGAGTCTGTACACATGCTGGTGGAAATGGAAGGGGCTGTGCACAATAGTACGACAATCTGCTGTGTCATAGGTGAATGACCACCAAGAGTGTCACCCTCGGGTATTGAAGTCCTGAGCATAGTGCTGAACTATAGATGATGCAAATTTTGAGTCAGACACAATTCCATCACTACCCTCTGGACGAAACCCTTGCTAAGGCCACAGATGAGCCTGTGAAGGACATCAGGGACCCACACAGCCATTCACACAAGCAATTACTGTCCTTACTCCTGCATTACCAACTTGCTGCGTCACTGTATGGCTGACAAGACAATACATGTCCCTCCAATTTTGATGTTCAGGCAGGGAAACGTGTGAAATAGGCTACACACCCCTTTCACCTGGTGACAGCATGCTAGGCAGTGCATGACACAACCCCACACTCTCAGGTACATACTGCACCACATCAATGTCATGTGTGCACCCCCTGCACTCTCACTTCCACTCTGAAACACTTACCACGACATTTGGAGCACCATATAGCCTCCCATACTGTGTGAGCACCTCGTCCACCAGGACCTCCAGCTCCTCGGTGGTGAAGGGACTGGCACGGATCTTCTCAGTCCTCGACATCACTGTGTCCAGGAGACAGGAGCAGCAGCAGTTGGTGGTGAGGGGTGTCAGGCAGCAGGCTCTGGAGACAGGAGCAGCAGCAGTTGGTGGTGAGGGGTGTCAGGCAGCAGGCTCTGGAGACAGGAGCAGCAGCAGTTGGTGGTGAGGGGTGTCAGGCAGCAGGCTCTGGAGACAGGAGCAGCAGCAGTTGGTGGTCAGGGGTGTCAGGCAGCAGGCTCTGGAGACAGGAGCAGAAGCAGTTGGTGGTGAGGGGTGTCAGACAGCAGGCTCTGGAGACAGGAGCAGCAGCAGTTGGTGGTGAGGGGTGTCAGGCAGCAGGCTCTGGAGACAGGAGCAGCAGCAGTTGGTGGTGAGGGGTGTCAGGCAGCAGGCTCTGGAAGCTGTGGAAATGTGAGGCTCTCGCCCACACATATATAGCCCCCTGGGGTAGTTTCAGTGGTTCTAAGCTGCTGCAATTGGTGTTTCAGGTCAGCCTTCTTCAAATGCATCCAATGACCGGCTCCGCGGTGGCGGAGCACGCCTAGCGCGATTTTCAAAATTGCATTGGGCTACCGCGATTGCTGTTCCCATTGGCTGTAAGGGCATGGTCCATGGCGGTGACACACCGCAGGGGCCAGGCGGGCGCTACCGCAGTCGTGCATCTTTCAATTGCATCCAAAGACCGGCCCCGCGGTGGCGGAGCACGCTTCCGCGATTTTCAAAATTGCATTAGGCTACCGTGATTGCGGTTCCCATTGGCTGTAAGGGCATGGTCCATGGCGGTGACACACCACAGGGGCCAGGCGGGGCGCTACCGTGGTCGTGCATCTTTCAATTGCATCCAATGACCGGCCCCGCGGTGGTGGGGCACGCTTCCGCGATTTTCAAAATTGCAATAGGCTACCGCGATTGCGGTTCCCATTGGCTGTAAGGGCATGGTCCATGGTGGTGACACACCGCAGGGGCCAGGCCGTAGCTACCGCGATATGTGTGCCATGCCTTGCTAAGAATGACCGTGATTTGGGTGGCGGAGCATACCAACCGCCATTTGACCATGTGTATATGCCAAGCACTACCGCGATTGTGGCTTGGGCATTGGCGGTGACACACCGCAGGGGCCAGGCGGTAGCTACCGTGAAATGTGTGCCATGCCTTGCTAAGAATGACCGTGATTTGGGTGGCGGAGCATACCAACCGCCATTTGACCATGTGTATATGCCAAGCACTACCGCGATTGTGGCTTGGGCATTGACGGTTACACACCGCAGGGGCCAGGCGGTAGCTACCGCGAAATGTGTGCCATGCCTTGCTAAGAATGACCGTGATTTGGGTGGCGGAGCATACCAACCGCCATTTGACCATGTGTATATGCCAAGCACTACCGCGATTGTGGCTTGGGCATTGGCGGTGATACACCGCAGGGGCCAGGCGGTAGCTACCGCGAAATGTGTGCCATGCCTTGCTAAGAATGACCGTGATTTGGGTGGCGGAGCATACCAGCCGCCATTTGACCATGTGTATATGCCAAGCACTACCGCGATTGTGGCTTGGGCATTGGCGGTGACACACCGCAGGGGCCAGGCGATATGTGTGCCATGCATTTGGGCAAGTGACCGTGATTTGGGTGTCAGATCACCTTGACAGCACCTATGGACACGTCATGCAGTGTGAATGGCCAAAGGCCAGTTCTCAACAGTGCACAGTAGACACATGATTCATGGCACAAGATTGTGCACTCAATGCCAAGTTGACCTTTACCCCACTGATGACTACACATGCCATGTTGTTGTATATGATTAGAAACATTGGCATATACTCACTCACATGTCACTTGTGATTTTTCTGGGCATGTACACAGAACAGTGTTGTGATGGACTCTCCAATGGGTACACATGTCAATGTGTGAAAGGGCTGAGCAACTCACAGTGATGAATGTCTTACTACACAATGTGCAGATTTGACTGTCTACTTTTCTTGGCTCATGCACATACTTGTCAATAAACGCACAGTCTTGGGTCATTGTGTGGTTGATGTGTGCCCTGTGTGACTTACGCAAGAAGGTGTGGCAGGTACAGTAGCTATGCAGGAGACAGTAGTGTGGCAGTTTCACACATATGCTGTTGGTACTACTCTCTGGGTTGCCCATGCAAGATGTGGCCATATCCCTTTGTGCATTCACATAGTCGGATATTGTTTGTGAGATGTTGGCTGTGTGAAAAGTGGACAGGTTTACGGATGGTGTACCTGAAGGTGTCCCTACAAGTAAGTTGTGCTGTAAGGTGGACTGTGATGCTAGTCATTGTTTCCGTTGTGTCAGTCAAAACGTAAAATGTCAGACACATCTCCTGGTGGATTGCATTGACATGTGTCCTCTTTCATCTCACCTAGGAGGAGACCAAATGTGCATCGTCCCTTCACAGTGCTGGCAGACATGGAGGATGAGGAGGTCATACGGAAATTCCGTCTGGATCGAGACCCCCTCCAAGACCTATATGCTATGTTGGAGCCCCACCTGCAGCCTCGCAGGACATATCCGGGTGCTTTCACACCAACGTCTAAGGTGATGGCGGCCCTGCATTTTTTGCTTCTGGATCTTTCCAGTACACGGTGTCCAGCGCAGGTGGGATGTCGCAACCTATGTTCAGCATGGTGCTACGTGATGTCCTGTCCGCTATGATGATCTACAAGGACAGATATATCCATTTCCCCAGGAGGCATGAATTGGCGGCTGTGAAGGGAGATTTTTATTCACTTGGGCACATCCCCAATGTTGTTGGTGCCATTGACTGCACAAATGTTGGCCTGGTTCCACCACAGGCACGGGAGCACATCTACAGGAATAGGAAACATTTCTATTCCATCAATGTGCAAGTGGTGTGCCAGGCCGATATGATAATCTCACACGTCTGTGCCAAATTTCCTGGCTCGGCCCATGACTCGTACATCATGCGTAACAGCATTGTGCCACAGCTGATGGATAATCTGCTTCCGGAGCATGCATGGATTGTGGGTGAGTATGCAGAGTCAAGTAGCGTGCTGTGTGTGTGACATGCTGTCCTCTGCCACAGTTATATTACAAAGTTGGTCTGTGTATCTCCCACCTAGGTGATTCGGCATATCCCAACCGTCCTTGGTTGCTGAGCCCACTGCGGAATCCCAGTACCCCAAGTGAAGTCCACTACAATGATGCCCATGGGAGGACACGTCGGGTGGTGGAGCGTACTTTTGGTCTCCTGAAGTCACGGTATCGCTGCCTGGACAAGACCAGAGGTGCACTGATGTACTCGCCCAAAAAGGTGTGTCAGATTGTAGTAGCATGCTGCATGCTCCACAACCTGGCCTTGCGCAAGGAGATCCCCCTGCTCCTGGATGCTGATGAGCAGCCAAGGCCCCTGCCTGCAAACCAACCCGTGTCCAGTGACGAGGATAGTGGAGAGGAGGAAGGTGTCGACCTGCGTCAACAGCTCATCAACCGCTACTTCACTTGAAGGTGAGTGACAATGTACAACAGACCCATTGTCTGATGATGTCGCTGTTGTTGGCAAGGTGTATGTTAGCTTTGTGACTGAAGCCGGTTGTTGACTCAGTGGTGGCTGCCGATGTTTCTGGGACAGGGTAGTTTGGCACATCTACAAGATGTTTATGTCGGCACTGTTGCTCATTGTAATGTGTGAAGATTGGAGTACCTTGATGACAAGTGTTGTGAGATGGCTGTGATGCCAACACCTGACTAGTGAATATTGTTCTGTTGTGTTTTCCTAGGTCCCTTCAGCCTCTCCTTGCCTACATACATTCCATACTCCAGGTACATTGTAATCATGGTGAAGACTGCACTTCCTGGAATAAACACGGAGCAGACACAACGACATGTGTGTGTAAGGAGTGTTTATTTACAATGGGGACATGTGAGGGGGGGTGAATATTTACAATAAGGTGATTAGTGAAGCAGTGAGTTGTCAGTTATGGTACATGAGACAATCGAGTAGTCACCACATCGATGTGGTGACCCAGTCCAACAGACAGATGCCATTCACAAGGCAGTGTGGGTGAGGACAGTCCAAAAAGTCAATGCAGTATTGAAGAGTGTTGCCATCATGGCTGGCTCCGTGACTGGCATTTGGCAGGTGCTTTGCCACGTGATCCTCTCTGGGATTTCTTGGGATGGCCCCTTGGTCGTTTTGCAGGGGGACTCTGCTGCGGGCCAGTGGGGTCTGAGGACTCACCCCTCTCTGTGTCCGCAGGGGAGGATGGTGAACTGTCATCCTGCGGGCCACCAGAGTGAGGTGGAGGTGTTGGTTGTGGCGCAGGCCTGTCCCTCAGTACCGCCACTAGCTGGCCCAAGAGGTCCACAATTTGGCCCATGCGGGTAACCATGGACCTCCTCAGCAGGAGGAGCTCGCGTGAATCTGCCTCAGCCCGGGCCGTTCGTCCCTGGGCCCGTTCATAGGCCCCAAGGACTCTGTTGATGTTGTCCAGGGCTTCGGTCCCAGTGTCTGGTTGTTTTTGACTGACCCTTGCCCTCCCACCTGCCCTGCTGCCACGGACCTGTTTCCTCACCACTGTAGGCACCCGCATCCTCTCCCTGCCCTCCTCAGTTGGTGGTGTGGTGTGGTCATCCTCTGCGGCAGGGAGAGTGTTGCAGGCAGCACTGGTGGTAGTGGTGGTGGTGGTGGTGGAGGACGCACAGGCCGTTACAGCAGGGGTCTGCAGAGAAGTTGGTGTTGCTGCAGATGTGGTGGGGGAGACAAGGGGGTCCTGGGACCTGTTGCGCCCTGGCACACCAGATGGGCCGGCTTCGAGCTCCGCGTCCTCAGAATCCTGGGAGTCAACATCCGAGAGTCCATGTTCTGGGGGGGGGGAGACTGGCTCTGCAGGTTGCTGCTGTTGTCCTCTGCAGTCAGTTCTTGGTCGCCTGTGGGACAGAGGGGAAATGGTCATTGAAGTGCACCCCTCAAGCTTGGTGTTAGATGTATCTTATTCACTGTTTATACACCACACAGTTTACTAGTTATCACATTGTTTGTCTGCACACTACTGTGCATCCTGACATGATGTTGCGGTACATGCATTACTTGTCCATGGTGTGACATGTCAATACATACCATGCGCCACGTGCATATTTTGTGATTACAAGGACATGTTGTCATCTAACGAATAGCGCCACAACGATTTAATGTGAAGCATCTTTGTTGATTACTCTGCCTGGCAGACGTTACATCTGAGCATGAACTGGCCATTGTTATCTCATGCATACCTTTGTCATGTCATGTGCAAATCTCAATTTGTACTACCGATCATGCTTGCTTTGTTTTCATATGGTCCTTGATGCTCTGGCCCCATGGCACTTACACATGGCATTCAGTGCTGTGCATGATTGTGCACAGACTGTCTTCAACATGTGAATTGGTGAGTCACACTTTGGTTGCTGTAACAGTTACATTCAGCTTAGCTGTCTGCACACTGTAAGTGGCAATAGGATCTGTGTGAATTTTTGTGGGATGAGAGGGCTGGTGTTGTCATATGGCACCATGCTTTTTGAGAGGAATGGCTGGGTGCATGTACTGTCTACTTACCTGTTCTGTTTTCACATTTGGGTGGAATTTGTGACACATCTCTCTGTGTGTGTGGTGGAGGGCTCTGTCCTGCTCAGGGGTGGGACAAGACAGCATAAGATGGCTACCTACCTGTTAGTTTGAAGTGTACAATGCAATGGCTGACACAATCAATCAATCAATCACGGCATTTATAGAGCGCGCTACTCACCCGGGAGGGTCTCAAGGCGCTGGGGGAGGGGGTAAGTTACTGCTCGAACAGCCAGGTCTTGAGCTGCTTCCTGAAGGAGAGATGGTCCTGGGTTCGCCGAAGGTGAGTGGGGAGGAGTTCCAGGTCTTGGCTGCCAGGTAGGAGAAGGATCTTCCTCCGGCGGTGGTTCTGCGGATGCGTGGTACGGTGGCGAGGGCGTGGCTGGTTGATCGTAGCTGGCGTGTGGGCGTGTAGAAGGTCATGCGGTCGTTGAGGTACTTTGGGCCCAGGTCGTGGAGGGCCTTGTGTGCGTGGGTGAGGAGTCTGAACGTGATTCTCTTGCTGACGGGGAGCCAGTGCAGGTCTTTCAGGTGCACGGTGATGTGGCTGTGTCGGGGGATGTCCAGGATGAGTCGTGCGGAGGCGTTCTGGATGCGCTGGAGTCTCTTTTGAAGTTTGGCTGTGGTTCCGGCGTAGAGGGTGTTCCCATAGTCCAGTCGGCTGGTGACGAGTGCCTGGGTGACGGTCTTCCTGGTTTCAGTGGGGATCCATCTGAAGATCTTGCGGAGCATGCGCAGGGTGTTGAAGCATGAGGATGAGACGGCGTTGACTTGTCTGGTCATCGACAGGGAGGAGTCCAGGATGAAGCCCAGGTTGCGTGCGTGGTCCGTTGGCTTGGGCGCGGTGCCCAGGGCGGGGGCCACCAGGAGTCGTCCCAGGCGGAGGGTGATGAGCCCAGGATGAGGACTTCCGTCTTATCTGAGTTCAGTTTAAGGCGGCTGTTCCTCATCCAGTCGGCGACGTCTCTCATCCCGTCGTGTAGGTTGGCTCTGGCGGTGGTGGGGTCGTTGGTGAGGGAGAGGATCAGCTGGGTGTCGTCGGCGTAGGAGATGATGTTGAGGTTGTGTCGGCGTGCGATGGCTGCGAGGGGGCTCATGTAGACGTTGAAGAGGGTTGGGCTGAGTGAGGATCCTTGTGGAACGCCGCAGATGACTTCGGTGGCTTCGGATCTGAACGGGGGGAGGCAGACTCTCTGGGTTCTTCCGGCGAGGAACGAGATGATCCATTCCAGTGCTTTCTCTCGGATTCCGATGTTGCTGAGGCGCTTCACTAGGGTGCGGTGGCAGACGGTTTGGAGGGAGTGCTCCATCTTGATGATTTGTGGAACAAGGGGCATGGTGGTAGTAGTAGTGCAGGCCTCCCACCCACAAACAGAACAACCTTGGTAAATGGCTGCCTACCTGTAAGTTTGGTTGGTGTACTACGATGGCTGTCCATGGTGGGGGGTGAGTGCCACATCCTGCTCAGGGGTGTGACAGGGTTGACTGGTGGGAGTTGTGGTGCAGGCCTCCCACCCCCAAACAGCCCTCCCTGGGAAGATGGCTACCTACCTGTAAGTTTGGTTGTTGTAAAACAATGGCTGCCACATGCTTCTGGGTGTGGTGGAGTGCTACATCCTGCTCAGGTATGGGACAGGGGGGCCTGGTGGGAGTTGTGATGCAGGCCTCCCACACCCAAACAGCCCTCCCTGGGAAGATGGCTACCTACCTGTAAGTTTGGTTGTTGTAATACAATGGCTGCCACATGCATCTGGGTGGTTGTGGAGTGCTCCATCCTGCTCAGGGGTAGGACAGGGGGCCTGGTGGGAGTTGTTGTGCAGGCCTCCCACCCCCAAACAGCACTCCCTGGGAAGATGGCTAACTACCTGTTAGGTGAGGGGGAACCATACAATGGCTGACACATGCTTCTGGGGGAGGGGAGTGCTACATCCTGCTCAGGGGTAGGTAAGGGGGACCTGGTTGGAGTTGTGGTGCAGGCCTCCCACCCCCAAACACCCCTTCCTGTGAAGATGGCTACCTACCTGTAAGTTTGGTTGCTGTTTTACAATGGCTGCCACATGCTTCTGGGTGTGGTGGAGTGCTACATCCTACTCAGGTGTGGGACAGGGGGGCCTGGTGGGAGTTGTGGTGCAGGCCTCCCACCCCCAAACAGCCCTCCCTGGGAAGATGGCTACCTACCTGTAAGTTTGGATGTTGTAATACAATGGCTGACACATGCTTCTGGGGGGGGAGTGCTACATCCTGCTCAGGGGTGGGTAAGGGGGACCCGGTTGGAGTTGTAGTGCTGGTTGCCTGGACACATACAACCCTCTAAATGTTGGCTGCCTTTGGGGTGATTCAGATGGAGTACATGTTACATCTGTGAGACCTGTGTTGGGTATTGTGGTGCAGATGAATGTACTTGGACTTCGGAGATGTAGCTTTGTAGTTGTGCAGGACAGTACATAGCAGTGTTGTAGTGTAGCTCCTATTTCCCTAATAGGCTCTGCGTATTGGAATAATATATCCTATAGGTTTGACATAGGACTAAGGTCAGTATGTCCCTATCGAGTATATTAAACTTAATTACTTGTGCCAGCTAGCTCAGAGGCCACTAGAAACTCCTTGACGACAAGAAGGGAGTAGTTTCTGGCAGCCGCAAAACATGACCACTTTGTTTCCCTTTAGAATCAGAACGTGTCCCAGAGTCGTGGAAACAATAGATAACTATTTCACTCAGCTCAATCGTGCATGTTTAGTTTTCTCCAAGTTACACAGAAAGAACAGACGGGCGTTTCAATAAAAGATTTATTGAACAGTCTTGTTTCTGGTGTAAGTAAAATGTGCTGTTACGATCACAAGACAGTATGCGAGATAAATAATGTACAGTGTGAGCAGTAGAAATAAATAATACTGCGATAGCATTATCTTTTAGTATATATGCATTTACATAAATGACACAGACTAAAAATGCGAGTACTCATACGATGCGTTTCTAATCTAGTTCTATCCCAATGTACCTAACCTAACCTAGGTGTAGGGAGAGGTATGAAGTAGGTGAAGTATTCCTTACTATGGTATACTAAGAGTATGTTAAGCCTAGTATGCCTAGTATGCCAAGAGTCCCTCTAGGTTCTAGTCAGCTCCATACCTTTAGAATGAGAGAGGTGGGAATCTCTTGCCAGACTCGAACTCCAACACCCCGCAAGGGAAGTCAGATCACTGGAAGCTGGACTCTCTGCGTGCAGGGATGACAGCGTCTTCTCAGTGGTCAGGCCGGGAAACGTGCTCCTCTGAAGTCGAGGTCTCCTCTGATTTACAGGGGCTAGGGAAGGTATATTTATACCTGAGAAGTACCTAAGAATGTTAGCATTGACGTGAATCGGACAGAGGAAGACGTCATGAATGAACCCCTAAGGAATAATGGTTCATGCATAATATATGAGTCCTTGAAGAAATCAATAGTCCTGTGCTAGGGAAACTCCCGCAGCCTAACGGTCTGTTCTTCATGAACTCGTTGTGACGTTAGGGTGGACGGATGTCGGAGACCATGCCTGTATTTGGAGTGCACAGTTTAATGCCTAAATAAGGACTGGGATTTTATGCCTATATAAGGTTAGGTCGAATTGTGCCTATATAAGGACATGATACTGGAAAGCCCGTTTATGGACACCCTAAGAGGAATACAACACCCACTCCACTTTCGTGTGTACGATAATACTAAAATGCTAAACATTTAAAATGCTAAACATTAAATGGAGTACCGCATATTTAAAAAATATATCTTAAAAGTATTAAAAAACATAGTAAAAATGCAAAAGGTACTGTACATATTAAGCAATGCTTTTCATTTCAGGCATAAAGTTCGAAATTAAATGCAATTTAAATGAAAATAAGCAGTAATATTTACATGTGACAAAAATGATCGATAAGTTGTTCAAAAAATCAAAATCATTTCATGTCTTGAAAATTAATGAACTGTTTTCGACACACAAGATGACTAAGTGTCCGTGGAAGTACCGCGAAGTCTGTACTATAAGGCTAGTTCTACTTTAAGCAGATTGAAGTGCCATTTTAGTTTGAAAAAATGGGAAAAAGTTCAATTTGGGAAGAGTTCCAAGATTTTGAAGTATGAAGGCCAAATTGTTACTGCATCTCTGGAACACTGTATGCTGAATCAGAGTCAGTTTACGGGTCTGGTGTAAACATGAGATCATCTATTTCTATAGACAAAACATCATCCACTGAAGTTGGTGTCAGTTGGAACACCTCGTGTAGTAGATTAATTGCACAGAGATGTGAAGCATCGCTTTCAGCATAGGTTGCCGCAGCAATGTACGCGTCCGTTGTTACCTGTGTGCCTGTAGATCTTTCTCGTACCTCAGCAGCAGCCGGAAGCGTCTGTGAGATCTCAATGAATGCTGACATCAGGATTGGTAGCCTCTGGGGACAACACAGAGCATGGGCTTTTATCGGGACCAGCAGAGTATCGACGTCCGTTGGCGTTGCTGATGGAAATGTGAGACAAGTGTCTAACACGCATTCTTCACCGCATAGCAGGCATCGTAGAACAGGTAAGATGCAATCTTGCCAGATTGGTCTGAATGACAGGAACCACGTGGTATTCAGGTCCCGTAGACGAGTCATGCCCAATAGCTGTACTATTCGCTCACGGCACTTTCTTTCAAGGAGAGCTTTCTCTATTTCGCTCGGAGTGATGTCTGCGAATAGGCTGGCCATAGCGCAATAGCAGGAAGAGAAATAGAATTCCGGCAACAAGTGCTAGAATTAATGGTATGCCACCAAACACCGAATGTGCAAAGTTCGGGATTATTCCGAGTATTGCCTGGAAAGGTGCTAACAGACCGGAGCAGATGCTCTTAAATACATGTACAATTCCGGTTGTATCAGACATGTTAAAGATACGTCCTATCATTTCCACGAAATGTATAGGGCAGTTTGTACGTATTAAAGTCTGTATCTCAGCCGAAGTCCTTGCTACTTGTAGATCATAGGTTTCTTTGGCCGAGGTCAAAGGCACTGTTTGCTGTAAAAGCATGGCTTTCATTCTGCTCAAAGTATCAAATCTTATAAAAGAGACATTCAGCGAAGGCCATAGAGGCGACTCCCTGACTGTGTCTATTGGGGCAAACAATACTTGCATACAGCAAGTGACCCTTGAGTTGACCTTTACTAGATATGGGATGCCTGGCAACATGCCGCAGCAACTCTGATCATTCAACATGAGGTAACTCCCATTAGAAAGTTGTCCAAACGTTGGATTAATCACAGCAGCTGGTGTACCCTGCTGATGGCAAGACAAATTTCCCACAGAACCATTACAAGCCCTGTGTAAAGAAATGTCCTGACATATAAGTGAACCGCTCAGTGCACGTTTACAGTGTGTACCGCTCAAAAACACTTCACGATCCCCACTCCAACATCTATATGTATACGGTAAATCCCAAGATGTCTTAATGTATTCCTTACCCAACCTTTCATATTTGCCTGCTTGCATTTGTCTGAGGCAATACTGAAACTGAAAAGTAGTCACAGGTAATGTTATTTTGCCATGAATAAGCCATTCTGTAGCTGGTTTTTCTGCCACTGTGAATGGTAACTTTTCTAGTTTTTCAATGCTCAGCACTGTATACTTTGCTCCTCTTTGTGCCAGTTCGATCTGTTTATCAGTTAGATTGTATTCTGCAAACAGAGCTGACGTGTTGATAAAACGCCAAGGCACATAGCCCGCTCGCAAAGATTGCAGCGTCCAGCTTAATAACACAATAGAACGTATTTGAGACTGACCGTGTTGTAACATCGCCAAATCTTGTTCTAGCATGTCGATAGCAGAGGATACAATGCCATCCAATGAATATATTCTGGAGGACAAAGTTGTTAACCCATTGTCGACCACAGAGTGTTTTCTCTAAATTAATACGATCAAGTTCACGTATTCGTTCTGCGGCCTCCATCTGTGATACTTTCCATGCTTCATTATAGGCAGCATAAATGCCGGCATATATGAAACCTTTTTTAACGCGGTTTTCTTGGTCCAAGCAAGAATTCCCTAAGGTCTGCGTCCTTTTTAAGTAAGGATAAGTGTTGTTTCACATCCTGTAGTGTAGACTTATGCAGCCAATCGAGGCATAATTTTCCTACACTGTATGTTGTTACTACCCCCGGATGCTGTCTTTGGACGTATCTTGGGTCTGGCCTATTAATAGTAAAGCCCTGAATTTTATTCAGGAACCTTTCCTGACAGTTATTCGTGTCTGTGGGCCAGATCAACCATTTTTTCCAATCAGGATTAGATCTGTTGAGTTGTAGTATATTGTCAACTGTCACCACTGCCTGTGTATCGTTATCACTTGCAGGTGTTGGTACAGAAGGTGTGTTCATCTCCTTGATATTGGCTAGTCCAAGACAAGATGTTCGTTGGATGGTTTCATTCAAGAACATTATTTGTTCAGGGATGATACAGGCTCTAAATAAAGCTTCTATCCCCTGCACTTGCCAATCTTTAGTACCCCAGACAGTTTTTGTGTCCATTGTGTCTTTCCATAAGTCGAAACCCTGTCTAGACAGTTGGGCAATAAATGCTGCAGAGTAAATCTGTTTTGTATTAGTTAACATAATTTTCAGTCCTGTTTTGTTTACATTTCTAAAGTAAAATGTTTCTGGGTCAGATGTATTGTAACCTGAAAAATATGGAAACTTACTAGCAAATGTTTTTGAACTACCTTTTGGTGGTGTAGGACAATGTTCCCATTGGTTAAACATAAACACATATCTTGGATATGCAGATTTATGCAAATAATGATGACCATAGTGGTTATAACAATACAGTTGTTCATAGTCTGATGAACCCTCTAAATATTCATTTTTAGTAAATGCAGCAGATTTTTCTAGGTCATACATTATGTCGTTAACAGTCTCAAAGTCCCAATCATCTGAATAGGTACTGGACGTAATTAGATCACTTAGTGAAATTTTAAACAAATGTGGAATGTTCAATTGTTCCGTCGGGCCGAAGATGTCAAAATCTGTTTTGTCCCACACTATACCATCCTGTATAGGAACAGCTGTGATGTTCACTGATGACAAGTCTCTTGCTTCACGATGGGAAGATTTATGAGGTTTCAAAAGTACGTTCACATCTTTTCCTTCAGTGTTCACATGGATGTATCTGCCACTTATTAGCACGCTCACTGTTGTAACCAAAGCTAGCCAGAGCAGGAAAACAAATAGTCCAGATATAATCCAGAGTTCAATCCATGGAGAAACCAAATAAGTCTTTTTCAGAAAGTGAAGAAAGTCTTGTACTTGCTGCTTGAAGTTGAATGATGCTGGCGTTGTTTCAGGTTCACTCGGATCTTCTGAGAACGTATCAAAGTTAATGAATTAGCCAGAAGCAGTTCTATCAATTGTTGGAATTGCATCAGGATTTGTAGAAATCACTGGAACCAGTTGATCACTTGCTACATTGGTGTAGACAGGTGTATTTGGACGAACTGTTACTTGGTTTTCAAGAGGGATGAGTTCCATAGCGTTGTTGCTTAGTCCTCCATCTGTTACAGCTGAATTCTCGATTGTTATCAGTCTTTCAGTCTGAACCTCTTGGATAGTAGCGAGAGGAGTGCGTCTGCTACTAGGTCGAAGTCCACTAGGCCTACTATTTAGTATTGGCCACATACTGTGGTTTGATGAGGTCGATGGACACAAATCTTTTCTCCTTTCTTCCAGCAAGGGGCGGCAGAAGTACTGTTCTTGTTCCTTGAACTGCTAGGAAAGGTACTGGTTGTCTGTAAGAAGGTCCAAATTCCTTCTTGTCCGCAATCTTTTCTCTGACTAGATCCCCAACTTTTGGAATCCAGACAGGCCTTGCTGGGACCGCCGATTTTTCCCCAGTGGTGGTTGGCTGTAGGAATACGTTGCTTTGTTTCGTTCTTAACTCATTCAGTTCCTGTAAAACAGCCAAACGATCTTTGATATCAAACGGTTTATTTTCCACCACTGTGCCTACGTGTTCAAGGTCTGGTACCCACATTCTTGTCCCAAATAGGACCTCATATGGAGTGACCTCCCTAGAGAACTTCTTGGCAGGTTGTTCAATGAGCGTTGGACCCCATTAAGGTGTTTGACCCACCCATCACCCGAACCTAATACCCTAGCTGTTATAGACTGTTTTATGTCCCGGTTTTTCCTTTCCACAACCGAATTTCCTCAGGATGGAATGGAGAGGAGTACCGCAATGCAACGCCCAGACTGGCCATGGCTTCTTTGTAAGCCCGAGAGCTAAACGCAGGACCCTGGTTAGAATGTAGCGTGCCTATTGCGTATGTGCCGATAAAGACTCGCAAATCTTTTATAACAGTTCGAGCGTCAGTCGAGCGCTGAGGCCATATCCATAGGAACCTAGAGCATGAATCCACTGCAACCTTGATATATTTATAGTTACCGTCCCTTTTCAAGGGACCGCAGTGGTCCAGGTAAACACAAGCTAATGGTTTGTCTGAAATTAACAGGGGTGTCTGCGCAGGACGTTTCACTGTTGAGACTTTCATCTGTTGGCAAATATCACATTCTAAAACATAATTCTTAGTTTGTTTCCGAATGCCAGGCCACCAATATCTTAGCTTGAGTATAGATACTGTTGCAGAAACACCTGCATGTGCAGAAGCTATCCCTTCGTGTGCTGCTAGGATTAGTCCTAATCTGCGTTCCTTGTTTGGAATTACCCTATCCCCCACTCCAGGGATTCGAGCAAAAGGAACATTGTTCGCATCAATTACATAAGAGTACTTGAGTGGAAACTTTTTGGTAACGCTGCACTGCTGCCCTTGCTTGAAGCATTGACAGCCAACATTATCTCACCGTCTATTTTCGTTTTTGAACGAGTGATCGCAGCTACGGAAGCCGTCTGAACAGCCCCCTTGCGGCTTCGTCAGCCAATGAATTCCCTGCAACGTGAACGCCATCACGTTGATGACTCAGTGTGTGGATCACGTGAGCCTTTGGTAGTTCGTTTTTCAACTGAACTACTTGTTCCCAAAGCATTTTGTGCTTTATTGTGCCGCCTTTCGCATCTTTGAAACCATTTTCAAGCCAGTTTTGTATATATTCATTATACGACTGAACACAGTAAAAGGAATCGCACACTATTAGTGTGGGGAATTCTCGATCTGTACTTTCAAGTGCCAGTTTGAATGCTTGCAGTTCAGCTCGCTGAGCTGTACAATCTCCTAGAGACTGAGTTTTTGTGACCATAGGTCTGAAAATGCCATTTCGCATGCGACCTTTAACGTTCGCACATGCTGCACTGTAAGCTTGCTTACTCCCTGTTGCGGGTTGTGCGGATCCGTCAGTGTAAATTATGAATTCATACTGATCGAGAGGCAGAATCTCAGTGGGCAGAGGACATTCTTGTTCATATTGCAGGAATGCTTGTGTTTTTAAATCTGGATCAAAACATATTCAACATCTGTTGCAGCAAGAGAATTAACCCATTGTATCCATCTTGGATGTAGTGCTTTAGCATTTGGAATGCTTGCTTTTGTGACCGCTTCTGAAGCTGGTACCGGGTTACGACAATAATGCGTTTCCCTTGGGCTAAGGCTCTTTCTTTTGCTACAGCCGTTTGAACTGCTGTCAGAATTTTTTCAGTTGAACTGAAGCGCATTTCCGCTTGTGTGTACAAATGAGATTTGTATGCGATTGGTATTTTCTCACCCTCATTGAAGGTTAAGTAGGTGAATCCGCATTGACCCGAAATTATTCGGATCACCAAATTTCGTTGACTTACACGTGTTTGTAAGTGATTTGTTGCTAACATGTTAGCCTGTAGTGAACGCAAGATTTCTGTGTGTTCCTGTGTCCAGTTTTTGATTGAAAAATCAGGTTTGATTAATGCGTAGAGAGGTTTAACCCTTTCTGCATAATTTAGAATGTATGTTCTTCCAAAATTTAGGAAACCCAGGAGGGATTGTAAGTTTTTTAGCGTTGTTGGAGGTTGGAGCAGCGCACACTTTTCTAAAACATTAGCTGCCAAGCTCTTGCCTTCACTTGAAAGCTCATATCCTAAAAATAGGACATTGAGATGGGCAATTCGGGACTTTTTAAAGTTGAACTTGTAGCCCTCAGAGGCGAAACCCAGTATAATGGTGCTCACCCTGTTCAAGTGTTTGTCCAGGTCATCGTCTGTCAGATAGATGTCATCGACATAGGACAATGCCTCATTGTCATAAATTTGTAGTAACTCCGTTACCCTCGCTGAGAATAACCCTGGGCTGTTCTTGAACCCTTGTGGGAGTCGACAAAAGTGACGCTGGGTCCCCATTATGGAGAATGCTGTTAAGTACCTGCTTTCAGGTGCTATGTTTTGACAAAAGAAACCATTTGAGATGTCTAATGTTGTTTTATATTTTTTACGCACAATGTTGTTCATTAATGCTGTGCTATGTGCATTTTGCACTGCAAATGTTTTAGAACAAGTGTTTAAGTGTCTGTAATCCAAAACTAGACGATATGTGTTGTCTGGTTTGGAGACAGGAAACAAAGGATTGTTCATTGAGGAGGTGCATGTTTCAATCACCCCTTGATATTCAAGTTGATCCAAGATCTCCCTTACCTGTTTTTAGCTTCTTGCTTTATAGGATACTGCCTTTGTGCAGTTGGTTCATGTTTTAGATGTATTTTATGGTGAGGTGAGTCCTCATCCCATCCTACATGATTTTTATATAATGCTGGGGCCTGGGCCACTGCCCATTTCCTGGCATATGTATATTTTAGGTGAATTGGAATATGGTTGGAGAAGGCAGGCATAATAATGTCCTCGCCGTGTGGGCACTCCCTGACAAATTGTGGTGGCCAGTCTTTTTCTGCTAGAAGTATGTCATAGCCCCTTGATAGTCTTTCCCAAAAAGTGCTTTCACCTGTCTAGGTATGTCTCCCTCCATCCGGAGTGTTATTTCATATAACTTTTGTGGAGTACTAACCCTGGTGTCTACAGTCTCTACTGTAATGTACTCATTCAAGTCCACTATCTCCAGAAGTTCCTTCAGGTTCTGGCGAGCTATTGTGACTTCTGCTGCACTGTCCAGCATTGTCTGAGCCCATTCTCCGTTCTTGAGTTGTGTTCTCAGTATTCGCGGCATGTCTGATCTTTAGACCTGCTACTTTCTTTTTGGAGAATTGAGGTTTTGCTTTAGTTTTTGGAGCGTGTGTTTCGTCTTTTGATTTCACGCGTACTTCTCTATGTTCCGATCGTCCTCTTCTTTCCGAAGTCTGTGATGAGATCTGAAAGGGACGAGAGGAACGTGTATCAGTATCTTGATACCTGTCAGGCTTTCTCAAATTATCCCTATTCCTGAGGTTATACCTCCTTTCAGAGGGCTCCTTTTGAGGAGACCTACCTCGGGATTGAGAACGTTTCTCATTTGAATTTTGTTTATTAGTCTCCCACTTCTTTTTAGAAGATGTAGGAGTTTGTTTAATTGAGTCCTTCTCAGGACTTTCAGATAGCTTCGGCTTCACTGGTCTTCCACCCAAACTATCTCTGCCTAATTCTGCATAAGATTGTTCAATTATTCTGGGTAGCTCAGTTTGATGTTCTGTAACATCAAATTCCCTTAATTTTTGGCGGATCGCCACTGCTGCTGCCTCCCCTTTAATATTAGATAATATTATTGTTGAGACCTGGTCTAAATTTTTCAGTAATTTCATACCTAAATTTAGAGCAGGCTCTGCCCCGTATTCATTTTGAATTTGTTTCAGGACATCAGGTATTACCGCAATTGACGGAATGCCATGTGTTTTAGTATAGATGGCAGCAAAGACTGAGCCCCAAGTGGTGCAGTCTTCCAGTTGTGGTGTGATCCCCATCGGTAAACTGATTGTCAGTATTCTGTGTTTCTCATATGGGCTAGTATTTGGAAATACTGCTTCTTTTTGAGTAATCTTTTGAGCTATCCAGAATGGAATTTGCTCACGTTTTGTGGGCATTTTACCCATGACTGCGTATAGAGTCTGTGGTGTAATTTTTAGTGTATTCCCCAGTTGAGGGGTTTGATTTGGAAGTGTCAATGGTGGTTGGACTGTGAAAGTCCGCATGACATATTGGACCAATTGTCTGTAGATTTTTATTAACTCTATGAGTTGAGTAAGTAATTCCTCATCCGACATTTCTTCAATGTCAGGATGAGGTGTGTAGCCGGCTAGAATCGGCCAAGTTGCTCCTGGTCTACCTAGTGGACCGAGCCTGGTAATGTTTTTGTGATTTTTTAGGGCGCCTTTAAACCAGAGCTGATGCTCCTGGTATGTTAATGGAATTTCAATATCCTCGAAAGGAATGTATTCCTCTGGTGGATCATCTTCTTTGTAGAAGTGAAACATGTGTGTTACTGGATTGGATTCAGGAAATATTACCCATGAATAGAATACCTCTGTCTGAAAGGATTTGTGTGCCTCTATCACGAAAACTGCTCTACCTCCTCTTGGTGGTAAGGCCATGTTTTATGAGTTTTAGAGTGATGGCTCTTCTTAAATTTGGAGTGATGTCTATAACACCCTCCTCGGTTTCAATAAAACCTGTAAAGTTAAAAACTGCTGCTTGGGCTGGATCAGCCGCAGCTCCACCGTTTCCGGCGTCATTGTCGGAGTCAGGCATTTTTGTTTTTTGAAAAATGTAGAACAAGTTTCAAGGAAACAAAGATAAGGTGCACAATATTTTGGAACACTGTATCCTTCAACGTTGAGCAAACCAAACAGCTAATATATAGGGTACTGCCCTATGTAGCCGTGGTAGATACTTAACCCTGCCCACTCCAGACGTCTTTTGGAGTATATGGTTAGGGGTCTCTGAGAGAAAAAGCACGGCTGAGTTACTCAGTATCTAACGTTGAATTACCGCCTTACCAAACGTTGGGCGCCATGTAGTGTAGCTCCTATTTCCCTAATAGGCTCTGCGCATTGGAATAATATATCCTATAGGTTTGACATAGGACTACGGTCAGTATGTCCCTATTGAGTATATTAAACTTAATTACTTGTGCCAGCTAGCTCAGAGGCCACTAGAAACTCCTTGACGACAAGAAGGGAGTAGTTTCTGGCAGCCGCAAAACATGACCACTTTGTTTCCCTTTAGAATCAGAACGTGTCCCAGAGTCGTGGAAACAATAGATGACTATTTCACTCAGCTCAATCGTGCATGTTTAGTTTTCTCCAAGTTACACAGAAAGAACAGATGGGCGTTTCAATAAAAGAATTATTGAACAGTCTTGTTTCTGGTGTAAGTAAAATGTGCTGTTACGATCACAAGACAGTATGCGAGATAAATAATGTACAGTGTGAGCAGTAGAAATAAATAATACTGCGATAGCATTATCTTTTAGTATATATGCATTTACATAAATGACACAGACTAAAAATGCGAGTACTCATACGATGCGTTTCTAATCTAGTTCTACTCCAATGTACCTAACCTAACCTAGGTGTAGGGAGAGGTATGAAGTAGGTGAAGTATTCCTTACTATGGTATACTAAGAGTATGTTAAGCCTAGTATGCCTAGTATGCCAAGAGTCCCTCTAGGTTCTAGTCAGCTCCATACCTTTAGAATGAGAGAGGTGGGAATCTCTTGCCAGACTCGAACTCCAACACCCCGCAAGGGAAGTCAGATCACTGGAAGCTGGACTCTCTGCGTGCAGGGATGACAGCGTCTTCTCAGTGCGTCAGGCCGGGAAACGTGCTCCTCTGAAGTCGAGGTCTCCTCTGATTTACAGGGGCTAGGGAAGGTATATTTATACCTGAGAAGTACCTAAGAATGTTAGCATTGACGTGAATCGGACAGAGGAAGACGTCATGAATGAACCCCTAAGGAATAATGGTTCATGCATAATATATGAGTCCTTGAAGAAATCAATAGTCCTGTGCTAGGGAAACTCCCGCAGCCTAAGGGTCTGTTCTTCATGAACTCGTTGTGACGTTAGGGTGGACGGATGTCGGAGACCATGCCTGTATTTGGAGTGCACGGTTTAATGCCTAAATAAGGACTGGGATTTTATGCCTATATAAGGTCAGGGCGAATTGTGCCTATATAAGGACATGATACTGGAAAGCCCGTTTATGGACACCCTAAGAGGAATACAACAGTGTAATGGTATACATTTGTTGTTACTTACCAGCCTGCACTCCCCCGGCTATTCCTGTGAGACTCTCTGGATGCAGTATGGCAAGCACCTTCTCCTCCCATGCAGTGAATGTTCTTGGTGGAATGGGAGGGCCACCGCCAGTCCTCTGAGCCAGCTCATGGTTCTTGTTCCTCTTCTTTTTGACAGCACTCTTCAGGCCATGCCACCGCTTCATGATTTCCTGTTTGTTGTGCGGCGTGGTCCCTACTGCATTGACCTTGTCAACTATCCTTACCCACATTTGCATTCTGGTGGCTAATGGTGTCTGTTGGACCAGGTTACCAAACAATTGTGGTTCTACTCTGATTATCTCATCTACCATGACTGTCAACTCACTCTCTGTGAATTTGGGCATTTTCTGTGGTGCCCTGGTGTGTGATGTGCAAAGGGGTTAGAGGTGCAGGTGTGTAAGTGGTGGTGGTGGTGGTGATGTGTATGGTGTGTGATGTGCAAAGGGGTTAGAGGTGCAGGTGTGGAAGTGGTGGTGGTGGTGTGTGTGGTGTGTGTGTGTGTAGTGATGGTGTGTTGATTTGCCTCTCTTTTCAGCCGTGGTGTTTGGCCCTTCAATTCTGGAGTATTGCAAAGTATTGTGGTCAGGGAAGGGGCTGGTTTTATACTCAGCTATGTGGGTGTGTCAGAATGGGGTATTGCTGTCAGGTGTGTTGTGTGGGTTGTCTTGTGATTTGTATATTTGAAGTTGCTGTGGGGGTGTGTCATTGGGGTGTGTTCGGTGTTTTTGGGGGCAGGGCTAGTTTGCTGTGTGCACTTGGTGGCCTTGTTGTAAGTTTTTTTTGTCGACCGCCATATTTGTCACGGAGCGTCCGCAGCGGTGGCTATGCTACAGCCCTTCCGCCGGCTCTCCCATTCCTCACTGTTTGCGACCGCGGCGGTCGGAAACTGCGGAATGTACCGCTGTCACATTGGGGGAATCCTAATTTCACAGGCGGTTACTCCGCATGCCTGGTGGCGGTTTTGTGTGTTTCCGCCGCGAATTCGACCGTCGCGGGCGGTTTTTCACCAGCTCCGCCCGCTGCGGGCGGTTTTTCATTGCCTCTTTCCGCCGCGGTCGGAATTTTTGGGCGGTTGATCCTAATCTGACCGCCGGTTTTGCCGCGGTACCGGCGGGCGGTTGATTTCCGCTACCATGGCGGTCGGGGTTGTTTTCCGACCGCCATCCTAATAGACCCCTTAATGTTTTAATTTAATATAGAATGTTTTTTTATTTTAAATTATTGATATATATATATCTATTTTTTTATATAATTATAACCGCTTCGCCGTGATCGGAATTCCGCCCAGGTGCTGGACATTCCGATCGCGGGTGTGGTCGTGACGAGCTCAGCTCGTCATGCGCACAGCGCGACCGCGCAGCATGATGAGCTGAGCTCGTCATGAGCATCGAAGGGGTTAAAGTATAAAAATTAAAAAGATAGTTAAATATATGTATAAATTATTATGTTTGTGTGTTTATATTTTTTTAATTAAGTTTATTTGTTATATTTAGTTAAAATGTATATTAAATTTGATTTATTTTGTTAAAAATAATATTCATATTTAATATATTTAATTTATTTTATTTTATTTTATATCTATTTTTAAATACTTGATTCGATATTTTTGTACTTACCTGTTTAAGTATAGGGAGTCGATATTTTTGCATTGTATATTTTTTCATCGATATTTTTGTCATCGATATTTTTAACATTGATATTATGTCAGTGAACCTGTGACGACATTGTGTCTGTGCCAGAATTAAAACTCATGGATACGACAGGCCAGTACTGAGGAACATTGGCAGTGCCATACGTGGCCCAAGTGGAAGCTGAGATCAGGACTCAGCTGCCATTGCCGAGTGATTTCCAGCAGTAGAGTAGAAGAGGTTGGATTTAGGGTATGAGGTGCACTGCATAACTATGTGAACCCAAGTGCTTGCACCCACTGCAGTACGTGGGTAGAGGTGTGTGTACTCACTGTTGTTTAATAACATTGTTGTTGCATCAAGATGAGGGCTGGGCTGCAGTGGAACAGCTATATTTGGATATACATATTTCTATTGGAGGTTCAACAGCATAACCCCGAGGTGCATCAGTACAGCTTCTGTGTCTTCATCTCAGTACTGAAAAGTCAAAGGTGCTCTAAGTTATGGTTGAGGGGCCTTGCAAGAGCTGTTTGTGGGTCCCAGTAGCGGCCTCAGTACTGGAATACAATGGGGTGAATGAGATATTGATAGCACTGAAAGAAAGTAGGGTACGTCATGACGTAATGCAGGTGAGGGTTGGGAGCTTTAGTAGAGATGTAAGATCCAGGGAAAAATGGTAGCAGTGGAAGTCACACACGAGGCGCCCTGGAGAGTTGTGTGTGTTGGTCCCTAGTCTGGAACTGCAAGTGCTGAATGTCAAGGTTGGGATGTGTTGGTAAAGCAATGTCTAGGTCTTCATATGAGAAAATCAAAGGATGCTATTAGGATGAGAAGCATCAACAATGTTTGGCTCCATGAAATGGAATAATTGGAATATTGCAAGTGAGAATTTACATAAATGTCAGACACCATTAGGGAGTCAGGCCAGGATTAAAGTGCATTTTCAGTTTTTTAACCCATGAAGCCATTGAACAGGGCTGGAGTTACACGAGTGTTGAACTATGCACTGGCACATCAACACACACCCTACAGTGTTTTGCTGCAATCAGTTTGTGGTGAGAGGAGCTCACCACAGTCCAGTTAGTTTGTGGGGGCTGATGGGAGGTTGGAGGTGAGGGCAAATAGTGCATGCAGTCCACCCACAAAAATAGGAGGTTGTAGAGTAAACAATCATTGGTAAACCTATAGAGCTGGATTTAATGTGCTAATGCAGGCAGTGTAAGTACATTAGAGCATGCCACAGGAGTGGACAGAGAAGGCAGTAGCTGTAAAGTAGTCCATCATGTAGTTCAATGCAAGCTCGTGAGTGGAGGTGGAAGGATTTACCCAAACAGTCAATAGCATTAGGTAATAGATTAATATGCCACTGGCTGTGCTGCTGTGTGATTGACAAAGTCTCAAGCCAATCGCTGAAAGAAGCAGATTGTAAAAAGCTGATGGTTGAAAGGGGCCCACCCAAAGCCCACTTTATGAACATAATAAGCAAAAGGTCTGTTTGACAGCTATGCTGTCAACACTGAGACGTATAAAAAAAATGGGTGCTCCCTAAAAGGCACAATACCTGGAGATGACCTTTGCTATCTAGTCCAGATTAAGGTGGTTCCAGGTCTCCTATTCTAAACTGAGGGACCGATTGAACTACCCAGGAGGCGAGGATGCTGCAACCTGTATTTCAGCACAGCACATCTGTGACCAGAGCGACAGCAGAAGTTTACTTTCCAGTCCTTTGAGGGTTAAAGGATGTGAATCAAATTAAGTACTATGGCCGTGAGTCTGAGTGTCCCAGAAGGGTACATGATATTTATCACGCCCAATAAAATCCAATTCCGTGGTGTTCAGAATATATTAGGTGTGGTAAACTGTTCCTATTCCAAATTTTTGCGAAAAAAATGCAGATATTGGTTATTACTGCTCCAAAAAAAACATCACTGTGAATACTGTAATCTTTTTCCCTGTTAAATTCTGGTCGGTTTGAAAAGTTGAAATGTAACAAAGAGTGCTGACTTCATTGTCCTAGTAATTACCGGATGCAGTAAACTCTTTACAATTTCCAGTGGCTGGAAAACTTTGGGCCACTCATGAACGGGGATTAAGTCTTGGATCAAGCTATGTGGGCCTGCCCTTGTGCACTCATTTCTTCAGGTTGGATGAGTATGTGCTTATGTAGCACTGACTACAGGATGCATGGGCCGCTCTTTGTGGAGCACATGCTTTAGGGTGCATGGGACTGCCTTTATGCATCATTTGCCTAAGGATGCAGTAGCCCACCTAGAAGCATCACTTGCTCCAGGATGCACGGGTTTGCCTTTATGCATCATTTGCCTAAGGATGCAGTAGCCCACCTAGAAGCATCACTTGCTCCAGGATGCACGGGTTTGCCTTTATGCATCATTTGCTTCAGGATGCAGGAGCCCACCTAGAAGCATCACTTGGTACAGGATGCATGGGTTTGCCTTTATTCATCATTTGCCTGAGGATGCAGGAGCCCGCCTAGAAGCATCACTTGCTCCAGGATGCACGGGTTTGCCTTTATGCATCATTTGCCTGAGGATGCAGGAGCCCACCTAGAAGCATCACTTGCTCCAGGATGCATGGGTTGCCTTTAGGCATCATTTGCTTCAGGATGCTGGAGCCCACCTAGAAGCTTCGCTTGCTCCAGGATGCACGGTTTGCCTTTATGCATCATTTGCTTCAGGATGCAGGAGCCCACCTAGAAGCATCGCTTGCTCCAGGATGCACAGGTTTGCCTCTATGCATCATTTGCCTGAGGATGCAGGAGCCCGCCTAGAAGCATCACTTGCTCCAGGATGCACGGGTTTGCCTTTGTGCATCATTTGCTTGAGGATGCAAGAGCCCGCTTAGAAGCATCACTTGCTCCAGGATGCACGGGTTTGCCTTTATGCATCATTTGCTTCAGGATGGATGGTCCTGTCTTTATGCATCACTTTCTTCAGAATGCATGGGCCCACCTTTATGTCTCACTTGCTTCATAGTGAATGGATCTCAATTTATGGAGCAATTACTTTAGGATGCATTAGTCCATCTCTGTGCAGTGCTTGCTTGAGGATACATTGGTCTTCCATTCAGCAGTATTTGCTTCAGGTTGCATGGCCCTGCCTTATGCAGTCCTTGCTCAAGGATGCCCAGGGCTAACTTTATGTATTAATGACAATAGAAATGCTTTCCACCACTCATTGCAAACAAGATCATAATCATTCCTACAGAGGCCCCCACCCATAACCCACATCTTCACAAACAAAGACATAATAAAAGAACTTAACAATAACGTTTTGTGTTTTTTACATTTTTACATGACTCATTCTCCCACAATATCCCTCTTAAGCACAGCCATGCAGATCAAGATTAGACTTGGGCGAAATTTAAAATTCCAATGGCATAATTTGCATAACTTTGGGAATTACGCTGCCTTTCACAGTACAATTATAGCAAGGGAGCACTAGAAAAACACATACGAACGCGAATGGCTGTTGTTAACACCAATTGTGGTTTTCGCACTATGGGGGTCATTAGGATGGCGTGCGGTGGCGATCCGCAAGCCATCCCAACTAGATTTACCCCTGCCATATTCTTATGGCGTGGGGTATCGCGGCGGACGCAAAGTGCATCCGCCGCTTTTCCGCAGGTCGGCAATCGTTCCGATTGCCGGCCGGGCGGAGCAGGGGCATAATATGGTGGAGGTGCCTAGAAGGCACCGCCATCCATATTATGATGCTGGGTTCCACAGGCCTTTCCATGGCGGCTTCACGGCCATGGAAAGGCTGGCGGGGAATTGCTTTGGAGGCCCTTAGCGAGCCCACGGGGTGGGGAGCTGCACTTGGGGGGTACCTATGGTACCCCCCTACATTGCCATGCACAAGGTGGCAGGCACCGCGCGGTGCCTGCCACGTTGTGCATGGCAATGCACAATATGCCTCTTTGGCATTGCGGCGGGTGCTGCTTACCCGCCGCAATGTCAGTGATGCGGAATGCGACCGCCAGGGTGGCAGTCGCATCCTAATTGGTGGTGCGGGACCGCCGCACCGCTGGCGGCCGGTCCCAGCACCGCTAGGGTGGCGGGTGGACTGAAGTCCGCCCGCCATCCTAATGGGCCCCTATATTTTTAGGCACAATTCGATGCATTTTGTGTTAAAATATAGTGCTAAATGTGATTTGAAGTTCATGTAATTTTGCATAACTTTGTGTAACTTTCCTACAATGTCACTTAATATGAAACCAAAATAATAGTGACAAAGTGCTCAAGGGACTACAGAGCCCTAGGCTAAGACAGCAAGGTTTTTGCTCTTTTCCTAATTGGCAAAAGTGCATCTGATCTTCTCTCTGCACCTGGGAGTATGTTCCAGGCTGAAAATGCAATGATTGGCACAGCCTTCCCACTGGCTTTTTTCCTAAATCCTTTTGGTGGCACAAGGAGCTTTTTATTGGCAGCTCTGGAAGATGCCCCCACTCCACTCCCTTCACCTGGGACATAAGGAACATATTTCCCATTGATCACTAAATGTGTCAAATATAGTTTTAAATACATGAAGGGACAGGCAACTAATGTAATTTTCCCAAAGCCTAATATAAATGAGCCCGTATTGACAGATTGAGGACTGTTCTAACTGCTGCAGTCTCTGTTTTTTTGTTGGCTTTGGATGTTTCAGCCGATAAAGTATTCTTGTAGTTTAAATGTGATCCAATAATGGCTCTCAGAGATGTGGTGTTTGGTTGTTCTCAACCATTTTGCATATCCAGCAGGGTTGCCTTATTGACAATGTGAGGTGGGAAGCCAGACTGATTTTCAACTAATTTGTTAATGACGTCGATAAACTTCTGTGTTGGAAATTGGAGTACTGGTTGAGGGGGTGAAACTCTACTCAAGCAGCATTCACAGGATGAAACACAAGCAAAGCCTGGATTAAATTGTGCTCAACACCCTGGTAGCTTGGCCAAAAAGCATTCAGACTTAACTTAGAGGCAATGTGTAAAGTTTTATGCAGCACATTTCAAACAGTAATAAAGTGAAAACACACCACAAGAAAAATCCCTTACCAAGTTAGAGAAATAGAGTGAAATGTAATATTATTTCACGCCAAAATGCCAAAAATCCAATCAGTAGAACCGAAGATATGCAATTTCAAAGATTTAAGGGAAAACAGGACTTAGAAGCACAAAGCACCAACTGTGGTTATCTGATCGTGCCAGACCGGGATAAAGTCACAAGTTCAGGCTGACCACAATAGAGCACTGGTTGGATACAGGAACACAGCTAGACTTGCTGAACAAAGTACCTTATCCTACATCGTCATTGAGGATGCCGTTGATGGGGGCTTGTGATGTGAAGGCCTGTGTCGAAGATGCGTTGCGCAGCAGCGGTTCTGATTAGGCTGCGATGTGAAGCTCTGCATTGGAGACGCATTGCACAGTGGCTCCGATGCAGAGTTTTGTGAGGCGATGCATCATGCTGAGACAGTTCTGCTGTGACCATCGCTGGGCTGACAGAGCACCCTCAGACTCACTTCCAAGGGTCCAGGACTGGGAGAGGTGGTAGGAATCACAGCAGACAGAGCCCCGGTGCTAGATTCAAGGTGGTTGGAACCCTTTGTCCCCGAGGTTCTGGTCAGGAGGTTTGCCATCTGGCCTTTGGAGTCACTCTGGTGGTCCTGGTGTCAAAATGCAGGTCCAGTCCTTTCACTCAGGCTGCAGAACAGCAGGCAACATGGCATCAGAGCAACAAAGTAGCAGTCTTTCTTGCAGAGCAGCGAAGCAATCCTTCTTAATCTTCCATAAGTCCAGAGGTATACTGAAGAGTTGTGTCTGATGGACCAATATTTATACCTGGTGCCCACTTTGAAGTAGGATAACGTTCTGTAGGTTTCTACCCCTACAGGTGCTAGGAATTTCCTGCCTCCCTGCCAGGGCCCCAGATTGTCTGGGGTCACAATAGACTAGTGTTAAACCCTTTTGGAGTGTGCTCAGGCAGAGCCATTGTGATGTGCAAATATAGTAGGTGATAGCTCCTCCCCCTCATCAAGATAGAGATGGCCCATCCTGCCAACACCTATGCTCCTTTGTCTCACTGTCTGGGAGCAATATACAAAGACCAACTGCCAGCTACACCTAGGGTCCGTTTATGGCTGTGGTGGTGTGGGAGCCACAGCCCCACTCCCATACTGCCAAACAAGACCGAAGCCCGCCAGCCAGATTACTAGTTTCCTTGTTGTCTGGCGGGCAGTCCTTTTCCAGTCCCGCAGTGGTGCCTTTGAAAAAGGCATTGCAATGGGAACATCAAAGCAAGTTCCTGCACGGAATGGACTGTCAAGTCCATGCCGTTCAGGAACTGGGCGTGCATGCAGACTGGGGGGCACACCATTTGCCTCCTTGCATGCATCCCCATGGCCTGAGGCCCCAGGAGGCCCCGAAGGGCCCTCTTAGTTCCCTCACTGCCAGGCTTTTCATGGTGGGCTCACTGCCATGAAAAGGCTGGCAGTGAGGAAACTCATAATATGCCTGGTGGTGCCGCAATGGCACTGCCAGCATATTACTGCCTCACATCGCTGCAACACCACCGGGGAACAGCGGTTCCCCTGCTGTTGCAGTAGGCCTGCGGCGGTCCAACCACCAAACTCTTAATAGGGCAGGCGGAACGCCGGTGCTGCGGTACCCACCGTCCTACCGTGGGTTTGGCGGTCCTATGGACCACCAAACTCAGAATCACCCTCTTAATCATGTGACCCAGTAAACAGGTTTCATGCATAAAATGGTTAGGAAAAGAAAATGGCAACTTTCTAAAAGTGGCATTTTCAGAATTGTGATTTAAAATCCAGCTTTACCAACTTTACCATTAAATAGGGTTTTAAATTACAATTCTTTAGACACCAAACTCGACATTCCTACCTGCTCACAATTAAAGTTATCATTTATTAAATGTAATAAGTTAAACCCAGGCTATCCTATGTGAGAGGCAGGCCTTGCAGTAGTGAAAACAAAATTAAGATTTTTCACTACCAGGACATGTAAAACTTAAAGGTTCAAGTCCAACTTTTTAAATGCACTGCACCCTGCCCTCTGGGGTGTTTAGGAAGAAAGATTTAGAACTGGTAAAAGGTTTATCTTGCCTGGTTGAAATAGCAGTTTAAAACTGCGCACACAGGCTGCACTGGCAGACATGAGGCATGTTGAAAGAGCTACTTAAGTGGGTGGCACAATCAGTGCTAGTAACCCACTAGTAGCATTTAATTTACAGGCTCTTGTTACACGTAGTACCACTTTACCAAGGACTTACAGCTAATTTAAATGTGCAAATTGGGTGTGTGCCAATTCCACCATGTTTAACCCCTTCGCCGCGGCGCGAATTCCGCCGCGGCTCGGGGGGGCTACGGGGTGAGCGCGGCGCTTTGGTGCTCATGGCGGCTCCACGCCGTCATGAGTCACGGGCGGCGTGTGCTCATGACGGCGTGGTTCCGTCATGACCACGCCCGCTCATTAATTCGCCCGCACAGGCGGGGAATTAGTACCGCATGGGCGGAGCGGCAGCGGCATGACGGAACCACGCCGTCATGAGCACACGCCGCCTGTGACCCATGACGGCGTGGTTCCGTCATAAGCACTCAAGGGGTTAAGGGAGAGAGCACAAGCACCTTAGCACTGGTTAGCAGTGGTAAAGTGTGAAGTATCCCAAAAGCCAACAAAAGAAGGTTCATAAAATAGGAGAGTGAAGGCAAGACGTTTGGGGATGACCCTGCAGAAAGGGCCAAGTTCAACATTCTGCAACGGACACACTGCTGCTTTCACTACTGGATTTAACAACTATTACATGCTCAAAATGTATTGATAGTTTATGGCTCACAACTAAGGAGAGATGAAGAGATCTGTTTTTCAAAAAAAGGGGAAACCTAGGCCTCCATCAGGGCTTCTGGCATGCGGCCCATCTTCGGAGAAGAATTTAGGATGTCATTCATGACATCCTAATGATAGAGCGCCATGTTCTTGTAAAATTTGAAGGGGTGCATCATAATCACTGATAGTTCGCACCCGCATATATCCAGCTATATATCCATGAATTGCTAGCAAAATGAAGTTATAACCCAGTTATCAGAATGAATAAGAAATGTAATTGTGCTAGTCTTAATCATGCAAATGAAACGCTTAACTGAATCATGTGTAAACCAATGCATAAAATGAATCAGCCCATGTGTAATCGATCTGCAGTAGTTTAACGTGTACCATATAAGTTGTACGTGTAGTTCACTTTTGCATATGAAATATAATGAACCAATGCTTATAGACGTGATTAAGATTTGTGTGTTTAAATTGTATAAAGGCCTGACTGCGTATACGACAGGGAAAGGCCTGTTTGTTCTTATGTTAGCTTATTTTGCAGACAGAGAAGGTTCTCTTGGAAAGGCTCTCTGGGCACCGAAATGAGATTTAATTAGTACAAGTAGAAGGTTTCTGTTGAACGTATCTTTTGTTGCAGGTGCAAGGACACATGCCTCGTTAGTAAAGACTGGCTCTTTGTTTCATAAGTTAGAGCGATGGGAGGCATGAAGATGGGAGTGCAATGGAATTTAGGGATGATACTTTCAGCAGAGAAGGTGCCTGGGACTCAAGGTCATCACAACCGTCCAGGATGAAGTAACCGTTTCGATGGAAAATTACAAGAAAGAAGACCTGGCCAAAGAGGCGTAACAATAGGCGTGTTCAATTGTATTGGGTTTTGTATTAGGGATAGTGCCCCGAGGGTGGAGGGCAGAGAAGAGGTAGAGGAGAGCAGAGAGGAGGACAGAGAGGGATTTGGTGAAGGAGCATCTTAAATTCTGAGCTTAGGTACTAAGTGAGTGTACTTCTCAGGAAGTCTTCACAGCTGACACCTTTTCTTTTACTCTTGCCTGGGGATATTCGTTAAGTAGGTATGCCACCTTAGTGATAGAGTAGGGACAGTTAATAGGTTTTCCTTACTTAGGTAATGAAGAATAATATAGAGATTGGAGCAGTTATCGCTTGTCTAATACTTCTGGAGCTAACGATTCTTCTTGTCTTGAGTCGGATGAGACTCCTGCGTAGGATGCTATTTGTATTAGTGCCCATCTATTTCTTTAACCTCGTGTTGAGGTGCTTGCATGTGCAATTATTCTTGGCTGTAATAAATCCACAAAATTGAATTCGGAGTCAGTGGTCTTTTAAGGTAAATTGGATTCTAAAATTTGTCGTATAACTGAAAAGGACTTCCTTCCCTTCACACTATTCAGCAGGTAAAAAGATCTTGGCGACCTGAAGATTCTTAAAAGAGATAAGATAAGAATCGGCGTTATCAGTTGGTAGCAGAGTAGGATGGTTATCTCTGATAGTAAGGGGAGATTTAGATTAGGATAAGAGATTAGTTGCCCCATAGAACCCCAGTGAAGGTAATCCAGTGGATCGCAAAAGGAGGACGTCGGCGGTCGCTGAAAACTGACGGAGAGTGACGGTGCGGCGGAAGTAGCAGTTCGTGGTAGAGTGAGTATGAAAAGAGTGATGGTTGTTAGATTGCGGTGTTTGCTCGTTGTGTAATGTTTTGCGGAGTTGGAATGAGAGTTGTGTGATTGAGGATCGGACCGTGAGCGCGCGCGGGACCGAGAGATATTGTGGTGTAGAAGACACCCAGAATAGAGATTGTTGACCAGAGATGGTGGGGATCAAGAGACGTCATTGATCAAACCACCGAAGATAGGGAGTAAATGTGTGAGTGTGTGAATAACCGACGCTGGTCGTGGGTTGTTGTGTGCAGAATTTAGAACGATTGAATCCTACCAATTGAATTAAAGGTGATTGTCCGGTCGTTTCGCGGACAGACGGTTGCCAAATAGGGGTCAGCAATTTCGAGAGGCTGATCGGTCATTGGAGGACCGACAGTCAGAGAGGTAATTGTTCGGGAGTACGGACCATTGCTTCAAGGTGCGATTGGGACACGTGTGAACGAGAACGAGAGACTTAGCAAAAAGGGGAACTGCTGCGAGCAGAGGAGGAGTGCCGTCAGACAGTGCCGCGCTGCGATAGGCCGGTTGGGGTGAGCCGCGCTGGCATTGGTGGATTGAAATCAGGAAGTAAAACGAAATCATGTGCGCGAAAAGAAATCTGCTTTACCATGAAATGTTTTAAAGTTTTACGAGAACTGTGCAGAGGCGACAGACATGTGGTTACTCGGGGGGAGGAAGCCCTCCCGAGGATACGTCGGCACATTATATGGCTACGAATGTAGGACTGCATACCATAATTTGGCTTGAGAACTGGCATAAAATAACAGAAGGGGAAGGAGAATTGACTTTCCCACGCTATGGCACTTTCAGGTTAGAGGTGTTGTACCAGCTAAAGACTATAATGGCTTCTTTACGACCACTGCCTAGACCGACACAGTTTGAGGCGATACATGCATGGATTAGGGCAGCGTATGACAGGAAAAGAGATAAGAGCCAGGAAAGGGTGAAGAAATCGATCAGGGCCTTTCAGGATGCGAGATGGGATGCACTGGAGAAAAGGTGGAGAGTGGAAACGATCGAAGGAGATAGGTTGTACCCACTGTTAATAAAAGGTGGGAAGATAACAAGAATTGAAGAAGAAGACAGTGATACTGATGACAGTCTGTTAGATAGGTTGCTGGCAGAGAGACCACCTCCATTTAATGCAGATTTAGAAGAGGGAAAATCAACTTCAGCAGTGGAACGGAGTGAAACGCAGAATCAGAATAACATGAGGGTAGTGGGGAGAATTTCCACAGGAACTGAGGGAGGGGCAACACAGCCTCCCATAGGGAATACCCGATTACCAGACTCCCTGACAGTACCGGTTACCATTGGCCCTATAGTACCGGTATATGATCCAGACCGAGTAAGAGAAGGAAGTTCAGTACAGACGAGAGGAGAAGAAGGAACTAGTGCTAGTGGGAATGAGTTCGGAGTACAAGTGATTCACTTCCCAAGGCCACTAGACACAAGTACGCCATTACCAGCCACTGCAGACTCCTCTTTTAGCAGGAGGACGAGAGACCAGTCAGACCAAGGTCTTTGCATGAATCCCAGTCAGCTGTGAGGATGTGGACACCGACAGTAAGGAATCAAAGCGATAGAATGCCAGGTGACAGGGAACAAGAAAAGTCCGAAACCAGATCAAGCTTTAGGAATACGATAGAAGAGACCAAGTCACAAGAACGAAGTGGTGACTATGATGAGCAGAATGGCGCAGCTTGTCGAGAAATACTAAGAAGTGCAGTACAGGCAAGGTTGCTGGACGTAGTAAGGTTAAAAGCAGAAGTAGACAAAATGATTAGCGGAAGTCTACCTTTAGAAAGAATAGAAATTTATGGGTCAGATGAGCTGCTTTTCATAGCAAAAGATGTAACTCGGAAAGCAAGGATAGCACATGAGAAATTGACAGCATTAGCCAGGAGATATGAGGTAGACTTGAATAAAACAAAAACATTGCAAGGACCACGTAGGTTGCAATATAGTGATCAGGAATTAGAAGAGAAAAGGATCACAGGATTAAGGACGCACACCAAAGATCTGATTGTAGGGATGCGCATATGGAACTTGTTGGATAAATGGGAGGAGAGGTGGTCAAAGAAGAAAATAGCCAAGAGAATTGAGGGAGAAACGCCGCCTCCGGGGGGGGGGGGGGCGACGGGCGTTGGAAACTTTCCTTTACGGGAAGTACAGAACGGAGGGTACGTATATGTGCCGTGGAGCAGAGGTGACTTGGCTGCGTTTACAAATGACTTTCCTCGGCTGAGGGAGAAACCCGTAGAGTGGTACAAACAGGTTGAGCGGTTTGTTAAAATCTCAAAGGTGCTATGGACTGATTTGAACGAATATATGATGTTTTTTCGCACGCGTTTACAACGCATGGCAGAACAACGCGGTCTTTACAACGACCGCGTTGTTATTTTGCATACCGTTACAACGCAAGTCTGAGCAACGACTTGCGTTAGGGGGCGCTGGATGTTGGAATAGTATAATTTACTATTCCAACTCCAGTCTGTGCAGACACTAGGGAAGGTGTTGGATTTTAAATCCAACACCTTCTGCCCCCCAACGCAACTCGTTGTTCGGACTTGCGTGGTAACGGTATGCGAAATAACAACGCGGTCGGTGTAACGAACGCGTTGTTATGGCATGCGTTGTTAGGCATGCGTGGTAAATGCTGTTTACCATTTGAACACCTTGTTTGACATAGTGGTGCCGGGAGATTTGTGGACAGCTTGTAAAATTGCCGTTGACTGGCCGACTGTTGAACCTGAAAGGGATGCTGTCACAAATGGTCCGTCACCCCTGGTTATGAAAAAGTTCGAGCAAGTGATTACATGGTTGAAACTGAAGATTTCGCCTCAAGATATAGATTGGGTCAAGATAGACAGAACTGTGCAGGAACCTAAAGAAACAGTGCATGAATATTACGAAAGACTTTTGCAAGCTGTTAAACAGTATAGTGGATTAGATGCATTAGACCCCAAGGATATGGGACAGTTTGTCTCGAAGTTTGTGCTGGGTCTGAGACCAGAAGTCAGCCTCATGATACAGCACCATTTGATCTGTTGGCAGAATAAGCCGGTAGATGAAATCTTGCGGTATGCGAGGTATTGTAGCGATGAAGTGGACTCGAAGCATCGGAAGCTAAAGGACAAATTGATGCTCGTTCAGATGCAGACAGCTCAGGTCCAGCCTAGTGGAGGGACCTTAGGGAGAAGACAGGGAAATTACCAGGGGAACCAGAATGGGCAAGGACAGGGAAAGGGGAAACCCATAGATCCCAAGACGGGGGTGGATGTGGCGACACTGAAGAAGACCACTGCGTGTCATTTTTGTCACCAGATCGGGCATTGGAAGCGCGAGTGCCCTTTTAACCCAGCCAACCAAGTGCAGCAGGAGGCGGAAGGGGTTCCGGCACCTGTGACGGAGATAGTCAATACTGTAATGAGGCCCAGATCGATGAAAGTGGGGGGCCAAAACCAACAAGTACAGGTCCCACAGCCACCAAGGATCCCGCACAACATACAAACTTATCAGCAAATGCCCTTCTTCAAAGGGAATGTTGAGTATAGCCCCGACCCGTTATCCTGACGGTGCCTGAGGGGGGAGGAAGACTGCACTCTTGGAGCAGTCTTGGAGGTGGACCAGAGAGGACCTTTTGTGGAGGCAGACATTGATGACAATCCTACCACACTTTTGGTCGACACTGGTGCTACCCGATCTACTGTAAGATCAGCAGTAGTCCCCAACCTACCCCTCTCGGGACAATCGATCCAAGTTGTTGGAGTAGCGAACAAAAGAATAAACAGTCCCCTGACCGAACCGATCCCGGTAAAGATAGGAGCTTTCCAAACTAGACATCAGTTTGTGGTATGCGATACGAGTCCAGTTTGTCTTCTGGGAAGAGACCTGTTATGTAAATTAAACTGTACGATTTATTGCACACCAAGGGGAGTGGAGGTTCAGACAAGGGATGATGATGCTACCTTTAAAGTCGCAAATCAGCATCTGTGTGTAGACTTGTATCCAGTGGTGACGGTGGAAGAACTTCCACCAGACTTGAGAGACGCGGTGTCACCAGAGGTGTGGGATTTTACAGGAAAAGAGATAGGATTGATAAAGGGGGTTGAACCTGTGCAGATTCAGGTTAAGCAAAATGCCGATTTCCCTAGAACGCCTCAATACAATCTGACGCCTGAAACGATAGCAGGAATCAAGCCTGTAATAGAGGCTTTCATCGAACAAGGCATTCTGAAGGAGATTAGAGGTAGCCCATGTAATTCACCTATTATGGGCCTACAGAAACCGAGCGGGAAATTCAGGATCGTGCAAGACCTGCGAAAGGTCAACACAATAGTTGTCCCTTGTTGTCCAGTGGTACCGAATCCATCAGTGATACTGTTTCAGATTCCATGTGAAGCCGAGTGGTTTACTGTCATTGATTTGTGTCAAGCATTCTTCTCGATACCGCTCCATGAGGAAAGCCAATTTCTTTTTGCATTCCAGCTGGAAAATCGTGTGTTAACATGGTGTCGTATCCCTCAAGGGTATACAGAAAGTCAGTCGATCTTTAACCAGATCCTGAAAAAGAATCTTGAGAGTCTTGTATTGCCGCAGAACTCAGTTCTGGTGCAATACATAGACGATCTCCTTGTCGCCTCGGAAACAGAAGACGCTTGCAGGATAGACACGGTAGCCCTGTTGAACCACTTAGCAGAGAACGGGCACAAGGTGTCCCCAAATAAGTTGCAGTACTGTTTGCATGAGGTACAGTACTTGGGACACAGATTAGAAAAAGGCAAGAGGAAGGTGTCACCAGACCGAATTGAGGCAATAATGAACATGGCAATACCTAACACACAGAGAGAAGTCAGGATGTTTTTGGGAATGGTGGGCTATTGTCGGCAATGGATACCTAGTTTTTCCTTGAGAGCAAAGCCTTTACAGAGGCTTAAGCACAAGGATGTGAGTGATCTGGTACCATGGGACGAGGAGTGCTTGATGTCATTCCTAAAACTGAGAGAGGAGTTGTGTAGTGCCCCAGCTCTGGGAATGCCTGATTACAACAAGGCCTTTTCACTGTTCTGTTGTGAGAGAGAAGGGTGTGCATTAGCAGTCTTAGCTCAGAACCATGGAGGTGTCGGTAGACCAGTTGCCTACTTTTCAGCTACTCTAGATCCAATAGCTTCTGTGTTGCCCGGATGTCTAAGATCCGTTGCTGCAACAGGTGTCAGCATTGAAAGATGTGAAAGCATTGTAATCGGTCATCCTTTGACTGTATATGTACCACACTCGGTTGAATTGTTGATGACCAGGACTAAGACTCAGCACCTAACGAACAACAGGTTAACAAGGTATGAGCAAGTCATACTTGCCGCAGAGAATGTGACTCTGAAAAGGTGCTCCGTCTTAAACCCTGCGACATTAATGCCCATACCGAACGTAGATGATGAAGGTTGTGAGGACCATGATTGTCTTGATGTGACCGACCTTTGCACCAAACCGAGACCTGACATTGTCGATGAACCACTGACTGACCCAGACGAAAAATTCTTTGTCGATGGTTCATGCCTAAGAGACAGTGTCGGCCAATTAAGAGCAGCGTTTGCTGTATGTACCATTTCGGGAGTGGTTGAGGCTGCATGCCTAGAAGGAGTACGCTCCGCGCAGGTAGCTGAAATCATTGCCTTGACTCGTGCCTGTATGGCCGCTGAAAAAATTCGGATCACGATATACACAGATAGCCAATATGGGTTTGGTGTGGTGCACGATTTTGGACAGTTATGGTCCCAGAGGGGATTTTTGACATCATCTGGCTCACCCATTAGGAATGGAGAATATGTAAGACAATTGTTAGATGCATTGCAAGCCCCGAAGGAAATTGCAGTTGTCAAGTGTACTGCACATGGAAAGGGGGAGGATTTTGTGTCATTGGGAAATAACTATGCTGATGAAGTTGCTCGTTTCTGTGCAGAACAGAGATGTGTATTTACAGAAGGTTACACAGGAGAGAGCCAAGAAAGAACCGAACTCAACATGATGTTGGCCATGGCAGACACTTGGGAAGAGCTCAAGCGACTGCAGGATGAAGTCCCAGATCAGGAACGGGAGGGATGGATCAAAGCAGGGTGTGAAAGAGGAGAAGTGGATGTTTGGGTTTCCAGTGATGGGAGAGCCGTATTGCCAGAAGATTTGTTGAGCCCGATGGCGAGACTGATACATGGACCGGCACACCTTGGTAGAGATGCAATGATGCGTGTGTTTAGACAGACGTGGTATAACCCACGATTTCGTATGTCAGAGGTGTGTTACGTGTCAGCAGATGAATGCTGGAAAGAAAACAGTAGTCACTTTGAGTCACATTGGGAGATCAGGCGGGCCCTTCAACAGGATCCAACTAGACTTTGTGGCAATGCCTAAATGCAATGGGTTGAGGTACATTTTAGTGCTGGTATGTGTATTCTCACGGTGGGTGGAGGCTTACCCAACACGCAGGTGTGACACTCTCACAGTGGCTAAGTTATTGTTGAGGGAGCTCATCCCTAGATTCGGGATCCCAACCTCTTTGGAATCTGATAGAGGAAGGCACTTCCACAGTGAAATCATGAAGTTACTTTGTGCTGCATTGAATGTCGATCAGAAACTCCATTGTAGTTACCGACCAGAGGCGTCTGGGATGGTGGAACAGGTTAATGGAACTTTGAAAGCTCGGATGGCAAAAATGTGTTCATCAACGTCCTGAAGTGGCCTGACGCTTTGCCGCTCGTACTAATGAGCATGCGAAGTGTCCCAGATAGGAGGACCGGATTGTTTCCCCATGAGATTCTAATGGGAAGGGCAATGCGGGTGCCGGCAGTACCAGCTACAGCGTTGATAAACATCACAGATGATTTGATTCTCAATTACTGTAAAGGACTATCTGATGTGGTCCATTCTGTGTACCAGCAGGTGCAAGCTGCAGCTGTCCCGGCCTCGAGTGATCTGTGCCACGACCTGTGTCCCGGCGACTGGGTGCTTGTTCGAAAGCACGTGAGGAAGAGCTGTTTGGATGTTCGGTGGCGAGGCCCGTACCAGGTGATACTGATCACGAACACAGCAGTGAAGTGTGGAGGATTGCCGAACTGGGTGCATGCCTCCCATACCCGCAGAGTTTCAGCACCCTTGGAAGAAACAGCTCCTCTCGTAAATGAAAATCCAGCTGATGTGGTAGGGCCACATGAGAGGATAAGTTAAGCTGTGAGGGTCGCTGACACAGCTGGTGGTGCACTAGAACAAGCTGAAGGGGGTTTCGACAGCTCGAACCTCGACTCTGACACAGAAGACAGAGATGGTGCAGTGGGCGGAGAAGAGTCAGATTCAGCAGAAAGAGGAAGTGGTGCACTGGGTATAGCAGGGGAAGGCAGAAGAACGACCAGAACTGAAGAAGGTTGGCCGGAAAGACAGAGGCGGCTGAATCTGAGGTTGGCACCCGAAAGAGATCTTGCTCCGGTGTCTGAGGCGTCTGAAACGGAAGCAAGCGACGAAGATCAGACTCAAGAGGGTCGGCGAAGGTCAAAAAGAACAAGAGTACCCTGCCGGAGATACTCTACCCCTGAGTGGACTTACACGGTGTTCGATGCAGGGGGTAGTGAGTACGGGGAGACTGAGGTCTGTGCAGGTGGTCAGCAAGAGCCCGAATGTGGTGGTGAAGGTGGTGTTGTTGTTGCCAGGGCTCGAAGTCGAAGGAATACTGACTCTCACCGTTCCGAATCCCCCGCTTCTGAGTAAAGTCCGACAACTGGTTTTGCACCGACTCGAATTTCCATCTTTTGGATTTGAGCCGTCTTCACATGAAATGATAATCTTGCGTCTTGAACTTTTGTATCACGTTCTGGAAGTACTCACTAATGATCTAATCATGGATGAAATATAACCTGTGTAAATAAAAGTCTAAAGAAGAAGATAACCTAGGCCCGAGTGGAAGAAGAGTAAACTTAGGGACTTTCACCGAAGAGGAACGACGGCTAGGGAAGTCTTTTTCTGGACTATGTAAACAAGACTGTGGCTGATAAGGGGATTTCCAGAGGTTTCAAAGTTGCTCGAACTGGTTGAGCAAGTCACGCGTCGAGGACACAGAGACTTTTGAGAGTTCATTGCTGAACCAAGAACTTTTTGAGAACTTTCGAAATCATGGAGGCTGGAGATCCCAATCGTAGATCTAAGTTGATTGTAGGCATACTTATAGGTAGTGTAATAGTTTCTATAATCATAGTAATTATAGTCTCATATACCGTTCCACATGAGCTAGCAGTGCAGGGGGTGCCAGGGACACCTACACCTACTACACCTAGCCGAAAAGAGGCAAACATAGGAGCTAACAGAGCTTTGCTGATAGAAGAAAGTCGTAGGTTGCATGTAGATTTGTCTAGAAGTGATTTCAAGCTTAATGAATACGCCAAGCTGCTATACGAGTACGTGGATGCGATGGATGCGAAGGATTGTTATGTGTGTATGCAGTTGCCTGCTTCAGTGGATGAGGGTATTAGGTACCACCATCTTCCACTGACATATGGAATTTCATGTAGTTTTTTGCTTAGTATATTTTAATGAAAGGGATCAGTTTGAGTATTTCTTTTCCAATTACGATGCAGTGCTTCCTGAAGTCCCAGCTTACAAACATTTGAATAAGTACGACTATTATAAGTCAGAGGATAGACTTAGGAAGTTCTTCATCCCATCTTTGGAGTTGGACACCACATACGCCCACCGACATAATTTGACATGCTCATTATCAGGTGTAGAGAAAAGGTTTGTGGATCAGGTAGAAGACAGGTATAGAAAGCTGACACAGACAAGGGACACAGGGCATAGTAGGGTGGATTGGACAGATGAGGAAAAGCTACACCGGACCAAGGGAAGTTATGGCCCTATAGCTTTGGACAAGGAGCAGAGGGGAAAGTTGTGTGTGAGACGATAACAGACCTACTATGAAAAGGTTCCTGTGGGACAGAGTACGTGTGATCATGTTTTCACTATGGCAGATGTGGCTAAGAACTTTCTCCAGGGCCCTGTACAAGTGATACCTACGGTGTACTTTGTGTGTGGAAAGAATGCTTATGTGAGGTAACCTGCGAACTGGTATGGTACATGTTACTTGGGAATAATATTTCCAAAGATTTACCATACTGAGGATTTGGAACTTTTGGAAGGTGGAAAGCATTCAAGAACAAGGAGAGATGCGAGTGCAGGGGTCATAGTGGGAGATATCTTTGGAGCCATGATACCAAGTTTGGGAGTGATCTTGAATGATGTGAAAATTTGGAGACTGGCGACTGTGATCGATGAGCTATCGATGAATACAGCAAAATCGTTGGTATTGGTGGAAGGAGAGATGTTGTCGATAAGGACAATGGTTTTACAGAATCGCCTTGCTTTGGATGTCTTATTGGCAAAAGAGGGCGGAGTCTGTAAATTATTGAAGGTCCAAGAGTGCTGTACTTATATACCAGACCACAGCAAGGATCTGGAGAAATATATAAGTAACATCACTACTATTCACACGAAGATAGCGGACTTGACTGAAGAGGGAGCTTGGGAAAAAGTTGGAAAAGGGTTTGGTCAAGTGGGAAGCTGGTTTGCGAATTTGGGAAAGGGATTCCTTGGCTATGTTCTGAGACCTCTTCTGATCGTGGTGGTTTGTGTGGTTTGCCTGTGGGGTCTGATTAAAGCTTTCAAGTGGTATCGAGCAGGCCGAGTTGAAAGAGTTCTGAGAGAAAATGAGACGAGAATGGCTAGACTGCGGGACAGTCAATATCAGAGACTCAAGAGAATGGAGAATCACAGATCAGGAAAAATGGCAACAAGTTCTGTTTAGGTCGGTTCTTTCTCCAAGGGAGTTGAATAAAATGTGATGACAGGTGTCATCAAAGGGGAGAACTGATAGAGCGCCATGTTCTTGTAAAATTTGTAGGGGTGCATCATAATCACTGATAGTTCGCACCCGCATATATCCAGCTATATATCCATGAATTGCTAGCAAAATGAAGTTATAACCCAGTTATCAGAATGAATAAGAAATGTAATTGTGCTAGTCTTAATCATGCAAATGAAACGCTTAACTGAATCATGTGTAAACCAATGCATAAAATGAATCAGCCCATGTGTAATCGAGCTGCAGTAGTTTAACGTGTACCATATAAGTTGTACGTGTAGTTCACTTTTGCATATGAAATATAATGAACCAATGCTTATAGACGTGATTAAGATTTGTGTGTTTAAATTGTATAAATGCCTGACTGCGTATACGACAGGGAAAGGCCTGTTTGTTCTTATGTTAGCTTATTTTGCAGACAGAGAAGGTTCTCTTGGAAAGGCTCTCTGGGCACCGAAACGAGATTTAATTAGTACAAGTAGAAGGTTTCTGTTGAACGTATCTTTTGTTGCAGGTGCAAGGACACATGCCTCGTTAGTAAAGACTGGCTCTTTGTTTCATAAGTTAGAGTGATGGGAGGCATGAAGATGGGAGTGCAATGGAATTTAGGGATGATACTTTCAGCAGAGAAGGTGCCTGGGACTCAAGGTCATCACAACCGTCCAGGATGAAGTAACCGTTTCGATGGAAAATTACAAGAAAGAAGACCTGGCCAAAGAGGCGTAACAATAGGCGTGTTCAATTGTATTGGGTTTTGTATTAGGGATAGTGCCCCGAGGGTGGAGGGCAGAGAAGAGGTAGAGGAGAGCAGAGAGGAGGACAGAGAGGGATTTGGTGAAGGAGCATCTTAAATTCTGAGCTTAGGTACTAAGTGAGTGTACTTCTCAGGAAGTCTTCACAGCTGACACCTTTTCTTTTACTCTTGCCTGGGGATATTCGTTAAGTAGGTATGCCACCTTAGTGACAGAGTAGGGACAGTTAACCCTAATTGATCATAGGTCACGGGGGAAGGATGTGGGATTAAGAGATTTTATAATAGGCACTGCCTCCAAAGTGATCTCCTCAAAAGAGAATCTATGGCCTGGACGCAGAGTGTTTCCAGTAGCTCCTTCAATTGAACCACACCCACTGATTGTACCTCTCACTTACGGGGGCTGCTTCCTCTAATAGACTGAACTGTGCAGTGGAATTATTTTTGGGCCATCTCACACCAGTATTCCGGCTGCTCAATGATGGTGCTACTGGAGAAAGGGTCAATCAGCTTTTCATTGAGCGAAATAATTTTTAGATATGTCATTAGTTGCCCTAATTCTAGTCAATAGATAGTTTAGTTTTAAAAATAGTTATTTATGCACATCTTGCTCTTCCTTCTGTGGGATTTATTAATTGATTCCTTCAGTCATGTCGTTCCCCGACCGTATGTCACTGAGTGAAGCAAGAAATAAAGTTGTTATTTCTCCTCTTGGTGGTTGTTTGTAAAGGGGTGCACTCAATTACAAAGGGCTGTCAAGTACTAGTAAACCAGTGACCCAGACAGTCTATGCTATCACCAGCAGGATGACAGCCTTCTCACTCCTACATCTGAAGTGGTTCAGATCAATGATTTTAGATTTCTATATGTAAAAGAGACTGGCCTATGAATATAATTGCTCTTATTCTCTTATTCTCCCATGACATGTCAAAATACATTAAAACGTGGACTGACACTCAGTACACTAGACCCTTCCCCACTCTCAGGAATGGTAGGGCAGACCTAATTCCTGCATTAGAGTTTTTAATTCTTCTAACACATTAGTGACCTGAACTAAACTTCATGTTAGGTTACAGTGGCTGCTCCTCCGCAATGGCGGAGGAGCGTCGCCCCACTGGCTCAGAGCCAACAGCTGAAAAAGAAAACAATATTCTATTATCATTTTATTTTTCACCTGCTGCCTGAGGCAGCATGTAAAGGAAGGGGCTGGGCCTGGCAATGTGAGGGAGGAGTGGAGAGACAGGCGCAGTTAGGTTTCTCCAACCCAGCTGTAATGCACAGCCGGTTTGGAGAAACAGCACAGACTCCCTGTGCCTGAGCGTGCGTTAACCCAGCCCGCTCAGGCCAATCCCGCACTGCAATAATAGCATGAGAGCAGTGCGGGGATTGCACAGGGAGTGTCTGATGCTGTCCCAGTGTCTGCTGGGACCAGGAAGAAGAGGAACACCGAGGCGGGAGGCGGCAGGCAGCTTCAGGTAAGTCTTTTTTTTTATTATTATACCCCGGCTCTCTCCCTCCTGCGCTCCCTTGCGCCCCTCCACCCGCCCCACTACTTTTTGTTTGTGTCGCCGCCACTGTTAGGTCTATATGTTGGCGAATTAAATCAGCCTGTAAGTTTTAAAAGTATCTACAAATGGTAGATGCACTTGTAGCTAAAATCTCCACACAGTGACCAAATGCCTGAAGATGAGTATCAGCGTAGCATTGCCATCACCTCTGTGGTTCCCATCTTCTGCTGCACATTGACATACTGTTTCTCCATTGCATCAGATAAGTCAATCACACTGCATGTCATGGATCCAAACAGGTTTCTGTATTTCCCCCTACCCTGCGGGTTATATCACAAATTGCCACATGCTGTTTTTCTGAACTCAAATAACAGCATTTTCCAGCTTTTGAAAATGCTGTCCCAGTGCTGTTGCATGGTCTCTCACGCTTGCTACTCCTGGCGGTCCTAGAGTACACTAACTGTCGTTGACAAAGTAACAACATCTTGAGCAGGAGCCCTTTTAAACTATTCGAGTGTGTGACAATAACCGGACTCCTCTGGGGTGGTAGAAATATGACGTCAGAAGCTGGAGCGCTGCGACACACATCACTCCTCTGCTGACTCGTACTCGTGTGACCATGCAGTGGGTGAGTAGTGTCCCAAAGTCAGGGGTGGGTGACGTTGAAAAGGTTCATGGACTTCATGGTAGTCTTCAGAAAACTTTCCAACTTCTAGTTTGGAGTTTTTGGTTTACGGCACAGCTACTGAAAACAGTGATATGTGTGACTATTTATGTTGCATATGCCCATATCAAGCTCTAAAACAATTGGTTCTGCTTAAGGTATGCTTCACAGAAAACAATTACCCCTCATTTGAAGTGTGACATAAATCCAGTGTCCGGCCAAAAAATGTGCTTGTGCTTAATTTCAGATTCCAAGTTGGGGACAAATTTTTCATAGATCGATGATTTTTTCCCAGGCAAATCCCTCGAAGTATTACCTGAAGAAATGTATGTGGGGATAACAGGCGGGAGAGGAGAATTTCTGTGCAGCAAAATCGAAACTTCATGTTATTCCTCATTCTTACATGGGCACTCAAAAGGTATAGCTAAGCCCACCAGGGGTAACACCAAGACCTTGAGGGACCATTACATCTTTGGGTGGTTTTACTTCAACGAGATGGGAACAATTCTCTGTTTCCTACCTCTGCAATTATATTGCAGTATTCATTAAGTGCTCAGTAGCCCTACATGGGCCACTGAAGAGCTAGTATACATCAGTGGCATTCTACACCATGTAGGGTGTGTGGTTGGAAGGGTGTTATCTTTGTTTCAATCCTATGTGGGAAGCGTTTCCATGTCATGCATGATGAACGACAAGAAGCAGTTGTCATGTTGTGTAATGCAGCGACTAACAGTATGATGGGTGGATAAGTATGAGATATTTGTGTGTATTATGTGGTTTGTAGTTGGTAAGCTGGCAGCTTTTCTAAAGAAAAATTATTTTTGAAAGCTCTTTTTATTAATTCAAGGCAAGTAATAAACAAATAAGTGCACCACACTTCGTTACACAAGTAGATCATATAATGACTGTTTATGCATCATGAAACATCAAACACGTTCCCCACCCTCCGCTCCCTGCCCATTACCCACAAAGCCTACAACGCAGTTCTAGGGATTAAACGCAGCCGCACTCGGGCGAACAAGGGAGGTTCACGGGCCCCCTCTATAATCATTCCATTTGCCGCAAATTTTCTCTCAGATTTTAGGACATCCCGTGCCCTCATAGACCACTTTTTCAGCCACCATGCACCAGTCCATGTTTTGTTCCCAGTCTTTCAGGCATGGCGCCATTGCCACCCCCCACAAACATACAATATTGCGATTGTCTAGCGCCAGTCCCAGGGCCATCCAGGCCTGTTCCATGCGGTTCTGATCAGTTGTATCCCAAATGTTGAGTAAGTACCATTTAGCGGAGAGTAGCATTTCACTGCTGAACAGGCTATTCATGCAGTTCACCACGGACTTCCAGAATATGAAAGAAAGTTCTACGCTGACCAGATTGCCCTCGGCAGCTCACATCCGTTGCTCTACCCATCTTTACCATGGTGGTGCGTGCAAAATAGGACCTGTGTAATATTTTCAGTTGCACTCAGTGAAACCCAGCCTTAATTGTACCTCTCTCAGGGAGGCCAGGTTTTCGGGCCATTCATCATCTTCCAGACCACCCAGGTCTGGGTCCCATTGTTCCCCACAAGTGTAGGAGAGTGTCTGATGAGTTATTAATCAGCTTTCAGTATGTAAGGGAAGTCTTCTTGTGGTCATCAAGCAGCCTGTCTTCTAGGGGGAGAGGATTCAGGTAGTTCTTCTCCATGGGTAAGCACTGCCCAAAGTGCATACCGTACCTGTAGGTAGCAGAAGGTTTCAGGGGGGGCCAACTGATATTCTCGCTGCAAAGTCAGTGAAGGGGACGACGTCTCCCTGGGACCAGAGGTCTCCCACTTTGGAGAGACCAATAAGATCCCACTTGCCAAACTCCAGTTGGGTCCCCGGGACACCCAGGTCTTTGGAATCCCATAGGGGGGTGGCATGGGTTATCTTACCCTTCTAGCCCAGTGCTGCAAGCGTTGTGTACCAGAGTGTAACCATACCGCCATTGGTCCTTAGAGTGTCAAGTGTCGTGGATTGGAGTAGAGGGCCCGTAAGTGTCCCCCCTGCTGCAGGACTAGCAGGTCCATACATAGCGTGGGCTCATCAGCATGAAGGTGCACCCATTGGTTAATGGTGTTGAGTTGAGCTGCCCAGTAGTATTTTCGAAAGTCGGGCAGATCAATTCCTCCATCCTTGTAAGTTTGTTGAGTGCTATGCCTGCAGTCCCCCACCCCAAAGCAGTGTCCGGAGGTTACTCTCTATAGCTTTAAAGTAGGCCACAGGGACCAGGTATGGTGTAATGTGTAGTGCATATAGGAAGCGGGACAGGGCCATAATTTTGATTAACTTAGCTCTGCCAAGCAGTGATAATGGTAGGGATCTCCAGTGCTGTACATCACTCTTTAGGCATGCCAGCGGAGGCTGCAGGTTTTTTTCATAGAGTAGGTCTGGGTTAGAGGTGACATAGATTGCGAGGTATCAGAACCCATCTATGACTATCTGCTCTTCGCATCCGTGGGGCAGTCTGGGCACATGCCCATGCAGAACATAGATTAGTGATTTCATCCAGTTAATCGTATAACCCAAGTAGCAACCAAATAGGGTGAGTATATCCATTATTCTGTCAAGGGAAAACCGGGGGTCCGCTACATATAGAAGTTTGTCATCTGCACAAAGCAAAATTCTATCCTCCCATTGCTCAGTCCAGTGCAAACCACGGATCAGTGGATCCATTCTGATCCAGGCTGCCAAGGGTTCCAGTCTGAGGGCAAAGAGAAGCAGGGAGAGCAGACAGCCCTGTCTGGTGCCTCGCTGAAGTCCAAAGACATGAGAAGTCCCCCAGTTGACGGCGACCTGAGCAAGGGCTCAGTGTAGAGGAGCTGACCCCATGCTAAACAACTAGGGCCAACTTGTTCAGTACTTCAAAAAGGTGAGGCCTTTCAACGGTGTCGAAGGCCATACAGGCATCCAACGTGAGGACTACGGCGTCCTCTCGAATTCTGCTGCCCCAACCCGGAACTCCCTGAATACGCAAAAGGTTGAGGGCAGCATTCCGTCCAGTTATAAAGCTGGATTGGTGCGGATTAACTAGTTTAGTGATAACTTGGATTAGTCGGGAAGCCAAAAGTTTAGCTAGGATTTTGACTTTGGTGTTAAGGTGTGACATTGGTCTATATGAAGCACAGTTATCTGGCAGTTTGCCCTCTTTATGAATGATGACTATGGAGCCAACCGCTGATCTCTTGGAAGTGTACCCCTGTCTCTACTGTTCTTGTACATCCACAACAAATGCAGGGCACATCTCTGGGCAGTGAGTTTATAGAGTTCAATTGGCATGCCATTGGGGCCAATAGACTTGCAGAATGTAAGTCTCATTTGAGCGAACAATTTACTCTTCAGTGAGGTCGCTCTCCAGTAGCGATCAGTCATTGCCTGTGCGGGTAGGGAAACTTAGATCAGCTAGTAATTTGCAGGATTCCTCCACCGTAGCGGTTTTAGATTAGGAATAGAGATGGGCGTAATAGGAGGCAAAGGCTTCAGCAACTCCCAGTCTGCCACTCTCCCACCTCCCCGCCTCAGTGCAACTTCCCAGCACTCAGCGTCCCACTCGTTCCCGCCTGTCAAGACATGCTATAAGTTTTTCCACCTTGTCACTCACTTCATAAAGATGTTGTATCATTGCCCCATGTCGGGTTTGAGCTACTTCCCACAAGGTCTGTGCAGAGTCTACAGAGTTCTCATTTTCTGAAAAATATTGGTCTGTTGCCTTTATAAGTCTGTCTCTAACACTGAGAATTTTGAGATACCAGGGGTTGAGCATAATCTCTCTACGTTCCAATTGGTTTCCAAGGCCATAGACTGCCCAGAGCGGGGAGTGGTCAGAGATGCCTCTAGCCAAATGTCAGATGTCACGGAAAAGAGGGAGTCGACATGCCAGGGTGAGGATATAGTCAATTCTTGAGAGACTACCATGTGCCCCTGAGTGGAAAGTGTAGTGTTGGGTGGAAGAGTTAAGGGCGCGCCAAGTATCCACAAGGCCTATAGCCGAGAGAAAGTCCACTAAGGGGCGGTGCGGGACGCTGACTGTCTAGGAGGCTGGCGATTGTCAACATTATTGAGGGCCTTGTTAACATCTCTTCCCATGAGCAGTTCTCCATCAGTAAGACGGATCAGAAGAGCACTCAGCTCATGAAGTGTAATGTCGTGCAGTCGTGGTGGAACATATACACATATTATCTTGATTGTTGCCCCCTCCCATGTCCTCGAAAGGGCCACGTATCTGCCATTTGTCTCCACCCAGGTGTTATGGATTGTGAGTGGCAGTAGGTAAGCTGGCAGCTTTGATCAGATCTGCAGGTCTTTTTAAAGTATATCGTGTGATTACAGACTACTTACTTGGCTACTGCACAGGGCATAAATTGGAGGTAGCGATGGTCAGGACTTCTGCTGAGATGGACTTAGCTACAAACATCCCATATGTGAATTATATGAATGTTATTGTGAGATGTCAGGAAGTGGTCACAGGATGGAGTCAGTTGGGACCTGAAATGACAGACTAAGGGGCCCATTACGATGCCGGACGGAAGAGCCCTCCGACCGCCATGGTGTGGCAAAAAATCCCCACACATGGCCTGCGGCAGTCCAGTCGGTCAAATTACGATGCAACGTACGCAAAATCAGACCGCGGCGGACGGATGTTACAAAACACCGTCCACCACGGTCGGAAAAGCAGCAAATCCAACCGCGGCGGACGGGAAAAGCTGTACAATGGCTCGAAAAGACCGCTCCTGCTGCGGCATGACCGCATAGCCAATTACGATCCGAACATGGAGCTGGCGGACCTAGCACTGCCATCTGACCGCCTCGCACGCAGACAGGCAAAATGAATGGCGGGCGGAACCAACCCCACCATAATGCAGAAGTGTGCCTGTACTCCCTGCCGCCCTCATTCACAACACACACGCCACAATGACACACCACAACCTGCTCCTGGTAGGGAAAGCCATGCGCAGCATGGAAGAAACATCTGGAGGCCATCACCCATGTGGACACACCCACATACCACAGATGGAAACCAACCCCTACCTGGGCCAACAGCCCTTGCACACCACAAGCTGAGACAGAGAGACAGGACACCATTGACTCACACTGCACAACATCACACCCACCCATCTCCAAACAACACCACTCGCACCCACACACCTCACACACTACACATAACTCCACCATTACCTTGCACCCTGCACCCCTCACCCATGTGCACCATGCCCCCCAAGATCATGCCCAACATTACTGACTCACACTTGAACGTGATGCCAGACGAGACAATCAGGGCAGAACCACATTTGTCTGGGCACCTGCTCCAACACACCCCACTTGTGCGCAAGAATCAGATGTGGGCAAGGATCCACAGCCAAGTCAATGCCGTAGGGACCACCCTACGCACTGTGCGTGATATCAGGAAGCGGTGGTGCGGTCCCAAGGGCCGGGACAAGCCTCCGGCCCAGAGGAACAACGTGGAGGCCCAGAGTACTGGTGGCGTCCCTCCCATTCCACCACCAACCTTCACCGAATGGGAGGAGAAGGTGCCTGCCATAATGCATCCAGAGAGTCTTACAGGAATCGTGGGGGACTAGAGGCTGGTAAGTACCAACAAAATGATCACATCACACTACAATACACCGTTGTGCACAACAAGTGAGCCCCAATCGCCCACATCAAACTCGTGTGGAATGCACGCTTACAACACAAATGGATCACAAGGACAGCATCTCCTTAATCAGCACAACCTCACAGGTAGGTGGCAGCTCATGCACCCTGGCCTTCCTCCCGAACAGCATGGCTCACCCTCCCCACCCCACAGCCATGTGGCAGCTAACGCAGTCGACTGTGCCCACGACAGGTAGCTAGCCATCTCACTGTGGAGGGGGATGTCGAGCCCTGACCGTAACACCACAACTCCCACATGGCTCTCTGTCTCCCCTCACAAACAGCATGGAACCAAATGACCCCCACAAGGATGTTGCTGCTCATGAGTCTCCAAAGGAGTGATTTCCCGACACAAAATGAATCCACAAAGGACTGCACTTCCCCACAACGCTCATCTGGCATGACGTTATGCCGTAACTACTCCACCAGTGAGAAGTGAGGAGTGTGACCATGCGCACATCAATGTGCCTGCTGGCTATGCCTCCCAGCAGGACGAAGGGACCGCCTGTGGCAGGGTACAAAACAGAGCACGAAAGAAACCCGTACCGAGGCCCATTCAGAAAAAGGGACGGTGCACAGCACCGGTGAGAACCGGCCCCCTGAAAGCCCTGTCTGCACACCAACACGATGTGCAACTGATGACATTCTGACAGGAATGCCTAGTAAAGCCAAGGCAAAAGCCATGTCACCTCAATTCAAATGTGGCAAACATGAACAGCTAAGTTGTGCTGTGTGCAGAACATGCTGACAAAAGTGACCTAACTCCAAAAGGTGACTTAATAGCAACAGAAGGCGAGCGCGCCATGGACGAGCCCAGCCAGCCCCCGGCCCGGAAGGTGAAGCCTCGGATGCAGAGTCCCTGGCCCATTCAGGTGATGAGGAGCTACATGGCCCCTCCTGCGTGTACAGGCCAGGCATTACGCATATGTTAACAGTTGCACAACGTCTCCTTCCTGTGCCAATGTTCTGATAACTCCCCCATAAGTGATTGTGGATAGTCAATCGTGGCCTCACATTCCCACAGCGAAAGCATACTTCAATGAGTGTGCAGGCACAATGGGCCTCTGATTGGACAACTAGTCGCTCCCACACCAGCCCATAGACCTTCGGATACCAGGTGTCTTGACCGTCCTGCGCGATGCAGACAGTGGTGAACTGACACACATAGTATTGATAGCGTCTGCACACTTTTTATCAGACTTGTGGGCTCTGGCCTTGTCCCTCCCTTCCATGCTTTTCCGGAAGTACCACCAGGTGTCAGTCCCCCAATTTGCACACTGCATTTCGCCCTTCCTGACCATTACTTTGGCTGTACAGCTGAGCGCTGGGTCTGAGATTGCTCTCACGCCATGTCTGACCGTCCAGTGGGCCAGGCAGAGCCCGGTCTGTTACAACTGTACCGTGACCGCATGCAGCTCCTCTTTGGATGTGTCCCACTGGCTGTGCTGGGCATCAGTTATAGGCTAACGTTCCGCCATGCCTACTTCACCTGCGTGCAACCCGTATTTTCCTGCAGAAGATGTCTGTTTCAGTGGGCCATGGATGTCTGCCTTTCAAACACATCCCTTGCTGACCTGGATCATGAGCTGTGGGTGACTCTTTTGTTGGTCCACGTGCAAGACTGCTTCGGTGAGACACGTTTATGGTATGCCTTACAATGTGTCAGACAGGCTGACAGCTGCGCCTGTGCGTGTGCGCAATGGCTCCTGTGCCATGCCTACATCGAACCTCTCCCAGGTTGCGATGGTATGTACCTTTCAACCTCGTGGTGCGAGGAGCACATCTGTTCCTTCATACTGCTGGATTGGATGGCGGTCCTCTTCGCTGAAGATGAACTGGATCGTCTCTTGGAACTGATTGCCTTAGAAGCTGCCTGTGCCTTCTTGGACTCCTAACTACTTCACAGCAACAGGAACTGTTGGTGACTAATGCAATCATCGTTTCCCTTTCTTCACTCCTCCTGACAAGAATTGGCAACCAGCTCTCTGACTTTGGCCCTGTCTGCATTGGCTTGGACCGTGCTGTGCTCTGCGGTCTACTTAGCTTGGTACCACAGACCGGAGCAAGTGGAGGCTGTCATCTGACCGTCGTGGACATTGTCGTCTGGCATGAGCCCGGCTTCCATTATGCAGCTGTAGCGCACAAAGATTACATGGCGTTGTTGTTTTGCAAGTACCCAGGGCTCGAGTCGGGGGTACACGCAGGTACACGGCGTCCCCTCCCTCTTTTCATGCCAAGAAGTTGTTCTCCACAGAAATATGCTGAACTTGTCCCTGTGTACTTTCCAGACACCGGGACACGTTCAGCTGCACCTGCACGTTGACTGCTTTCCATTCCCAGCAGCAACGTGCAGGCAGTCAGGGAGCATTTTTTAGCCTCCAGCTGGGCCGAAGTTAAGGGGCCATCCGGTCTCCTTTTGTTTGTATTTGATGACTGGGGGCCGCCTTCAACCTTACATTTGAATGTAGATGCCACAGAGGGAAACATAGGCACACAGCTTGTTATCCCTTCACAGATACTTAAGAGAGGCATGCTTTTGCCTTTGTTCTGTCCCTGTATTTCAATGCAGACACTGTGAGACTGTCAGATGGGTTAGTCTGTCCCAGTATTTGCACAAATAATTTCAGTCGCACTATTTTAGTTCTTTCATGGCGCTACGTCGTGACGTTGTGAGGTCATTTGCATTTTGTCTTACTTGGTCAGTCCCCCCACTTCTTTTTTATAGGACTTCTGCCCTGCAAGTACCTTAGTATCTGTCTGTCACATGAGAAGTGTCCGCAGAGCTTGTTCTCTGCGCGGTCCGGGAGTACTGTCTGAACATTCTGTCCGTGGTCGGAGAACATTGTCCCTAGTCATTCTGTTCTGGTCTGGCCCTAGCACTCCGAATCAACAAAGTCTCACAGCTGCTGGAGAACACGGGTGCCTTCTAGATGTCATTGGAGGGCGGGCTAGATGCCCCACACTTGGAGAGGGATTCATCCAGTGATGAGAGCGACACAGCAAATGTGATGTAAATTTCACCATATATAGGCTGAGTAATGGGGTCTGCTGACAAAGCCCATAGACCAGGGACATCCCATACGACTCCTTCCTGCAAGGGGTGGGGGGATATGCTCGTGGTTCTACGTCCAGAGGAATTATTGATGCAACATCTTGCTTCATCTTAAATGGATATGTCACTGTGGTTACTGGTTAGGTACTCATGAATTCCCAACCTGTTGTGGCACGTATGTTGCATGCTTTGACACTGTAGTAAAAACTTCACATTTGAAACTGTTTCTTGTCTTCAACTTGTCTACTTGTGTACAGGCGATTGAATACCTCTGAGTGAGTAGGAGAGCTAGTGAGGCAGTTTGGCAATGGTGTCCTGTGCGTAGGGGTGCTTCGGGGTGCTCAGTCCCTGCATGCCCAAGTTCTCAAATCCTGCGCATAGTCCAGCATGTGTACAAAATCTCAGCAACAATTCTCAAAGTCTGTGAGACAACAGCAAGGCACACAGACATAGTCATAGTCGCTCATTGTTAACTCACACTCAACGGAAGTAGTTGACGATGAGCTGTTGAAGCTGGTCAAGGCCTTCTTCCTCACCACTGTCATCGTCACTGGGCATGTGTGGGTTGTGAGCAGGGGGGATGTTGCTGGTCCGCCAGATGTAGCAGTCATGTGCCGACCCCGGATACTTTGCACACACGTGTGAGATGATCTGCTCCACCTGTCATACCACTTGGACGTTGATGGAGTGGCAGTGTTTGCGGTTCCTATAGATGTGTTCACTTGCCTGTGGTGGAATGAGGCCAATGTGGGTACCATCAATGGCTCCCATCAACATTTGGGATGCCTCCCAGGCAGGCCTGGCTCCTGGAATTTTGATTTGGGTGGGCAACGAGGCATTCGGGTGGGCCACTGCGGGCCCGATTTGTCACTTATATCTCTCGCCAGGCCTACTTCAAGGCCCTCCTTTATCTCTCCTCAGTTTTACAAGGGCCAGTGAAACTCATTCTTTCCTTCCAAATTCTCTTTCTAGATATTATCACTCTCAAAAAGTCTGTTTTTTCCATAAAAGGTCCTCCTGATGAGAGGAGGAGGTTTCCTGAGGTGGGAGTATCAGGCAAGTGACACTTCTCAGGCTCTCACTCATGCCCTCCTCCTCGGATTCCCTCACTGCCACCCTCGTCCAGCGCCCCTCATCTCTCCATAGCCACTCTCTCATGTGCATTTCATTTGTTGTATGGCGCTACTGACATCAGTGTAGGGTGTGACTATACTTTACATCACGCACACATTGTACAGAGACAATCAATCATGCAAGTATGTAAGTGTTTCAGTATACAGGGAATGTCACAAAAGACAATGAGGATTACAAGGTGTGGGAATCACATGTCATCCATACTGGTGGGTAGGATTTTCTAAGGGCGTTTGGTCTGGAGAAGCACTAACTCAGGATTTAATGCACACCCCAGTGGTTAGGGTTTGGCTTTGCAGATGAAGGTGTATATCTGCCCCAACAAACCCTTTATGGCAACATTCGAATGATGAAAGACTGGGGAAGTTATGACTATGTTACAACCCAGAAATAAAGCTAGGTTCTGACTATTAATTCAGGCTCTCATGCGGCTCTTTGATGACAGTTCCTAGGTCCCTGTCCTATGATAGCATTGTAACTTCGGAACTGCAAGTACACAAATATCGCTGTGACAAAGGCAGTAACCTACTGAGCTATACACATCAAATGCAGTTTATCAGCATTTCAAAACTACCAACAGACAAAGGATTGGCAGGATCATAATTCACCAGTTATCTGGACATTTGTATCGTTGGCTTACATCCGTGGCAGAGCCTTGACTGAGCTACAAAATGTTTAAATGAAGTATACAGGAAGTATGTGTCTTGCTGGGCCTTCACAGATGATTTTGTGAAGAACAAATAGCCAGACATTCTCTCACCTGCTCGGTTCCTACTCACTGCCCGATCTGATAAGCAGCTGCAGTGGCCAGGTAAGGTGAACCCGGAGAAATAAACTTTTCTTCTCCCTGTGGAATTGAAAAGGAGATATCCACACAGCAGTTCGGTTAAGGTTACCTGGTGCAGAAGAGAGGATTTGTCCCCTTCGCCATGCCCATATTTCAGCTGCACGAGTAGGCGGGGACACAGACCACCTTTCTGAATGGAGATGTGTGATTGGGGGTGCCTGTGGGAGAGGGCTCAGGCCCACATCCGCAACTCCCAGAACAGGAAGATAATCAACGTTTGGAGGAACGTTTCACCTGAATGTGGCCATTTACTCCTGGCCTTTGTGCCGTCACTGCCAGGGCCACGGATCATGTTTGGGTGGGCCTGGCCCACCCGCTAGAACCGGGTGTGCTCCCAGGTCATGGAACTCCCCCTTCACATCTGCCGCTTCATCCCTCCTCATGAAGTGGACATGTTTGGCCTTTTAAAGCATCAATGCTGACAGGACGTCACGCACCACCATGCTGATCTTGGGTTGTGACATCCCACCGGCGCTGGCCACAGTGTACTGGTAAGACCCAGTAGCGGAGAAATGCAGTGCAGCTATAACCTTCACTGTAGCAGACAATGCAGCCGGATGTATTCTTTTGGGCTTCACATGGGGCTCTGACTGGGCACATAGGTTCCGTAGTGTGCGGCGATCCAATTGGTATTTCCGGATGATTTCGATGTCCTCCATCGTCGCCAGGTCAGGGCCAGGTCGAAGGATGGGTGGTGTCCTCCTACGTATGTCAGGGTACACGAGCATGAGCTGAGTTATAGATGAGATGTGGTGAACAGCTTACCCAGAGACTCACACAACCACAACATAGGGAGGACTCATGGTCACGTGAAATTCACATGTGACCTGCATTCAGACATTGTTTTTCTTCTCTCACTCGCCATACTGACACTACAACATCCAATGAAGTCGATGTGTATGGCATATAGTACACTGCTACATCAAGGATGAGCTGCTGTGTGGTTAGATGGCACAGCACTTGTGTTTCCCAGTATCAGTGCTGAGTTGCATGTAGCTGCTGTCACTGCACGGCTGCATACTTTAGTCCCCCTATTCACAACAACATTGCAGTATGAGGGCAGTGAGTGTCATCTGGACAACGTGACATGGATGTATGGCACGGTGGACAGACACATGTGGACATTATGGGGTCAGTCCTGCGTGAGTGTGTGTGGGATTTGCGTCACAGACATTGCAATGTTCACCTGAATGAGGCACAAATGCACATGGATTGTGTATCCATGCCCACATGGCTGACAATGGCCGATGATGTCGGTCAGAGCAATGTTTGTTTGTTCCACATGTGCACTCCTATGACGTGTGTTGGAACATTTACAGGCAATGGCAGCTAAGCACACTGCACGCCACACCAGTAGGTGTGTTGGGTGTCCTAGGGATTACACGTATGTCTGATTAGCAGACAATGGACGACTCTGATTGTCTGCCTACGCCACTGACCCTTCACAATTCGACCCCTGGCCAAGAGACGGCAGTCCGATGTCAAGGGATATTCAGGCATGGTTCACAGTTTGGATGTTTCCTTACACAACATTGGTAGCGTGCGGGAGACCTTTGTCCTTTTTGACTCCTTCCCTCATTTGAGTCCATGCTGGCCATGGGGCATGGCTATGTATGTAATTTCACTCTCCTTTCCTTTGACATTCCATGTGTGTGCGGACTTGACTCACGGGTCACACTCTCTCAGCCCTTCACAGTGTGGTGACCAGCTGGTCGCTATTCTAGTTGTTCTGATGTGCCAGCCACTCCCAGAGGGCTGACTTACCCCCCACCCCACAGCCACCCAGCACAAGCATCACTGGACCTGTGACCCTGCCAACAAACGGGTCAGGATGCACGTGCCCTGGGACAGTTCTCCTATTCATGTACGGGGTCTGTGTGGTTACTCGATATGCATGGGGGCCTCATGCCCCACAACATTGCCAATGGGGTGCACCAGTCACTTTAGGTAAATGAGTTGTGATGTGTGATGTAATAGTCAGGGCGCCAATGCAAATGCAGTATGTGTTCGAATACGCGGTAGCTGGCATCCGCAGCGATGACACGCATTGGCCCCACTTGAATGTTGCAGGGTTGCAGTCGCAGCTTCCGGGCCGCCACGGTGTGGCACACACAATGCGGATGGGCCATCAGCCAATGGGTGCCTTCGGCATACATGTTTAGATGTTGCGGTGTGCGCGCTCTGCATCTGCGGGGCTTGGCATTGGCCCCAATTGCCTTCAGGGGCACCGAGGGTCACTCGTGAGGATTGGGTGGGCCTCGCACTTTCCATTTGGCAGGTTGCCACATTTGTCGTGGTGCCAGCACGCTTGCTGGGAGTTGTAGTTGTTCAGGGGTTGCATGCGTGGAGATGTCTGGTACGTACCTCTGCAGTTGAGCGCGGCGGCGTCTTGTGTGCCGGAGGTGCAGCAGGTAGTGCAGCGGGAAAGCCTGTAGCGCAGGATCCATGGCGGGTCCGGGGGTTTAGATGGGTACAGTATCGGCTCTTCCTCTCTGATGTTTTATTTCCGCCATCCGCAACGTGGTGGTTTTTACGCGGCGGTGGGTAGGGCTGTCTGCAACATCATGATTTGCTTGGCGGATGGAACGTGTTTATACACGCCGGACCTGCCCTGTTGGCTCCGTCCGCCACCCTTGCGTATGCAAAAAACGTGCGGAGCCTGACAGGCTGCGGCGGATGGGAAATAGCCTCTGTGGGTCCATTGTGATTTGTTGGTCGCAATGACTGCACCTGGGGCGGACGATTTGACGGTTTTCCGCCACTGCCACCAGCACGGATGGCCTTCCGTCCGGCATCGTAATGAGCCCCTAAATTAGTGTCTTCCGATGGCAGATCCCTTATGTTATTCCATACCTGTTCAAATGATGATGGGTGGTTTGCTGCTGTGGACTTGTACAGTACTGAGTGATAGATGTGACCTGTAGCAGTTCTGTCTTATGTGAGCGTAAAAGGACCAAGCACTATAAGTGAATTCTTACGAACCCTGTTTGAAATTCATTTGACTGCACAATCTCTGATAGAAATAGTATTAGTATTAGTAGGGACTAGGAGGGTTATGTTTGAATTTACATCACTGCATAATACCCAGGGTAGACATAGGCTAGCCCTTCATAACTTATCTGGCTATCGAGAGCTGTTAGAGTATTTGCGAATATGAGGAGAGTGTTTCTGTTGTGTTGTTGCATGTTGGTGTGCTGTAGATTATACTTGAAGGAACGATTATTATTTTTTGTTCTATCTCAAGGTTATTAAGGCATGTGTTAGTTGACTTGTAAGCAGCCCTGTGTGCACCGCTCTTCTGAACTGTACGTGATCCTGGATTCTTTGAATTTTGACAGGTAGTGAGATTCAGAGCTGTAAGCTTTGGTACACAGAAATGCAAAATCTGCATATATTTTCCATCAGAAGGCCATTATGCTGATTTAAAAGCAGTGTGAATCACACTCTAAGAATTGTGTTGGGAATCAAATTTAATTTGCTAAAATGATGTGCTGATCTAATACCTAGCTTTGGAATAGGCAAACTGGATAGGTTTGCACATTTCAGGAAAGGTGAAAACCAGGGACTTTGCAAGACCTCCAGACAGGGGCCTCAAAAGCAGAAAAAGAGATACCATCATGCCCCGGCTTTGCTAGTTCACTTGAAGTTATTTATAGATTTTTAAATGAAAGCAAACCTGCCGTGTTCATTAATATAAAGGCTGCTTACATGGCCATAACACTGGTTGGCATGTTTTGTCTTTCCCTGATGTACATGTTTTTAATACTTAGAAACAGGCGCTTCTGGCACCAGGCGAAAATGGACAAAGCATCAATCGGGCCCCTCAGTATGCGTTTGTCCCAGCCCTCGCAGAAACCTCTAACAAGTCTGCTTCCTGGGTGCAAAAAACATGTTTTGCACCTTTTGCCATATCTCTGCAACTAGGCCTGTTTACTTATACACTCCTTGGGGGAGTTTACTGTACATTGCGTAAACGCCTATAAATCCTTAAGCAGAGACTGCACAGTATAGGTAGCGTAGGTGTTCGCACGAACAGAGAAATTTGCAGCAGCATAACAGCGCTTAACCGCACCATCCACCTTCTTGTCCACCGCATCAGGGGGGGAGGCATCCTCAGAAACCACATTCCCCTGAGTGGACATGCCAGCCACAAGGTTATCCACCTTAACAGCTGACGGAAACTCCCCCACAAATTTGTCAATTGGATAACGGCGGGAGAGAAAGCGAGGGAAAGCAGATTTGTCCACCTCCTTCTATTCATGCGAAAGTACTCTGCGGATATCATTATGTAAAGGCACAGAGTCAGGCTCCGCCTGCTGATAATTAGCCAAAAAATCATCTTCATCAGCCGAAGGACAAGTGGCAGGAAGACTCAAATTGTCCCGAACATGTTGCAAAAGAGCCGCCATCTCAGGGCCATGAACATACCGCCCCTTTTGACACTCCTCATCAGAATCACCTTCAGGCTCCACCAGCTCTTGCCTGGGAAGCTTAGGCGGAGGCTGCCCCTCCCACGCCTTGAAAGCTGCCTCATCCGCAGCCTCAATCAAGTGATGCAGTGACAGGAAAGAGGGCTGTACCGAAGGACCGGCGATCTCCTCAACAGGCTCCATAGCACAACCAACACCAACCCAAAATGTTGAAACAATGAGCAGGCAGAAACTAACACAGGTATATATACCAGCCACCTGAGCAAAAAGTCCCATGGAAAACGCCCACAGAAAACACCCAGGGAGAGGAGCCAGGACCATAAAATACCCATGCAGCACGTGGGAGGAAAAAATGAGCAAACCACGGAACCACCAGAAGCCAAAGGACCACTCAGTGAGTCCTGTAAGTAGACAAAGAAAGCCTGTGAATATGGAAGCCCCGCCCGCAACCGGCAGAGCGCCACGGACCCCAAAAACACAGCTGGTAAGCCCCGCCCGCTATATACAGAGCGTAAAGGGCTCCAAATGCAACAACCGGGAAGACCCGCTCGCTACAGGCAGAGCGTGAAGGGCAACAATGCAACACCGGTAAGCCCTGCCCGCTGACAGCTGAGCAATATGGGCAAAAAAAGGCAAGACCTGTGACCCGGCCCCACCCGCTAAAGCAGAGCATCGAGGGCCGGGCACGGTTGGAAGACCCAACAGCCCCCCTTGAGTCACAGGGAGGCAAAACACCCCACAAAAGCGTGCTGCAAACAAAAGAAAAACATAAATCAAGCCTGGCTCGCCAAAGCAGAGCAAAAGGCATAAAAAAAACACATAGAAATAACAAGCGAGCAAGAAATACTCACCGCAGCCGGCAGACGAGCATTAGACTAGGGCACCACCGGTCTAGATGGAAAAAAAAAACAGGAAGTATGTTGTTTGTTCCTCCCTTTTTTGGTGGCTCATGGGTAACGGGGGCCATCTTGGGGGAACTTTTTTGAGTTTTTCAGCTAGGGAATTGGTTCTGCCCGAAGGGAGAAGTATCGTGCGTAAGGACTGCAGCCAGGAAGGCCAGGACTCGGAGTAATGAAGATTACCAGTAAGTAACCGGGGCATTACGGGATGCCAGCGTGCAATGGACATATTGTGCATGCTGAATCATTGTAAATATGTCCCTTCCGACAGCACGAGGTGAATTGTCATGTGACAGCAAACATATCAGAATAACCCTTACTTAGGTATGGGTTTAGAATGCGTACCCTGGGGTATATGAAAACTGCATTTTGTTGTGGTTAGTCGTGCAGGTCTTGGCAGATGCTCGCTTCTAATGGCTACTCTGGGATTTTATTCAGGAACCAGAGTTTAAAAATTTACATCCAGCCCCTTGTGTTTTCCGCTCTGCAGAGAGCATTTGTCAGCCAGCAGAAGCAGGAACAGGCGGATGCTCTGTCTTTTAGCTTCAGTGAAACGGAAGACATTTTATCCATATTACTTTGTCTGTCAGGAGTTTGTTGTGCGTCCGAGGCCCTCACAGGAGTAGTTGATGCACCGTTTTTTATCATCGACCCAGGATTTCAGATGCACCTGCGGATGCATAATGGAGGAAGACACAGAGACTACAGCCCTATCAGGAAGCGTTGCAGAAACCAACACAGCCATTTATCCTAACATGAAAAATACAGGTGCACTACAGTGGCTCACGAAATGGACGGCAAGCCGCATTCGGGGACTGTAGGAACCGAGAGAGGACTCCGTGTCCCTGAGAGTGATAGCCCAAATCACACTGATGCTCCCTGTTCGATCTTCAGCCCTCCCCTGGAACTACGCACGGCCCGCCAGTGTTGACATAGATACTTGAGACGTGTCAAAATAAGATGCCCTTATGCTCCGGAAATCCCACTACTTATGTGTGAGGCCCTGCCACATGGAGGTAGCTGGCAGAGATTGGCGATTTGGTCGGAACAAGGACTGGATACACTGGGTGACTTGTATGAGGAGGGCGCCATGATCCCGTTCAATGATCTGCAAGATCGGTATGACCTACCCAGAGGAGACTTTCTATTGCACTCTGCCCTCACCGTGGCCATTCGCAAACATTGGGGGGGCGGGACTCACGGAGCCACCGACGTCCTTAGGTTGTCAGTACCTGGTAATGGCGGCAGGGACGTTTAAGGCGGTCACATGCATCTACAGACGAATAACGCGGGAAACAATACTGCCCTTGACGGAGCTGAGACTAAAATGGGAAGCGGACATCGGTGAGGTCATTCCAGAAAGGTCATGGGGGGAGATAGTAGAGAGGGCTTGGAAGAACACCAGAAATGCCAGATTCCAATTACTGCATTTTTACATCCTGCACAGGGCATACCTTACCCCAGAGAAGATCAACCAGTATTTTAATTCCCCAGAGGCGGCTTGTCCGCATTGTAATAGGGAGGGAGCTGGGCTTAGACATATGCTCTGGGATTGCCCACAGCTGGGTAGCTTCTGGGAAGAGGTGACTACGCTGCTGGCAGATATTACTGACAGAGAAGTCGAGGCATCGCAGGGATATTGCCTGTTGCACTGGTTCCCACACACAGCGAAAAACAAAATCACGAGAAAATTCATAGATTTGGGGTTAGTACTAGCCAAAAGGGATATAACTACGCACTGGAAAGCAAAACAAGGTCCAGTCACAGCCAGATGGAAGAAAGAACTCATTAAGTGGGCAGAGTGTGAAGGGATAGTTAGGATGCAAATAGCAAAATGAACGAAAAGCGAGAAAGCGATGGAGGCAGCTAGAGCATGGGAATCCTTACTGGTTTTACTTCGAGCCCCAGTCGATGCTGATTGAAGAGCCCCCGGTAGGAGTAAATTAGGCTATCTTCACCCATGAACATCAAATAGCTGCCGTTTTGTATGGAATAAAAGTGAATAACCGAACATTTCAACAGCTGCGGATCGTTTATTGTGGACTGTTTATTGAGACAGCATCCTTGGAATTTGATTGATTGACTGTGTCCTATGTTTGTATTTAGTGTATAACTCACTAAGGAATATAGTAACACTTCTTTGGTGTGCTTTGGTGTCTATGGTAGAAAATCAAATAGCTCCGGAGTGTTGGTGAGCAACCATAGTGCACCGCCATCCTTATGGGCAGAGGGTCCCTTCAGTGGTACCTCTGACAATCGCAAGGCACAGCCTGTGCCAGAAATGTATCACAAATGAGCAATATGTATATAAGTGACACGCCTGGGGGGAGGGAACGGAGGGGGGGGGGTTGGCGGGTGGGAGTTTGAAGTTGGGTATATCGATGTAAAGCGTGATCCAAGGACTGACCACAAATGAACCCTAACTATTGTATAGCTGTGGGAGGAGGGAGGGCTTGTAAGTACAGCAAGGACCTGAGTTTCCTTTATGATGTTGCATTACGGAGCTGTACATATCAGAGTCCAGTAACTACATACTTGAATACATGATAAATGTGATGCATTGCTGGTCTCTGGAAAAGTCTGTAAGCCCCAATAAAGTTTGTTTACAAAAATAAAAAAAATGAAAAATACAGGTGCTCTTTGTGCTTTTCGAAGGTAATATGGCCATCTGTATGATGGGGTCAATAAATGACTATGGATGTAAGAAATTCTTGTAATTTGATTTTGTGTAATTATGCAAAATTTCAGCAAAATTACACATAATTACGTTAAATGCAAATCAGACATTGAGCAATGAATTTTGGTGTGAAATGCATTCTTTAGTCAATTTTTGACACAAGGACACATCATGCTGAAAAATAGTGCAATAAAACAAAGGCACCATGAACAACAGCCGTCGGTGTTCTGTTTATCGTGGGAAATTTCTACCCCGATTGGCATGTCCATAGTAAATTACTGTTTAAAAAATATTTATAAATATTCTTAAATATAATTACTGTATTGGTTAATACACATTTAATTGTATTAGTGAATGTGCTGCAAATCTGGTTTTTATTTGCGGATAATAATAAATATTTAAAATCATTTTACATTTGTATTATGCATTAAAATATAAAAAATATAATAGAAAAATAATAAACTTTATCAAATTTCCCTGTGCTGTCCCATAAGGAGAACTCCATGTTTGTGGTGGAGGTCTCCACATTTGAGAAAATCATGTCCAACAACACGAAACTTAAAATATAGTAAAAAAATTACCTGTAGTACCATTTGGGTTATTAATTCTTTCATAGAAGCCCCCAACCCCTCAATGGAGTGGGTGGAGAAATGGAAGTATACACCATTAGGAAACTGTGAATAGCTAAGTAATGGAGAGTTACACCTAGGCTTAGTACTAAATATACATATGTACATTTACCTTTGTGAATCGGGCTCCTAATGGGCTCAAAGGGCTAATTTTAAGGATAATTGAAGCACAAATAAGGGTACCAATGACTGCTCCACATGGAGCATATTTACCCTGCTCTGCCCAGCACTGCCTTTTCTACTGACTCATGGTGCAGCTGACAGACCAAAATTCCTTTTGACACACACAACAACCTCACAGGCCAGGCTGTTTTAGCATATTTATGCAGGGAAAGCACAAATATACCCCCTTAGATATTTGGGACCTGCAGAGGTGGACTCGATTAAAGTCCTCCAATTGACCAGCATTGTGCAACAGATCTCTTCCATGCCTTTTCACTTGGTGATGTCTGGTTTACTGGCTGCACAGTACTGGTGATGGACAACCCTCGTAGCCGATATGTCTTAAGACATATAAGTTACAATTGGCTGCCGAATGCTGAGTATTATGGCCTAAGTATTATTGTTGTCAATAAATGCTATATGAAATTATATAACTATATAATGCCCAGTGAACCGTTAGTCAGCCTTCCTAAACCTGCCTGCCTATCAAACGTAGTAGCTAGTTGGGTTGTTTCCAGTCTGTGGACTGTAAGGTAAAGGGTGATTTTGAGAGTGCATCAGTCTTTCCGGGTTCTGTTGGTGGGATGACGGTGGTGTAGTCGTCTTGGATATAGCCATGTTTTCAACTGTTTTGTGAAGTGTATATGCTCCTGGATGCTTCAAATGCTGGCTGGTGCAGAGTTCCAGAGCTTGGTGGCTTGTACTGAGAAAGAAGTGCCTCTTACGATTCCTGATGGTAAGGTTGTGTGATAAGTGATGCAAGCCTGGAGCGCAGTGTCTTTTTTTGTTTGCATTGGTTGAATTTAACTTGTAAGTACAGCAGTCCTTTTCCTTAGGATATTCTGTGGACAGTGCAGCGTGCCTTGTGATTGGCCTTCTAGCTATAGGTGGCCAGTAGAGTCATATGCTCCCCTGGGTGAAGGTGGAGAGAAGTCTTGCAGCATAATTTTGGATGAGTTGTATTTTGCGCATTATGAATGTGGGAGCGCCAAGGTACAGGCTGTTGAGATCGTCAAACTTAGAGACTATGAGTGTGAGAATGGCTTGCAGTTTCTATTGGGTTCCTAGGTATGGGAAGAAGCAACACAGTGTTTCATTGTGTAGAAGAAACTCTGTGTGACGTTATTAAGACGTGATAACGATTATAAGTCTGAATCCAAGGTTACCCCTAGGATTCTGACTTCTCTTGATATTGTTAAAGGGGCCTCATGTTCTTAGTCCATATGGCGTATGCTGGAATTTTTGCCTTTGTCCACAGGTTATAATCTCTGTCTATGCTGTATTAAACTTTAGATGGTTATTCATCATCCATATGTTCATGTCCTGGCGACAGTCATCAAGTTTTATATTGTAGAGGTCTTCCGAGTCAGGCATTTTTATAATGATTTGAGTGTCATTTGCATGGTTGTAACAGGTGAGGTTGAATGATTTAATGATTTAATCAGGTTTGGTAAAAGGGATAGATAGATAGATAGATAGATAGATAGATAGATAGATAGATAGATAGATAGATAGATAGATAGAGGTTGAATAGATAGATGTTGAATAAAAGGGGGGCTAAGATCGACCCCTGAGGTGTACCACAGTGTTGTGTGTGGAGCTGAAGTGAAACATGATATCACCAATAGTTCACAGTCACAGCTGAGAGGCCAAAAATTCGATGGGCATTAGTTATACTTCCTTCTAATCGTTCACATATGTGAAAAGATTGCACAACAGTGCAGGATATGGAGTCATGTTGTTTTTAAGGCAGCAGCTTTCATGACATTTATTATTCCTCATACATAAGTGGTTGTTGCTACCTGAACATACCAGTCATTAAGAAGCAATGTCCAATAGCGAAATCTCCAGATTTTGTTATGACATAGTGCCTTGATTAGCCTATTGAGCTGGGGCAGAGTCATCACCAGTCAGATATGACTTACATTTGGCTGACATTGCTCCAGCCTACAGCATTTCTGAGGGCACTGGCCTGTTGTGAAATATTACCTGGTGAAATTAGGTATCTGCTATGTAGATCTCTATTTTGTTTGCAGGAGCCAGCTAGTATGTTAGATCAACGTGCCTGCTGCAGAGGGCTGCAAGTACCCTAACTATCAGTAGTATGAATCTGAAATGACCCAATCTAGCCAGTCATGTCACAAAAGGCTGCATTAACTGACTATATATGTTTAAAATATGGTCTAATATCTAGATAACCCTGCCAGGGTCAACACACTGAGGATTCATATCCTTGAAGCAAACATTGTGGAAACTCTAATTAGGGCATCTGAGCCTCAAAGCCTTTGTATTATAATTGACCTCTTTAGACATCTTCGCACAACATAGACTAACATTTTAGTCGCCAAGGTGCAGCACCAACCTTCCTATTAAAACCTTTAGATTTTTGCTAATTTTTTCACTGTAAAATAATAAAATCTTTGGCTATTAGAGTATTTGTTTGGTGTGCACTTGTTTGTGTATTTTTCACAAATTACTGTTTTAATGTTTGAAATTTAAATAGTACAAATTGCTTGGGGGTCCCCGGATTCCAGTAGTGACTTACTGGGGGTCCTCAGGAGTCAAAGGTTTGGGAACCACTGCTTTAAAAGGTGGCTGTGATTTCAATGCACAATTGTACACTTATTTTCTAAAACATATCTTAGAGTAAGATCCAAAAATCACCTTGCATAGTGGTCTTTGAAGTCCTATTAAGATCGAAGCATTTTCAAATGACTAAACAATGGCACCCCCTTGTTATTTGTTACTACATGCTTTTGGTGAGAAGTGCCCACACTTTCCCTTTTAATGTATTTTAGCCATGCCTAAAATTGCTGGTACAGTCACTGATTTATTATTCTGCCTCACTATTGTTGCTGTCTTGCTGCCTGCCATATATCTGCCTGTAGAGCACGTTGTGCTACTGTGCTGTTTTCACACTCTGCAGAGTGGACTGAGCCTAAGTCACTATACATGTTTTGAAAGTGGGCCTTAGTGTGGACACCATTATGGCATTCATCTTCTCCTGCTCTAAATATTTGAAACTGATAGAAGGGGTTTGAAGTGTACTACATTGCGCTGGCTGCACGGCCCAAGGAATGGCATGATGGACAGAGAGTGAAGGGAGATACCTTGACTCACCTGCCCTGGTGATGCTTTCTATGGATGAGTGTAAAGAGGTGACTATTAGCCCTTTACACCGCCGATGATTATAAGAGGCTGGAGTTTTCTGACCCTTGCACACACTTCCAGAATTTAGCAGGGAAAAGGATATTGTATTTACCATGAAGTGCTGATGTTGGTGTTGTAAATGCCCAAATCTGCATGTTATTCCTCAAAAGCGTGGAATATGGTTTGCAACTGATAACTAGTCAGATTGATCCGGTGCAATAAATAGCATCTTCCATGTGGGGCACTTGTAATCAGGGTCTAAGAGACTTTCATCAATCAATTAAACAGGAAACAGAATTCATGGAGTAACATCGCTTGGTCCACAATTATGACTAATGTGTAAAATTGCTGCACCTTTACAAACCTCTTTTTGCACTAGTGTCGCAATAACTAGTGGACTGGAGTTTTCCGACTCCTGGCAGTTTTCCCCAGGTTAATTTCATTAATTGAAACCTGTCGATATTTACCAGGTGAAAAGGTCCAGTATACACAGGCAGTGCAGATGTTGGTGCAGAAAGCACCCAGTCAACATGTTAATTCCCATTGCAGTAGGTAAAACGTGTAATCGGTGCTATTCACCACACCTGCTAAATTCCAAACCCCAGGGCATCAGTGTTTACCAGGTGCAATAAATGGCACCTGTAGCTCCGAGACAGAACCGCAGAACAAGAATGTCGTGGATGGCAGTGTAGGGGAGTGCTGGACTCAACTGAAAATGTCCACAGATGATGGGAGTGATAACATGAGTGCTGCAGATCAAAGGATGAAGTGGCTCTGCCCTACACTTGCGTTGTACCCAGGAGGGCATCAAACTCACCTGGGTGCAATAGGCCACAAGTAGTAAGGCTTGAAAACTAAAACACAGAACGTTCACTGGAGAGACTGCAGCGTGGGAAACAACATCTTTCATCTTAAAGACATAGGGGCATATTAGCAAGACCCACGTTAAAATTATCGCCGTTTTAGCGGCAGGAAACTGCCGCTAAAACGGCGATAATGGGCTTGCTAATATGCGTTATGGAATTCCAATAGAAGCCCAGGTTAGATGTCCTGCACATCTAACATGGGCTTCTATTGAATTCTATAACGCATATTAGCAAGCCCATTATCGCCGTTTCCTGCCGCTAAACGGCGATAATTTTAACGTGGGTCTTGCTAATATGCCCCAAAGGGGCTTATTTACAAGCCCCTTGCGCCACCCGTACGTCACTTTTCCCATGTTAAAAATGACGCAAAAGTGGCGCAAGGGGCTTGTAAATGAGCCCCAAAGGGCCATATTTGCAAATATTTTGCGTCATGGTTGCGCCACTTTTGTGGCACATCCATGACATAAAATGCTAGCAGATATATACAAAGCCAGGCAAGGGACGATTTGTGCCACCTTGCATGGCTTTGTTAAAAGAAACGTAATGAAATGCAGCAACTTGTGCTGCATTGCGTTACATTTATTCTGGGAGGCGTCCCATCGGCGGAACTTGGGCGTTCCTGTGCATCCACCCATGGATTTCACACAATCCCAGATTTACAAAGGTTTAGAAACCTGGCATTGCGTGAAATCGCTAAGCCACCCAGAGGATGGTGTAAGTAGGAAAAAAATAATTTTTTCTCCTTGGTATTTTCTCTTTCTACGTGTACTGCACTCGGCAGCACACATAGAAAGAGGAAAATACCTTGAGAGATTGTTTTGTGCACGAAGGCATTCCTTCCTGCACAAAAACAATTCTCTTTGTAACTCCTTAGGCACTCTTGCACCATGGTGCAAGGGTGCTTGTGTTGGTGCTAGGCGGCCTAAAGTGCACCATCGCTATGAGAAAGCATTAGTTTGCCATATCTTAGTAGATATGGTGCATTTCTGCTCTCTCCCTTTCACGTAATGCAGCGCAGCAAGTTGCCTTGCTACACTGTGTTGCGTGAAAGGTTAATAAATCTGGCATAAAATGTGCTGTGAATGTCGTTTGGTGAGGTTTGAGGGGGTTACCATGTTACAGCATGAGATAGGCCACAGCTGTAGCTCACACTACATGTTGCAAAGTCAGTAGATGATGTGATGTAAGTTATGTGGCACTGGCTGACGTAGTTCTTGATTGGCACTTCAAAAGATTGTAAAGACGAGACGTCGACATTCTGTATTCAGGCAACACCGAGTTAACCTGAGGGTGGCATGTGCCTGCTGTTGTGCAATAGAGGGACTTCGTCTGGGCAGCCACAGAACTGCAGGTGAGACCACTCATTATCTGAAGCTGAATTGTTTCAGAACCCAGGATTGCCAAACATATGTGAAACTAAATGGTTACGCCACAAATATGGTGAGGCTGTTTGATAGTACAGTCGCTCACACTTGGAAGCAAGTGTCCGCTTGGTGTCTGAGGACCTAATGAATCCTCAGACATGTAACATACAACATGTATCTTGAAAGACAGTCGCATGGGCAGCCACCTGCAGTTGGGCCACGGTAGATAGTCCACGCTGGACATGTGCTGGATACCTTGAGTGAACTGACATGGTCATTGCCGTCAGTCGTGCCCCTATGCACAGAAATTGGCTTCAGGTTTACCAGTGAGGATGGGCAGGTTGCTTATTTCTTGTCCTTCTCAATGTTTGGATGTGGCACCTTCAAGTCCAAGCCAACAGGGCCTTAGTGGAAGACCGGTAATCTTGGCAGTGAGGCATCAGCCCCTTCATCTTTGCTGGGGAACTAAATTGCGTTTCTTCTCCCTCCACGAATGGCCTTTGCCTTCAGATCGCAAGGTCTGTGAACAGAGATAGCAGCAGGAGCAAGGACTGTATCTGGTGTGGCTTTGTGGGGCCACAGCAGGGAGAAACAGTGGGGGGCCTCAATGGAGAGTTTCCGTGAGGAGCTTCAGCTGAGGAGAGATCTCTGGCTTCTATTTGTGCTGGGGCTGGTGACGTCCTGCTGTGCTGGGGCACATGAGGAGCTGGTGTACCAGCACAGATTCCGCTAGAGCCACCCCTTCTTTCCAGTCGATTTGTTTTTGGAGGCCAGTGTGTCGCTGTGAAGCAATTGGCTGGAGGGATGTGACGTGAGCATGGAGGCCCCTCCTCAGTCCCTGTTGTTAAGTGAGTGGTAGGCGTGGAACACAAAAGACACTGCAATTGATAGTGACTGGCAGATTGTGCCGGGGTGAGCTGGCATTTGTGGGCCACTGCTCCGGAGATATCTCCTCCTGCCTGTGGGAACAAGTACAAGGTTGCACGAGGTCTCCAGGAACCAGCCCTTCTGCCTTTAAAGTCAGGTGCAGCCTCTCGACAAGCGCGTATTCGGGCCGCCTTGTCACTTTAAGGTCTAGCGTTGTGTAGACTGACCTTCAACGCTCTCCATCCCTCGCACCCCCTCTAAGTTTCAGTGGGCAACTTTCACTGTGGAGACTGAGTGGTGGCTTTCCATAGGGACACCATGTGCATGGCTTCCACCAATGGATTTCAATATGCAGGATGTCCTTCATCCACTGTGGACATGACCACGCGCATGTCTCTTTGCTCCGGACACTGTCCTTGAAAATTGAGTTTTCTGTTAAGTGAGGGAGGAACTCTCTTCTGTTGTTCAATGTGAGTTTCCCCACTCATTTTAAACTCATGCCTCTCTTCTTTTCCTTTGCTGCTACCCTTCCCTAGTGAGGGTGACTTGCTCCGCCAATCTACGTGAACTAGAAGATGGATTTGACTAATTCAGACTATGCTGCCCTGTGACGCAACTGAGGGGGGGTCCAAGGCTTCCAGATGTCCTCCAAACTTGAGCAATCACTGGCCATCTCGAACTAGTAATTTATAGATTGTCTGGACATCAAAGAGATAGTTCAGAGCTCAAAAGTTCTTCTCCATTGGCTAAGATGGGAACTTAGCACATAAATGGTACAGATACAATTGATGTTTTATCTCAGGCCCAAAAAGTGTGAACACTTTCTGTTTTCAGTGTGAGTCATATCTACAACTGCTCTTTGTAACTACCTATTATTAAGAGTCTAATTCGTCTTTATATAAATAGCTTATAGAATGCTATTTACCGTTTCATGCTCTATCTGAGTTTCCAACCACAACATCCTCCAAGAGTAAGCCTTAGCTTTTCTACCATCCTGCCCCTAGAAAGTAAAGTGCTAAAAGTGGATAACTTGGTTATCCAATTGGAGTGCAATATTATTGTGGCTCTTAGATGTCTGTGGAAAAAAGGCGGTATCTACACAGCATTGTGCCCCGTACCCACGACTACTTCAGGATCTCAAGAAAGACCTCACACTTATATAACTTTTGAGCTAGACAGAAATAAATCAATATGTATACACTTTTTGTGATATGAAGTACACCTTTTGTTATTTTGCATTTCCCAGCAATGTTTCAGACTTTTAAAGTTGGATACAAAATGGCAACACCTCCTTTCTTAGTGGAGATTTTTTATGGCTCCCTAAAACACACCACCATCTTGTCTCTTCTGAAGAAACCATCAGCTTATCTTAAGACCTAATTAATTGCCGAATAATTCCCCCTTTACCTTTTCCCAGCAAGATTTTTGAAAGAAGTTACAATGCCGCTTCAACAGTACAATGCACTAAAGCACACCTTGCACAACCTTCAACTTGGGTTTAGGTTTGCAAGGGGCAAGGAATCCATCTTAGTGAATATTGGAGAGGCTCTTTTCCTTTCCTTGGACGAACAATAGAAATTAGCCAACAAACACCATTGCTGTTCCTCAGACGGCCACACCACGGGACGTGCTATACTGGTTAACAGAATGAGAAATGGGCTGGGGTGGCTGGATCTGCCCTGCAGTTATTCTGACCGACCCTCTCCAATCCAGCAAAATTCAAAATTGGTGCATGGATTATCTTCCTAAAATACGCTGTGCAGAGAGCCCCAGAGAGTCCGTCCTCTCATTCCTGCTTTTCAACATTTATATATGCCTGTTAGAACAGCTTCTAGAAGAGAATCAGCTTACCCTCCAAACGAAGGCAGATAACCCCCAGACTAACCTCCAACTGGAAAAAGCAAACACCACTATAGTTGTACTCATTCTTCCATTGGATGAAAAAGAGCTTCTTTTGTTTAAATAGATTCAAACCTGAGTTTCTCATCCTGGAATAAACATAGTCCAAATCATCACCCTCCAACCTTCACTCTTTTTCTGCAAATCCTGCCACTCCTCAGAAGTAATCACTGAATACAGCTGAGAAGAGCGTCCTAGTGATGACATGAAGACATTATTAAAACATCATTTGCACTGGGCATCCAAAAAACAGTTTGTCAGGATGCACAGGCTTCAAATTCAGGCAGCTAGAGTGTGCTACAAGTACAACCTGTGAATAGGCGACCGATTAAAATAACACTTAAAGAGCTCTACTGGCTTCTGGGTGGATGCAATGGTCCAGGTCAAATTCCTCTGCACTGTACACAAGGCCTACTAAGCCAAAGGTCCAAGTTATGGGCCCAACATGCACTACATTCAACAACAGCTCACTTCATTACAGGACCAGCCTTCAAACTTCTCAAAATTGAAGGTAGGATCCCATGAGTCCTGTGCCTGACCCTGTGAAACATATTCAAGCCTGAGGACAGAAACAACCTCCATCCCTTAAGCAAATATCTGAACACTAAACTGCTCATGGTTTTTCTATAAATAGGGTTGATAACGCCGATTCTTATCTAATTATATATAAGAACCTTCTGGTCGCCAAGATCTTTTTACCTGTTGAATAGTGTAAAGGAGAGAATCTCATCTGGTTATATAACAGCATTCATTTTGTCTGAAAGGACCACTGACTCCGAATTCAAGTTTAAGAATTTATTATCGCCAAAAATAACTGGACATGCAAGCACCTCAACACGAGGTTAAAGAAATAGATGGGCACTAATACAAATAATAACCTACGCAGGAGTCTCATCCGACTCAGAATAAAGAGAATAGAAAGTTCTAGAAGGATCAACCAAGCTATGATTGCTCCAATTTCTACGTTGCTCTTCATTTATCTAAGCAAGCTTTAAATCAATTGCTGTCCCTACACTAACACTTAGTGACATCCCTACATAACGATTTTCAAAGGCAAGAGTGAATAAAAGGTGTCAGCTGTGAAGACTTCCTAAGAAGTGCAATCACATAATACCTAAGCTCAGCTCTGTCCTCCTCTCTGGTCTCCCCTACCTCTTCTCTGGCCTCCTCCCTCAGGGAACTATCCCTAATACAAAACCCCAATACAATTGTACACGCCTTTGTCACGCCTCCTTGGCCAGGTCTTCTTTCTTGTACTTTTCCATCGAAACAGTTACTTCATCCTGGACGGTTGTGATGACCTTGAGTCCCAGGCACCTTCTCCGCTGAAAGTATCATCCCTAAATTCAATTGCACTCCCCGTACCAGGCCTCCCATCTCTCTAACTTTTGAAAACAAAGAGTTAGTCTTTACTAACGAGACATGTGCCCTTGCACCTGCAACAAAAGATACGTTCAACAGAAACCTTCTACTGTGCTAATTAAATCTACCGTTTGTGCCCAGAGAGCCTTACCAAGAGAAACTTTTCTCTGCCTACAAAAAAGCTAACATAAGAATAAACCAGGCCTTCCCTAAGCATATATGTAGTCAGGCCTTTACATATAACTTTTAAACACACATCTTACTTTTCCCTATAAGCATTTTCATTACAATTCATATGCAAACAATGAATTACATGTGCAACTTTAATATGGTGCACGTTTACACTACTGCAATTAGATTACACACGAACTAATTTCTCTATGCATTATGTTCACACAATTCAATAAGCATTACATTACATAATGATCATAACACAATTATACTGCTGAGTTCACTTTATCTCAGTGAACTATTCATTCTTTACTAAACATGCATGGATATACAACTAGATATATACGAATATATGTCTGAGTACATGCGGGTGCGGACTACCAGTGATTATGATGCACCCCTACAAATCACAAGAACATTTCGCTCTATCAGTTCCCCCCTTTGATGACTCCTGTCATCACATCTCATTCAACTCCCTTGGAGAAAGAACCGACCTAAACAGAACTCGTTGCCATTTTCCCTGATCTTAGTTTCTCCATGCTCTTGAGCCTTTGATACTGACTGTCCTGCAGTCTTGCCAATCTCATCTCATTTTCCCTCAAAGCTCTCTTGACTCGGCCTGCTCGATACCACTTGTAGGCCTTGATCAAAATCCACAAACAAACCACACAAACCACCAAGATAAGGAGGGGTCTCAGAAAATACCCAAGGAATCCCTTTCCTAGATTTGCAAACCAACCTCCCACTTGACCAAAACCCTTACCAACTTTCTCCCAGGCCCCCTCTTCGGTTAAATCCGCTATTTTTGTGTGGATTGTAGTGATGTTACTTATATATTTCTCCAGATCCTTGCTACGGTCTGGTATATAAGTGCAGCACTCTTGAACCTTCAACATTTTACAGACTCCGCCCTCTTTTGCCAACAAAACATCCAAAGCAAGGCGATTCTGCAAAACCATTGCCCTTATCGACAACATCTCTCCTTCCACCAGCACCAATGACTTTGCTGTATTCATCGAAAATTCATCCACCACAGTCGCTAACCTCCGGATTTTCACATCATTCAAGACTACTCCCAGACTGGGTATCATAGCTCCAAAGATATCTCCCACAACGATTCCTGCACTTGCAGCTCTTCTCGCTCTTGAATGCTCCCCACCTTCTAGAAGATCCAAATCCTCTGTATGGTAAATCTTTGGAAATATTATTGCCAAATAACATGTTCCATACCAATTTGCAGGCAACCTCACATAAGCATTCTTCCCACATACATAATACACCGTTGGTATCACTTGTACAGGATCTTGGAGAAAATCTTTTGCCACATCTGCCATGGTGAAAACGTGATCACAAGTGCTTTGTCCCACTGCAACCTTTTCGTAGTAAGTCTGATAACGCCTTATACACAACTTACCCCTCTGCTCTTTGTCTAACGCTATAGGACCATAGCTTCCCTTCGTCTTATGCAACTTTTCTTCATCTGTCCAATCAAGCCTGTGATGCCCCAAGTCTCGTGAGTGAGTCAGCTTTCTATACCTGTCCTCTACCTGATCTACAAACTTTTTCTCCACATCTGACATCGAGCAGGTCAGATTGTGTCTGTGAGCGAATGCTGTATCCAATTCCAAACTCGGTATGAAGAACTTCCTGAGTCTATCCTCTGTCTTATAATAATCATACTTATTCAAATGCTTGTAAGCTGGGACTTCAGGAAGCACTGCGTCGAAATTGGAAAAGAAATACTCAAACTGATCTCTCTCATAAAATAAACTAAGCACAAGACTACATGAAATTCCATAAGTCAGTGGAAGATGGTGGTACCTAATACCCTCGTCCACCGAAGCAGGCAACTGCATACACACATAACAATCTTTCGCATCCATCACATCAACATACTCATATAGCAGCTTAGCATATGCGTTAAGCTTAAAATCACTCCTAGATAAATCTATATGTAACCTACGACTTTCTTCTAATAGCAAAGCTCTGTCAGCTCCCATGTTTACCCCCTTTTGGCTAGGTGTAGTAGGTGTAGGTGTCCCTGGCACCCCCTGCACTTCTAGCTCATGCGAACCAGTATATGAGACTATGATTACTATGATTATAGAAACTATCACACTACTTATAAGTACGCCTACAATCCACTTTGATCTACGATTGGGATCTCCCGGCTCCATGGTTTCGAAAGTTCTCAAAAGTCTTGGTTATAGCAATGAACCCTGAAAAAGTCTCTGTGTCCTTTACTCGTGACTTGCTTAACCAGCTCGAGCAACCATGAAATCTCCGGATTTTCCCTTCTCGATCACAATCTTATTTACACAGTCCAGAAAAAGACTTCCCTAGTTTTCGTTCCTCTTCTGTGGAAAGTCCCTAAGTTTATTCTTCTTCCACTCGGACCTAGGTTATCTTCTTCTTTTAGACTTTTATTTACAGTTTATAGTTGATCCACAATAAGATCCTCATTGAGCAATACCAGAACGTGATACAAAAGTTCAAGACGCAAGACTACCATTTCATGTGAAGACGGCTCAAACCCAAAAGACGGAAATTCGAGTTGATGCAGAACCAAGTTTCGAACTTCACTCAGAAGCGGGGGATTCGGAACTGTGAGGGTCAGTGTTCCTTCTATTTCGAGCCCTGGCATCTGCAGCACCACCTTCACCACCACATTCGGGCTCCGACGGACCACCAGCACTGACCTCAGCCTTCCCGTGCTCACCACCCCCTGCATCAAACACCGTGTAAGTCCACTCAGGGGTAGAGTATCTGCGACAAGGTACTCTGGTTCTTTTCGACCTTCGCCGACTATCTTGAGCCTGGTCTTCGTCACTTGCCTCTGTTTCAGATGCTTCAGACACTGGGGCAAGGTCTCTTTCAGGTGCTAACTTCAAGTTCCGTCGCCTCTGTCTTTCAGGCCAACTTTCCGCACTTCTGTTCGTTCGTCTGCCTTCCCCTGCTATACCCAGTGCACTACTTCCTCTTTCTGCTGAATCTGACTCTTCTCCGCCCACTGCACCGTGTCTGTCTTCGGTGTCTGAGTCAGGGTTCGAACCGTGGAAACCCCCTTCAGCTTGCTCTAGTGCACCACCAGCTGTGTCAGCGACCCTTACAGCTTGACTTGTCCTCTCATGTGGCCCTTCCACATCAGATGGATTTTCATTTACGAGAGGAGCTGTTTCTTCCAAGGGTGCTGAAACTCTGCGGGTATGGGAGGCATGCACCCAGTTCGGCAATCCTCCAAACTTTACTGCTGTGTTCGTGATGAGTATCACCTGATACGGGCCACGCCAACGGGCATCCAAGCAACTCTTCCTCACGTGCTTCCGGACGAGCACCCAATCTCCGGGACACAAGTCGTGGCACAGATCACTCGAGGCTGGGACCACTGCTGCTTGCACCTGCTGGGATACAGAACGGACCACATCAGAGAGTCCTTTACAATAATCGAGAATCAAGTCATCAGTGATGCTTATCAAAGCTGTAGCTGGTACTGCCGGCAACCTCATTGCCCTTCCCATTAGAATTTCGTGGGGGACAACCCGGTTTTCCTGTCTGGGACACTTCGCATGCTCATCAGCACGAGCGGCAAAGCGTCGGGCCATTTCAGGGATGTTGAAGAACACATTTTTGCCATCCGGGCCTTCAAAGTTCCATTAACTTGTTCCACCATCCCAGAAGCCTCTGGTCTGTAACTACAGTGGAGTCTCTGGTCAATATTCAATGCAGCACAAAGTAACTTCATGATTTCACTGTGGAAGTGCCTTCCTCTATCTGATTCCAAAGAGGTCGGGATCCCGAACCTAGGGATGAGCTCCCTCAACAATAACTTAGCCACTGTGAGAGTGTCACACCTGCGTGTTGGGTAAGCCTCCACCCACCGTGAGAATACACATACCAGCACTAAAATGTACCTCAACCCATTACACTTAGGCATTTCCACGAAGTCTAACTGTATTCTGTTGAAAGGCCCACCTGACCTCCCAATGTGACTCAACATAACTACAGTTTTCTTTCCAGCGTTCATCTGCTGACACGTAACACACCTCTGACACACTGTTTCCGCCATCGCTCGAAATCGTGGGTTGTACCACGTCTGTCTAAACACCCTCATCATTGCGTCTCTACCAAGGTGTGCCTGTCCATGTATCAGCCTTGCCATCGGACTCAACAGCTCTTCCGGCAATACGGCTCTCCCATCATTGGATACCCACACATCCACATCTCCTCTCTCACAACCAGATTTGATCCATCCCTCTCTCTCCTGGTCTGAAACTTCGTCCTGTAATCGCTTAAGCTCTTCCCAAGTGTCTGCCATGGCCAACATTATGTTGAGCTCGGTTCTTTCTTGGCTCTCCCCTGCGTATCTATCTGTGAATATGCATCCTTGTTCTGCACAGAAACGGGCGACCTCGTCCGCATAATTATTACCCAACGACACAAAGTCCTCCCCTTTCCCATGGGCGGAGCACTTTACAACAGCAATTTCCTTCGGATGCTGTAGTGCATCCAACAGTTGTCTTACATATTCTCCATTCCGAATGGGTGAGCCAGATGATGTCAAAAATCCCCTCTGAGACCATAACTGCCCGAAGTCGTGCACCACACCAAACCCATATTGGCTGTCAGTGTAAATCGTGATTCGAATTCGATCAGCGGCCAAACAGGCACGGGTCAAGGCAATGATCTCAGCTACCTGTGCGGAGCGTACTCCTTCTAGGCAAGCAGCCTCGACCACTCCTGAAATGGTACATACAGCAAACGCTGCTCTCAATTGCCCCACACTGTCTCTTAAGCATGAACCATCGACAAAGAAAATTTCATCTGGGTCAGCCAATGGTTCATCGACAATGTCAGGTCTCGGTTTGGTGCAAAGCTCGGTCACATCGAGACAATCATGGTCCGCACAATCTTCATCATCCGTGTTCGGTGTAGGCATCAATGTCGCAGGGTTCAAGACAGAGCACCTTTTCAGAGTCACATTCTCTGCGGCAAGTATGACTTGCTCGTACCTCGTTAACCTATTGTTCGTTAGGTGCTGAGTCTTGGTCCTGGTCATCAATAACTCAACCGAGTGTGGCACATGTACAGTCAATGGATGTCCCATTACAATGCTTTCACATCTTTCAATGCTGACACCTGTTGCAGCAACGGATCTTAGACATCCGGGCAACGCAGAAGCTACTGGATCTAGAGTAGCTGAGAAATAGGCAACTGGTCTACGGACACCTCCATGGTTCTGAGCTAACACTGCTAATGCACATCCTTCCCTCTCATAACAGAACAATGAAAAGGCCTTGTTGTAGTCAGGCATTCCCAGTGCCGGAGCACTGCACAATTCCTCTCTCAGTTTCAGGAATGACATCAAGCACTCCTCGTCCCATGGTACTGGATCACTCACATCCTTGTGTGTAAGCCTCTGCAGAGGCTTTGCTCTCAAGGAGAAACTAGGAATCCACTGTCGACAGTAGCCAACCATTCCCAGGAACATCCTAACTTCTCTCTGTGTAGTGGGTACTGACATACTCATTATTGCCTCGATTCGGTCTGGTGACACCTTCCTCTTGCCTTTTTCTAATCTGTGTCCCAAGTGCTGTACCTCATTCAAACAGTACTGCAGCTTGTTCGGGGACACCTTATGTCCATTCTCTGCTAAGTGGTTCAACAGGGCTACAGTGTCAATTCTGCAAGCATCTTCTGTTTCTGAGGCAATGAGCAAGTCGTCTATGTATTGCACGAGGACTGAGTTCTGCGACAACACAAGACTCTCGAGATTCTTTTTCAGGATCTGGTTAAAGATCGATGGACTTTCCGTATACCCTTGAGGGATACGACACCATGTTAACACGCGATTTTCCAGCCTGAACGCAAAAAGAAATTGGCTTTCCTCGTGGAGCGGTATCGAAAAGAAGGCTTGACACAAGTCGATGACCGTAAACCACTCGGCTTCACATGGGATCTGGAACAGTATTACTGAAGGATTCGGTACCACTGGACAACAGGGGACAACTATCGTGTTGACCTTTCGCAGGTCTTGCACGATCCTGTATTTCCCGCTCGGTTTCTGTAGCCCCATAATGGGTGAATTACAGGGGCTACCTCTGATCTCTTTCAGAATGCCTTTCTCAATGAAAGTCTCGATCACAGGTTTTATCCCTGCAATCGTTTCTGGTGACAGGTTGTATTGAGGTGTCCTGGGGAAATCAACATTCTGTTTCACCTCAATCCGCACTGGTTCAACCCCTCTGATTAGACCTATTTCATCGCCTGCGAAATCCCACACCACAGATGACACTGCGTCTCTCAAATCAGGTGGAAGTTCTTCCACAGTCACCATTGGGTACAGATCTATACATAGATGCTGATTGGTAACCTTAAAGTCAGCATCGTCATCTCTCGTCTGGACCTCCACTCCCTGAGGCGTACAATAAATCGTGCAGTTCAACTTGCACAACAGATCTCTTCCCAAAAGGCAAACTGGACTCGTATCACACACTACAAACTGATGTCTAGTTTGGAAGGAACCTATCTTTACTAGGATCGGTTCTGTCAATGGGCTGCTTATTCTTTTGTTCGCTACTCCAACAACCTGGATTGATTGTCCCGAGAGGGGTAGGTTAGGGACTACTGCTGATCTTACAGTAGACCGGGTAGCACCAGTATCAACCAAAAGTGTGGCAGGATGACCCTCAATATCTGCCTCCACAAAAGGTCCTCTCTGGTCTACCTCCAAGACCGCTCCAAGCGTGCAGTCTTCCTCCCCTCTCAGGCACCGTCAGGATAAAGGGTCTGAGCTACTCTCGTCATAGTCTTCAAACAGGGGCATCTGTTGGTACGTTCGTATTCCTTGTGTAATCCTTGGAGCCTGGGGAACCTGGGCGTGAGAGCTGTATACCCCCTTTCATCGTCCTAGGCCTCGTCACTGTGTTAACTACCTCTTGCGCGGGTGCCTGAGCCCCTCTTCCTCTTCCTGCAACTGATTAACTGGGTTCAAAGGACACTCGCGTTTCCAATGTCCGACCTGGCGACAAAGATGACACGCCGTGGTCTTCTTCAGTGTGGCTACGTCCACTCCTGTCTTGGGGTCTACTGGTTTTCCCCTTCCCTGGCCTTGCCCATTCTGGTTCCGCTGGGAATTTCCTTGTTTTCTTCCTAAGGTCCCTCCATTAGGCTGACCCTGTGCTGTCTGCATCTGGACAAGCATCAATTTATCTTTTAACTTCTGATGTTTCGATTCCACCTCATCACTACAGTATCTCGCATACCTCAAAATTTCGTCTAACGGCTTGTTCTGCCAGCAGATCAAATGGTGCTGTATCATGAGGCTGACTTCCATTCTCAGACCCAGTACAAACTTTGAGACAAACTGTCCCATATCCTTGGGGTCCAAGATATCTAACCCACTATACTGTTTAAAAGCTTGCAGAAGTCTTTCATAATATTCATGCACCGTTTCTTTGGGTTCCTGTACAGTCCGATCTATCTTAACCCAAACTATGTCTTGAGGTGAAATCTTCAGTTTTAGCCATGTAATCACCTGCTCATACTTTTTCATTACTAAGGGTGATGGGCCATTTGTAACCGGCTCCCTTTCAGGTTCCGAAGTCGGCCACTCGACAGCGACTTTACAAGCTGTCCACAAATCTCCCGGTACCACTATGTCAAACAAGGTGTTCAAATCAATCCATAGTACTTTTGAAATTTTAACAAACCGCTCAACCTGCTTGTACCACTCTACCGGTTTCTCCCTCAGCCGAGGAAAATCATTTGTAAATGCAGCCAAATCACCTCTATCCCACGGCACATGCACATACCCTCCATTCTGTACTTCCCGTAAAGGAAAATTTCCGACACCTGTCGCTCCCCCTCCTGGAGGCGGCGTTTCCCCCTCAGCTTTCTTTGTTAGTTTCTTCTTGGACCACCTTTCTTCCCATTTGTCCAACAAAATCCATATTCTCATTCCTACAATCTGGTCTCTGGTGTGTGTCCTTAATCCTGTGATTCTTTTCTCCTCCAGCTCCTGGTCACTGTAATGTAATCTATGCGGTCCCTGCAACGCTTTAGTTTTGTTCAGGTCTACCTCATATCTTTTGGCCAATTCCTTTAATCTATCATGTGCCATTCTAGCTTTTCGAGTCACATCTTTTGCTACAAACAGCAGCTCATCTGATCCATAAATTCCTATCCTTTCCAGAGGCAGAGCCCCGCTAATCATCTCGTCTACCTCTGCTTTCAACCTTACTACGTCTAGCAACCTTGCCTGTACTGCACTCCTCAGTACTTCTCGACAAGTTGAACCATCCCGCTCATCACAGTCACTATTCTGTCCTTGTGACCTATTCCCTTCCATCATATTCCTGGAACTTGGTCTGTCTTCCGAGATGTTTTGTGCCCTATCTCCTGGCATCCTATCACTTTGGTTTGTTACTGTTGGTGTCCACATCCTCAAAGCTGACTTGGATTCATGCAAAGACCTCGGTCTGACCGGTCTCTCCTCCTCCTGTCTAAAGGAAGAGTCTGCCGTAGCCGGTAACGGCGTACTTGTCTCCCCTGGTCTTGGGAAATGAACCACTCGTACTCCGAACCCGTTCCCGCTCTCGCTGGTTACTTCTTCCCTTCCCATCTGTGCGGAGCTCCCTTCTCTCACTCGGTCTGGGTCATATACCGGTACTATAGGACCAATGGTAACCGGTACTGTCAAGGAGTCCGGTAACCTTGTGTTCCCAACGGCAGGCTGTCGTTGCCCCTTCCGTTCCTGTGGAAATCCTTCCCACTACTCTCATGCTAGTCTGATTCTGGCTCCCATCTATTGTTACTGCTGGAGTCGGCTTTCCCTCTTCTGAGTCTGGATTAAATGGTGGTGGCCTCTCTGCCAACAACCTATCTAACAGGCTGTCATCTGTATCACTGTCGTCCTCATCGATTCTTATAATCTTTCCATTTTGTACTAGCAATGGGTATAACTTATCTCCCTCGATTGTTTCCACTCTCCACCTTTTCTCCAGTGCATCCCACCTTGCATCTTGAAATGCCCTGACCGATTTCTTCACCCTTTCCTGGCTCTTGTCTTTCCTCCTATCGTACGCTGCTCTAATCCACGCATGTAGCGCCTCAAACTGTGTTGGTCTAGGTAGTGGTCGTAAAGAAGCCATTATACTTTTTAGCTGGTACAACACCTCCAACCTGAAAGTACCATAGCGTGGGAAAGACAATTCTCCTTCTCCTTCTGTCATTTTATGCCAATTCTCAAGCCATATTATAGTATGCAATCCTACATTCTTTGCCATATAATGTGCTGGCGTATCCTCGGGAGGAGCTTCCTCTCCTTCCCGAGTAACCACATGCCTATCACCTCTACACAGTTCCCGTAAAACTTTAAAACATTTCATGATGAATCAACTTTTTATTTGCACTCAAAATGTCAGCTTTTACTTCCTGATTTCAATCCACCAATGCCAGCGCGGCTCACACCAAAAGGCCTATCGCAGCGCGGCACTTGTCTGACGTCCCTTTTCCTCCGCTCGCAGCAGTTCCCCTCCTTTCTAATTCACTCGTTCTCTCTCGCACCTGTCCCAATCATACTCTGAAATAATGTCCGTCCTACCGAACAATTACCTCTCTGACCGTCAGTCTTACCAATGATCGATCAGCCTCTTGAGCTTGTTGACCTCAATCTGGCAACCGTCTGTCCGCGAAACGACCGGACAATCGCCTCTAACACACTCGATAGGATTCAATCACTCGATGTTCTGCACACAATAACCTACGACCTGCGTCGGTTATTCACACACTCACACATGTGTTCCCTTTCTTCAGTGGGTCTGTCAATGACGTCTCGTGACCCCCACAACCTCTGGTCAACGTTCTCAACTCTGGGTGTATTCTACACCACAATAAATCTCCCGGTCCCGCGCGCGCTCACGGTCCGGTTCTCAATCACACAACTCTCGTTCTAACTCCGCAAGACATCACACAACAATAAAACACCGCAATCTACCAAACACCACTCTTTTCATACTCACTCTACCACGAACTGCTACTTCCGCCGCACCGTCACTCTCCGTCAGTTTTCAACGACCTCCGACCTCCGACATCTTTCTCCCGCGGTCCTCTGGATCTGCGTCACTCGGGCTCTATGGGGCAACTTAGTCTCCTATCTTGCTCTAGATCTCCCCTTACCATCAAAGGTAACCATCCTACTCTGCTACCAACTGATAACGCCGATTCTTATCTAATTATCTATAAGAACCTTCTGGTCGCCAAGATCTTTTTACCTGTTGAATAGTGTAAAGGAGAGAATCTCATCTGGTTATATAACAGCATTCATTTTGTCTGAAAGGACCACTGACTCCGAATTCAAGTTTAAGAATTTATTATCGCCAAAAATAACTGGACATGCAAGCACCTCAACACGAGGTTAAAGAAATAGATGGGCACTAATACAAATAATAACCTACGCAGGAGTCTCATCCGACTCAGAATAAAGAGAATAGAAAGTTCTAGAAGGATCAACCAAGCTAAGATTGCTCCAATTTCTACGTTGCTCTTCATTTATCTAAGCAAGCTTTAAATCAATTGCTGTCCCTACACTAACACTTAGTGACATCCCTACATAACGATTTTCAAAGGCAAGAGTGAATAAAAGGTGTCAGCTGTGAAGACTTCCTAAGAAGTGCAATCACATAATACCTAAGTTCAGCTCTGTCCTCCTCTCTGGTCTCCCCTACCTCTTCTCTGGCCTCCTCCCTCAGGGCACTATCCCTAATACAAAACCCCAATACAATTGTACACGCCTTTGTCACGCCTCCTTGGCCAGGTCTTCTTTCTTGTACTTTTCCATCGAAACGGTTACTTCATCCTGGACGGTTGCGATGACCTTGAGTCCCAGGCACCTTCTCCGCTGAAAGTATCATCCCTAAATTCCATTGCACTCCCCGTACCAGGCCTCCCATCTCTCTAACTTTTGAAAACAAAGAGTTAGTCTTTACTAACGAGACATGTGCCCTTGCACCTGCAACAAAAGATACGTTCAACAGAAACCTTCTACTGTGCTAATTAAATCTACCGTTTGTGCCCAGAGAGCCTTACCAAGAGAAACTTTTCTCTGCCTACAAAAAAAGCTAACATAAGAATAAACCAGGCCTTCCCTAAGCATATATGTAGTCAGGCCTTTACATATAATCTTTTAAACACACATCTTACTTTTCCCTATAAGCATTTTCATTACAATTCATATGCAAACAATGAATTACATGTGCAACTTTAATATGGTGCACGTTTAAACTACTGCAATTAGATTACACACAAACTAATTTATCTATGCATTATGTTCACACAATTCAATAAGCATTACATTACATAATGATCATAACACAATTATACTGCTAGAGTTCACTTTATCTCAGTGAACTATTCATTCTTTACTAAACATGCATGGATATACAACTAGATATATACGAATATATGTCTGAGTACATGCGGGTGCGGACTACCAGTGATTATGATGCACCCCTACAAATCACAAGAACATTTCGCTCTGTCAGGGTGATTGGAATTATGTGATTGTGCGGTCGCTGCGTTTTTCGCATAATTATGCTACATTTGCCACATAAGCCATCATCTGCTGCATAATCTGCAGATTTTAACAAAAAAAATTGTTTGTGTCTAGGTCAAATGTTTTAAAAGTTAGTAAAAAATCAGTGACACATTGCCGCTCAGTGGAAGACCCTTCGCAAAGCATGACTTGTCAACTTTCTGTTGCTTATTGCTATTTTTGCGTGTCATACTGGTACTAATGAGGTGCAACCAATGCCCAGATGGTGTTAACAAGTGTGAAAATGACAAAATAATGAAGTAATACTCTCATAAAATGTACCCCATCACACTATATAATTTGCTTTTCTTGCTGCATAATTTTTGCAACCCTGCCACATAATTGGGTCCTCCCCTGCAGCATAATTCCAGTGACCATGCCTGTAAATGAACTCCCTGGAAACAAGAATACACACTCTAAGCCCTGCCTTCACCAATCGGACTCTAACTTGTAGTTCTTTGCAACATACAGACTTCTTGTTCACGTAGCACTTGGAATAGACCAAAAGATGGTGTACCAGGCTTTTATAAAACCACTAAATAAATAAAAATACGTAAACGCTGAACGTCATGCTGAAATATTGCTGCTTTCAGAACACTTAATATAAACGTGAATTGTATTGGTATGAACAAGGAAATAAAGATTTTCATGACCATGAATAAATATTTTCCTTCCTGTATGAAACATAAATGGGTCAGACATTTATATATTTTCGTAAAATTATTTACTCCGTAGCAGGACATAAAATTTATGAAGGTGATCCTTAAAAAATAAATAAAAAATAATGATGATGTACACATCTTTTTGTGGCCTATTGGAGACAAAACATTTCTCCAAATCAGCCTTTGGCGGATGTTAACAGCATCCGGGAGAAATTCACATTTCTTAAGTCTCTGAATGCAGCCACTAACATGCATAAATGGCCATTCAGGCCATAGATATGCATAAGCTGATTTGCGCTCCATATGCACCGTTTTAGTAGCCCTTGATCCATCTGAACTAAAAAAATATTGTTTCTTGAGAGTGGAAATTATGTAGCAGGAAGTGGTTTATGAGGAAAATACAGAGGGAAATGTCAGTTATACTTACACACAATATCGATAGTCCAGACTGTAGAGGAGAGGCGAGTATGTGGTTGAGGTACAGGCTAAGGATACACCAGGGGCCGAGAGAAGCATGATGGGAGAGAGTGTAGAACGTTACCGAAGGTACAGAACGTTGCTATGGTAAAGGTGAACAATAGATTCCAGTGCCGGGCGTAAATATTTGTAGGTATTGCATAATGTTCACTTTCAGAAGTGATTTAAGGATGATGAATAAAGAGTGCTAATGAACAGAGAGGACGGACTTTTTGCCGAGGTAATGACAGAGTAAAGAGAGAGGCTGAAACAGTCATGAGAGGTGGAAGCAAGGCTGTGGGGAAGAGCGGAGCAATCTCATTATTATGAGAAATTGGTTTATAGCTTCTCAAGGAGGCAAGAGTCAGATTTATTGTGTGGAATTGGGGAAAACGTCCAGTGAGTACTTTTGGGGAAGCAGCATAAGAAATGATACAGAACCAGATTTGCAGACAAAGATTCAACCTTTGTCAATTGATCTCTTTGGCCACCTCCTCCTAGATCATTACACACACTGTTTCCAGTCCTGCATTTCTGTATGATAGTCTAATGCATTCTGGGTGTTGTAGTTTTGTTTTGCTTCTATTAACTAATCAGTCTAACACTTCTCCCGATACCAATGATCTGCAGGTGGGAGGTCAGAACTGAGGACACTGTCCATAATGACGTGGAGTGAATTGGTCCCTGTAGCCCAGGCCACTGTGATTCAGTGAAAAGGGAGCACAGAAGACGGAGTTCCCAAGGTGAAGTTCTCTATAAATGCTGTCAAAAATGGCGGAGCTTCCAGGCTCCTTCTGCACAAGAGCTGCAGTGTAAGGCAGTGACCCCTGTGACCTCTTCGCCTGATAGCACACCTGAGACTGCAGAATGCGCCAGCGCGCGGCTGCCATTTCTAGCTTCCCAATGGCACACCTGGGAGCAGCTGATGGGCCAACCTGCTCCGCCGTCTGCGGATACAAAAAGGAATGCATGAGAGCTGAGGGCATTATCAAGAATGATGTGCTTGGGGGCCAGCAGAGCTGTTTGTTCCTTCGGCGTCACATTTATTTTTTAATAAATAATTCGGGACGCAATCACAGTTCCTCTATTCTGCCTTCAGCCACATGCACATACATCCTTGATTCATGAGTCCCTTCAGCGGAGCAGGCTTTTGCATTGTGGTTTCTCTCGAGCATACTGTAAAGGCAATGGATCAAAGCCCGGCTCCAGACTAAGCCCTAGATGGATGCACATCTTATGTGTTGAACTTATGCGTGCTGGCGGTGATATATGATAGGTTGTTCAAGGACGCAGCCACAACAGGACGCCATCTTCATGGGCTGTTTCCAAGTTCACAATGGCCCACAGATATCATCTTTGGTGACAGCTGCGAACCCTGGCTGGGCCTTTGGCATCTCTGGCACTGCTCTAACTACCCCAGGTCCGAGACACCATGAGGCAGTGGCACGAACATAAATTAAAGGGGGCAATACAGGCCCCCTTTATTTTCCTTAATTTGCACTCCTTGGCTATTCTATAGCCCTTCAGCAGCCAATATGAGAGATTGAGAGAATGAGGGCGGGACAAGAGAAGAATTTTCTGAGGTGATCGATGGTCAATGGGTGCAGATGTTACTTGTACTTCCTGTGGTATTGGGTGAGGCAATGTTACAAAAAGGACCACTCCATCTTCAGTGTGAAAAAGGCCACTTTAAGTTTAAATTTGTTTTCATTGTTGGAACAAGAAGCACTGGCAATATATACGTCATGCCATATCAATACCGGGTCCTGTAGACGGGCACGACCTAGGCAACGCGGGTGGCTGACTTTGAAGCACGAGTGACTTCTTGTCACCGCCCCCTGCCAGGACCCATGCTGTAATACAACTTCATGTTGAAACACTTAATTACGCATTCAGAAGAGCTGAAGGCGTGATTTTTTCGAACCGTGAGTAATCCGGTTCTCTACGTGGCCATAGGTTAGGGTGCACCTTAGAGAGTGCATACCGCCATGGTCCCTGGTCCTGAGGAAAGCCTCGCAACTGGCACATAGAGGCTAAAACATGTCGACCTAATGTTTTAATTCTGGATATGGCTGATCAATTTATTCAGTCACAACGTCCATCACACACTTTTTAATTTAGTCTTACTACCCTACTATTAAATTTTTTTTAGGAGTAGTAAAGATTATTTTAACACCACTCACTGCACCATCACTTGCACACAACACTCATAAATCCTGCTCCGCTGTAATCAGGCGTTGAAGCACACTGGAGAGGCATTCGGCCTCTCTGGTGGGGGTCCTATGATGAAGCATGTCACCAACTAGGTTGGTGAGTGAGGACCCTTTATAAAAACATGAGTGATCCCTGTTTATAGCCCTTGACATCCTGGCCTCACTCTTTTGTTGTTTTTTCATATATTCTTGGGGAATAAGAGTGGAGACAAAGAAGTTCCCTCTCTCTCTCTTTGTTTAGTTTTATACTGCTCTAACTACCCCAGGTCCGAGACACCATGAGGCAGTGGCACGAACATAAATTAAAGGGGGCAATACAGGCCCCCTTTATTTTCCTTAATTTGCACTCCTTGGCTATTCTATAGCCCTTCAGCAGCCAATATGAGAGATTGAGAGAATGAGGGCGGGACAAGAGAAGAATTTTCTGAGGTGATCGATGGTCAATGGGTGCAGATGTTACTTGTACTTCCTGTGGTATTGGGTGAGGCAATGTTACAAAAAGGACCACTCCATCTTCAGTGTGAAAAAGGCCACTTTAAGTTTAAATTTGTTTTCATTGTTGGAACAAGAAGCACTGGCAATATATACGTCATGCCATATCAATACCGGAGTATATCAACGTCGAGCCTCATTGGCAACTTTTCAGTTAACAACTTCCGAACCCTTCCTTCCTCCGGGTGCTCATACATACTCTATATTTCTAACAAAAATAGATCATCGTGGCCAATCCCATGAAAGGGCCCCAGAATGGGTCACTCGGGTGGCACAGTCAGGCGTAGAAATCTCAAATACCCGGGACAGGTGAGCTCTGTGAACTCCTGTGTGAGAGGAGCTTAAGAAGCGGCTGCCACATCTCTCGGTATGATCCCCTTGTGGTGTCAATGTCAGTGAAAGCCTCTCCATCCCCAAAAGGTGCCATATCAGGTGTAGCCAGTTCTGCCAGGATGGCACCCTGTCTGTCCCCCAGAGAGTAACTTTACTACTTGGCAGTAAATCTTGGAAGGGCCAGGGGGAGTGGCTGGAAAAGGGGACATACTACCTACTAAATGAAAGGAATTTAGGGAGGAGTAAGGAGGAGTTTAGGGAGAAACATGCATCCACCCACAAAAGCATAAGTCCATTCCCAGACAGCACTTTTAAGATAACTACAGCTAACAAGCATTTTCTATTCAATAGGTCTCACATTTGCAAGAGTTTAAGCTATTGGCATTGTAAATGACAAGGCCTTTTATGTGTTTTTAAAAGCAACACACATATAAAAGGCATTGTTATTTATACTGCCAATAGGTCAAACTCTCGCAAATGCAAGAACACTTTAATGGTGCTTGCGCACCTTTCTTTAGACGCTGCTCGCCGTATTCAGATTACAGTGCGCAGCATCTAAAGAAAGGGGCGCGCCCAACATTAAAGTGAAAGCATGGTATGGGGCGCTTTCACTCAAAAATTTAAAATAAATAAACAAAGGTTATGTAGCACAACTGCAAAAGTTAAAGCGGATCGCGCTGGAAAATTTAATAAAAAAGCACATCCGCTATAGTTAAAGCGGACCGTGCTGCAAATTAAATAAATAAATAAGCACAGCCGCTATAGTTAAAGCAGACCCACAGCCATTACTATTAAAAATATACAAGCTGGCGGCGTGCAGCCTTGTAGGAAAGCACGTCGTGGGTGGAATAGTGGAAGATCAGTAAAGAAAATAGTACTCACAGACTCGATAAAGCAGACCGTATAACAACACAAGTAAAAAGTCCAGTCCTTATGGGAGGTTACAAATGCAGACAAGGCGTTACCAAGGAGGAACTACTAAGCCTATTTATCAATCAAAAGCAATGATTTAGAAAGGACAGTAACAGGAGTTAATTGAAAAGATGCGCGGGAAATGGGCGGAGCTTCTATTACATCCCTCAGTACAGCATGCCTCGCAGAACAGCACATGCGCTGCCCAGGGTCGACCTAAAAAGGACCTTAAATGTGCTTCAGCTCAGAGCTCGAGTAAGCACAACACCACACATGACCAACCACTGATACTGCAACACCCTGTCATAGAACATAATGGAGCTAGGGACTTAATAAAAATGAACTCTAAAAATAACAGATCTTTAGTAATCATTAATACATAATAAAAAGTACTATTTAACTTTAGGTGTTTTTTTTAATATAGCCTTCAGAAAAATAATTGTAATTTAACATATTCAAAATAATGACATTTTAGATTTAAATTAAGTTAATAGTGCAATAGCATTTTTTTATTTTGTTCTACATTTATAATAAATATATGTATAATTAATTTACATTACTTTTTAAAACAAAAATATTTTTACTGATTTGTTTAAAGATAAATGAACTTTTTTTACTTTTCTTGATACTTTTCTATAGGAGGAGCACCTCAACCGGGGCAGAGCTCTCTCTATGATAAAGTATGAAAATGATTTAAAGCCACGTAACTGTTTGCAAATGCAGACCATAATTCTCCCATGGCAATGTCCACTCACATTTCCACATTGTCTGATATTATTGGCGAATCAGCCTCACTCTAGGCTTTTCATTACATGCACTGTATATTTAACAGGCTATTTCCTTTCTATGTTATGCTAAATTCACCTGGAGGTCGGGCGGGACACGGAGGAACTATTCGGGTAATACTTTCCAGCAGCGAATACCCCTTCCCTGCTACCTCCCACCACTGTATGCCACCATAACCTCCACAATAGATAAGTGGTTCCTTACACTAAACGTCCACGTCATGCACACTGCACGCAAGCGCTATGCAGTCTTACTCATACATCAAACGGCAGCAGGCGCAGGTGGTACTTCTGCAGGAGACACACATCTTGGCTGACCATCTGGACCACCTGTGAAAGCGCTGGAGGGGACGCATCTTTGCCACTACATAATTGGTAAATGCGCGGGTCACCCTTATATGGATCCAGCCCAGCGTTCCCTACCAAGAAATAAGTTTGACGGTCGACAAAGAAGATCGCTATGTCCTGCTTGGAAGGCGACTCGATGGCCAACCGCTCCTCATAGAGAGAATTTATGCCCCGAACACAGAAAAAGGGGCCTTCTGGGACACACTGCCCTGGGTAGAAGGATGGGTATGCACCCACCCTTCCACTGGTAGGCCTGCTGTGTCAGCCGGGGTACTACACAACCAGGACTTTGAGGGTGTGGACAGAGCATTCAGTGCAAGTTACTGGTGACCTTTTTTCAGACAACCATCTTCCTCCCTTTGAGCACTTGGCTGAAAAGTATAGCCTTCTCCCAGGGAATTCCTGTTGCCTAGACAGCTCGGACACCTTTTGCACACTCTGGGGTGTCACAGATGAGGAACCCCTTACCCACCCAGTCCTTCAGTCCATCCTAGTTATGAGCACAGGCAGACATCTCATTACATGGATATTTAAAGCAGTACGAGAGCTAACACTCATTTCCCTCCTCCCCTTGCGCCACAAATGGGAAGAGGACTTTTGGAGAGTGCTACATGATATGGAATGGGAAGGAGCACTTCAAATCCCCAAAACTGTATCACACAGCTCACACTGTAAAAGCATTCGGTTCCACATGCTTCATAGCCTACCTGACCCCAGCGCAGCAGAATTGCTATTTCCCTTACACGCAAGCATCCTGCCCGCGCTACCAAACCCCTGATGCTGATTGCAAGTACATGCTTTGGTCCTGCCCAGCCCTACGCAGCTATTGTCATGATATACACACTGCCCTGCAGGCCATCACGGAACTCCCAGACCTCGCCGCCGGGGAGGCATGCTCGCTTGGCATTTTCAGGCAAAGGACACAGCACAAGATTGGAGCTCGGTTCACATCCCTGGCCCTCCTGCTGCCAAGAGGACTATCATACTGCACTGGCAATCTCCTACTACTCCCCCAGTGGCACCGTGGCACAGTGCGATGGGTGAATGGGGCACAGCTGAGGAGGACGCACTCTGTTGTATTCTCTCAGGTGCTTCCGTGATGTTGTACCTTGTGCTGAAAACATTACATTCTAGAGCCTGCATTCCAGTGTTGCTATGCTCCATGACATAGCTGTGTTCCTCACTAGTCAGTTGTCTGCTGGCTGGAGAGGGATCACCAACGTTATCTCTAGCGCTCTTAATAAAGGTACATATTTATGCCTACAAGCCTGTTGAGGTGTCTTTCCATACAACAGATGGCGACGATTAGCCAGCGGAGCGCAGAGTGACCATAGATGTCACGTTGGTGCAACGAGAATCCATGCGTGATTAAAAGGAAGAAAACGACGACAACATAAACAGTAAGGAATCGACCTTATATTTGGATCAAGCGTGTCACAGTCGTGTGGAGAATGTCCACGGTGAAATTAGATTGGTGAACATCCTGGTTCCGACTGTTGGATAAGCTGCCCAACTGTTTGTGACAAATATTATAAGGCTGAGAAAGCGCCAAAGCGCCTGGGTGAGAAACCGTGTGGTGACGTGTTATCGGAGAAATTCTATGACATTTACATAGCAAAATACAAGGAAAAGTGATGTAACGTCGCTTCTACTGAATCATTTGAATCGCCTGTGGTAGTTATTTGTGGAGCGAGCACAGTCGCGTGTGGAACCCACCGTAAAGCCTTTGGATCGAGCACCATCGCGTGTCTTCCTTCTTCGGATTGAAGCTGACTCGATTGTTTATGCCGCGCGTCTGACGATAGGGCGTACGTAACGTAACGACGCTCCCGGCGGCCATCTTAGTGGATTGGGAAGAATTGCTATGCATTTTCATCGCACACATGTCTTTCGTCCTTTGATTTTTTTTGTTTTTCTTGTTTTTGGTGGTGTATTTTCATTAAAACTTTATCTGCGCGAGCTACTAAACGCGCGATTGGGATTTTTGGAGCCTGCACCTTTTGCATAAAAAGGGACTATTGGAGTCTGCACTACATAAAGGTAGTTACTTAACACTTTGTTTATAACTTTAAGGAACAGTCAAGAACCCCAACAGATTGACAACGAGAACAACGCTAGTTATTATTTTCTGTGGAATGTGCAACTGTCACGGTGACTGACTATCATCTACGCACCCTGCGGTGATAAGCACACCAAGTGCTTATTCCTTTTATTTGTGCGTTCCTTCCACTTTCACAAGTGTGCTTGTGTTTCAAGTGTTAACTTATTCTTTCCACAGGTTTAGGTGGAGGATATAAATATGGAAGCAGCCATAATTCCACCAACTTTATTTCTCCAGCAACCTGGTGAACATTCTATTGAGTGGGATGAATGGGTGGAAGTGTTTGAAAATTATATTGAGGCTTTAGATGGTAGAGAGTTCAGTGCAGCGAGGAAAAAAGCATTACTTCTAAGCACTTTAGGGAAAGAGGGGCAGCATGTATTCAAATACCTACATGTGGCTACAGACTGTGAGGGAAGGGCCATTGATAATGTATTTGTAGAGGCAAAAGTCAGATTGCAAAAACGCTTTGCTAAAGAGGTAAACATTGTCATGTGCAGACATAAGTTTTATACGCAGCCCCAGAGAAGTGATGAAACAATAGATCAATTTGTAGCACAGTTACGTGAGTTATCCATCAAGTGCCAATTTGGTGGGATGAGGGATGAAATGATCAGGGATCAGTTGATCGTTCAGTGCCGCAATAAAAAGATGCAAGAAAGACTATGGGCTGCAAAAAACCCCACCCTAGGCAATGCCATAGAAATAGCCAAGGTTGTTGAGCAGTCTGATGCATGTATGAAAGAAATGGAGAAAAAGGAAAGCGCAACAGGTGTCTCGTGTATACAGCATGATGACGTTGCTGCAGTAAATTACAACAAAAGTGGTAATGCTATGGGAAAGAAGAGTGTACCCAGTAAAAGGTACAATAATAATGCAATGAAGAATTCAGATTACAGCAAATCATCTGAGAAAATGTGTACCAGGTGTGGCAGCACTTACCACACTGCTGAATATAGGTATTGTTATGCCATTGACAAAGAATGTAAAAAATGTGGCCGAAAGGGGCACTTCTTTAAAATGTGCAGAACGAACAACAGATCCAAGGTAGCGGTTGTACACAGTGATAGTGGGGATATGATGGCTATGGGTGATATGGAATGTGAAGATAAGATTCTATGTATAGATGAGGATGATGTGACAACCACACTAGGGAGGAGATCGAGACCCAGAGCAGTTTTTGTGATACAAGGCAAAGAGATTGAATTGATGGTGGACTCTGGTTCGTTCTACACCATCATTCCCCAAGAAATGTTTATGCTTATATGGCCAGATATGAACCTTCTCCCTAAAGACATCAATCCAGGGGGTTACCAGGGTGAGAAAATAGATATTATTGGGTACATGTCAACGGAAATTGCCTTCGACGACAAGTGTGTGAAGGGGAAAGTTTATGTAGCGCGAAGTGGACCACCGATTTTAGGATGGGCACACCAGTATGATTTACATATTATTATAAATCCTAGGGCTTCCCATCAAGTCATGGTGGTTGACGAGGTCACCACTGAGGTAATTGTAGAAAGTATGAGCAACCTGTTTTCTGAGGAGATTGGAGAGCTAAAAGGCTACGTACACAAAATTATACTTAGACCTGATGCAATCCCCATACAGCACAAAGTGCGAAAAGTTTCTATTATCGCCAGACAAGAGGTCAAACGTATGCTAGGTGAAATGGTGGAGCAGGGCATTATCGAACTAATCGAGACCTCTAGTTGGATTTCGCCTGTTGTGATCACGGGCAAACCTGACGGCAGCTATAGGTTCTGTGTGGACTTGCGCACTCTAAACCAAAATATTGTGGTAGACAATTTTCCCCTAACGAACATAAATGAACTGGTTTTGTCTTTAAGGGGTGGGAAGTTTTTCTCCAAATTGGACTTACGCAGCGCATACCACCAGATCAGACTACACAAGGAGTCCAAACCGTTAACGGCATTCATCACTACAGAGGGTGTATATCAGTTCACCAGGATGCCGTTCGGATTAGCGTCCGCTGCTGGAGTATTCCAAAGAATGATGGGTTCGGTCTTAAAAGGTACAAAAAACGTTGTTCACTTCCAGGATGACGTACTGGTATTTGGGGACACGAGAACAACATAACTTAGTCTTGAAGGAGGTTTTGAATAAAATGGCTGATGCGGGCCTAACCTTTAAGAAAGAAAAATGCAAATTTTGCGTGGAAGAGGTTGAGTATCTGGGCTACACTTTATCCGCAGGTGGAATAATACCGAAGCGTGATCTTTTGGAAGCTATAAGGAAGGCCCCTGCACCTGCGGATAGGGATCAGCTCAGATCCTTCCTCGGACTCATAGAATATTATGGTAAGTTTGTATATAATTTTGCGGAAAAGACTGAACACTTCAAAAAATTACTTAGGAAGGGATGCAAATTTATTTGGTCTGTTGATCAATAGAGTGCCTTTGAGAAAATTAAAAGTGAAATTTGTGAGGCAAAAGTGCTGACCCCGTTTGACACCAGATTGAGGTCTGTCCTCACTGTTGACGCTAGTGCTGTGGGAGTGGGGGCTTTCTTGGCACAAGTCCACAGTTCAGGGGTAAGGACTGTAGCCTTCGCTTCTAGGTCTCTCACTAATTCTGAGAGAAATTACTCTGTAATAGAGAGAGAAGCCTTGGCTGCAGCATGGGCTGCAGAGTATTTCCGCATGTACCTGTGGGGTTTCCAATTTACTCTGCGCACTGATCACAAGCCCCTGGTCAAGATCTTATCTCCAGGTGGTGTGGGGAAGGGCTCAGCAAGACTTGCAAGGTTGGCTGCCCGTTTGCAAGAATATGTATACAAGGTTGAATACATTGCAGGATGGAAGAACTGCCAAGTTGATGGGTTATCCGGATTGCCTCTGCCTTGGTATGAAGTTGATAAAATGCAGGTTGAATCTTTTGAATGTGAGGGTGTGGTGGCTGCAGTTGAAGAATTGGTCGAAGTGTGCAATGGGGCAATTGATAAAGGTTGATGGAAAGAATGCATATCTAGGGACATGGTTTTACAGGCAGTCAAAGACTTAATTGTTAAAGGTGGCAGGCGTGAAAGTACCCTTCCCATTGCGGTAAGACTGTTTGGAAAAGTTTTGGAAGATTTGTCCATATTTGATAGGGATGGAGATGTGATAATGAAAGATGACAAGTTTGTTCCCCCCACAGGAGTTAAGATTTGTTCTATTCAAATTGGCTCATGAGGGTCATATGGGTCAATCCTTCACCAAAAAAAGGGTACGAGAACACTTCTGGTGGCCAGCCATGGACCAGCAAGTATCAGAGTGGGTGGAGAGGTGTGCTGATTGTAGTGAGAGCGAGAAGAGGCTGAAGGTTGGCAGCCAGTTGGAAGTGGGTACGATTGATGATCCTGGTTTACCATGGCACACTGTCTGCTTAGATTTCATTGGTCCTTTAACATGCCTAAGTGCAGACTTGAAATTTGGAGTGGTCATGGTGGATGTAACATCCAAATGGCTGATTGTGAAATTTGTACGGGAGATCACTACAAAAAAAACCAGTCAGGTGCTTGGTGAAATCTTCCGGGAAGAAGGTTATCCGGTCAAGTTAGTTACCGATAATGGCACACAGCTCACATCTACAGAAATGGTCAGATACTTTAAGTATTGTGGTATTGTGCACACAAGGACATCCCTTTACAACCCACAAGGCAACGGCATTGTGGAAAGGCCTAATCGCATGGTGAAGGGAGTCATTCAGATGGCCGTTGCAAACAGAGGTGATGTGAGAGAGATGGTCAATGACCTTGTGTGGGCCTACCGTACGACAGAAAACACTGTCTCTAAGAAGGTCCCTTTTTTTGTAATGAGGGGACGTTGTGCAAGTACCAAGTTGGTTCCGGCTTGGATGAAATGCTTACTAGGTACAGCAAGCCTTGGCCAAGACAAAGAGGTCTTGAATAAAGTTTCTGTGCAAGAGGGTACCATAAAACCCAATGATTTAGTAAAGGTCAAACCTGGTCGTGTGTGTGGTGGACTCACTAAGTTTCGAGGACCATTCAAGGTTAAAGATGTCCACAAGGGATATGTTACTTTGTATAATGGAGAAAATTGGAATTTGAGGAGGGTTGCTCTTTACAAGAGGAATGGAAACTGCGGGGAGAATCGTGAGTATAGCGAGGCTGCCAGTACTTTCAATCCCCATTTGTTAATGAGTGATGGAGAAGTTTTAGGCGGACCACCGCACAGCTCCTCAGGGCAAGGTGGTGATAGTTCTAGTAGTGTCACCAGCAGAACACTTTCTCAAAGGCCTAGATGTCCTCCCAGATATCTCCAGGATTATGTATGTGGTGACTTCAAGTGAGTCTCATTTTGTTCATGGTGTTGCAGTGTTGCTCACTTCATTTGTGATTTTTCAATTTTGCTTTTCACTCTTGCTCAATGTAATCTCTTGCAATGTGTGTCACTTTAGCTAACTGTTATTTGTTTCAATATTTTTGTTGTTCTTATTATTATTATGTAAAGGAGAGAGGATGTGTTGTATTCTCTCAGGTGCTTCTGTGATGTTGTACCTTGTGCTGAAAACATTACATTCTAGAGCCTGCATTCCAGTGTTGCTATGCCCCATGACATAGCTGTGTTCCTCACTAGTCAGTTGTCTGCTGGCTGGAGAGGGATCACCAACGTTATCTCTAGCGCTCTTAATAAAGGTACATATTTATGCCTACAAGCCTGTCGAGGTGTCTTTCCGTACAACACACTCCATTTTCAAGAAGGGGGGCATCTGCGCAAACGCCTGATCTCCCCTCAATGGGCTACCCTGTTGATGCAATTCCGTCAGTAGGTGAATGACCACAGCCCTCCCCCTGACACCGCGAACACCGCACATGCACTGCCCCAGCTCTGTGGCCGGAGGGCCCCGCTGCCGCTCCCATGCCCCAGGCCTGCACTGGCCCCGCCTCGGACCCCTGCCGCCACTACCAGAGCCATTTCATAGACATTAGTCGTACTTCCAGAGAACCCCAAATCCCCTCACTCGCTCTGCAACACCCACCCCCCCTCCCCTACCCATGTCCCCTGCTCACCTGGTTCCCCCCACCCATCTGACAAGCTCTCGCACAGCTACTGCCCCCTGAGGAATGCCAGAACCTCTACCAGCGCCTGAACCCTCTTCTGGTACTGCAGTCACCTAGCAACGACAAAGGACCCTCATTGACACACAATTGTGAGAGCTTGTCAGGACACCCTGTTCTCTGTTAAAGTGGAAGTGTGTGTTTTGTGTTCTAAAACCCAATACAAATATTTTACAAAAAAAGCGACAAAAGTGGTAGCATATTATCTGCCATACCTGTGCATGAAAACCAATAGTTGGGGGTGCGGAAGACCAGCAGGCAAGGGCTGGCAGGGCTGGGTCTGCCTAAGGCTGCATGGATAAAGGTAGGAGCAATGGTGCTGAGAGAAGGTGGGGTATTTGAGGCGGTACCCTCAGCCATGGTACAGGAGAAGGCTGAGGAGCTGGAATACGGTCAGGGCCTCTTGCTGCTTGCTACTTGCTCCAAGGGTGATGAATGAGACCGATGGTAGTAGTGCGGCTCCACAGTTGAAAGAAGCTGAAGCGCTGCCAAGAGGATGCCTTGTACTATGACCAGGAAGGAGGAAATAAGGGGATTACAGAGGATAAAGACATGGAAGGCAAGGGATGCAAGGGCATACATTTTTATTTCTTTATTGTTTTTTCTATTTTACACATACATTCAGCAGTAGGTTAAGCAAAACCTTCCATATAACAAAATTTACTGCATCAATGAATTCCCGGGCCGTTTCTGAAAATGTACCTATGGATCTCAAACTGGTCTGGTCGTGTCTTCCCCCACCCATGTAGTGATACACTCGTCCTCATACACATTTCCGTTGGCGATAATCCATACATATTCCTTCCATTATTCGTGGATATTACATTACACCTCACCTGTGGTCGCTCTGTGTCCCTGCACCTAACTCCCGCCCATTGGAACGTTACTCACTTCACTCACCCTTTTGGATGGAGATGATGGTGGTTCTCCTTGTCCGCCCCACTCATTAGAAGCAGTAGGTAGTTCTGCCCATGTATCAAGGTCCTCCACAACTTTATCTTCCCTATCGTCTGAAAGTGAATCTCCTCCGCTAGCTCCTATTCCATTATGTCCCTTGCCCTAAGTGTGATAGCGCGGGCCTTGGGTCCCAGCCATCCCATGGCTATGTGGTTTCGCTAATAACAGTGCAAGGTGTAGGACTTTGTATTGCGTATTCCCTTGTTTCGGCTTTTTAAGGATTCTGTGGTATCCTAGTTACCGGTTTCTAGGTAACTGGATGCTTCCCATTCTAGAGTGTTGTGAGATAAGGTCAGTTACTGCTGACCGAGCTGGAGTGCGGTTGTACCTGCCTGTTATCCTGTAATAAACTCCTTTCACACTTATCCTGCGTCCGTGGTTCCTACAATTTGGCGACGAGGATGGGATGAACCACACCACTCCTCTACTTAAGAACAGGCAGAGTAAGAAAATTTAAGGAGGAGTCAGCGCGCCTTCAACTCTGTACATCGGGTGAAAACAAGAAAGAAACGGACTTACCGGTGAGAGTTGCGGTCTCTTCTTCCACAGAATGTTCCGGTTCCTCGTTCTTTGATTTTGAAGAGTTTTTGCGGTGCGGAGCTATTTGGGGGTTTGTGCGACCGTTGGTGAGCGCGAGACAGTTGCGTGAGTCGTTACTGTGGACTCTTGCGCTCGAGAGGTCCAATGCGTGCAAATACTGACGTGTGCCAGCAGCAGGATCTTTGACCCAGCGTTGTGACGTCAGCGCGTAATTACGCGACGTGCCACCATTTTGAGACTGTTTTTGCACATTTACTCAGTGCAAGAGATACGGTGACACGCACACCAGAGTCTTTACGTGTGTCATTAAGGAAGCATTCCGGAAGCAATTATTCAATCGTATGCATACCGGAAGCGTTATTACTCGGTCTAGTGTCTTCATTGGCAAGATTATCTCCTGCAGCAATTAGTTGAACACCGTTACACATTGAGACTGTCATACATGGTGAGTGGCACACGCAGCTATTGCTGGATCAGTTATTCACCACAGAAGAGTTTTTTTTTTGTCGTTACATGGTGAGTCGCAGCACCACAGGAGAACTTTCATGAAGTAAGCTTATAATTGCTTCTTACTTTGTTTCACTTTTAAAAAAAAAAAGAAGTTACAGCTGAAGGACTTTCTCCGCACGTATAAACTACTTACAGTCTAGTGTGATTCAAAGATGAGTGCATCTAACTTTGGACTCACAGCTCCTGTTCCATTCTTAGCACACCCTGGGGAACCTATTTTAAAGTGGCCAGAATGGAAGGATTATTTTTTAAATTACATCTCTGCTTTAGAAGAAGAAAGCGAGGATGAATATTCACCTTCCAGGAAAAGGAAATTACTTTTACATAATTTGGGTCCTGAAGGTTTACGTGTGTATTATCAGATGGAAAAAAAGGTTAGGACTAGTAGCACTAATGTATTTTTAGAAGCTTTAGAAGACTTAGACCTACATTATCATCCAACTGTATGTGTTGGAATAGACAGATATACCTTCTTCCAAAGGAAACAAGAAGCAAATGAAAGCGTAGAGGATTACGTTGCAGCTTTGAAAAAGTTAGCTATCACATGCAAATTTGGGAATTTACACGATGATTTCATTAGAGATCAACTAGTCATGCATTCATCTAATTCTGGCATCCAAGATAAGCTTTGGGTGGTTGGTGAAGCGCCTTTATCAGAGGTTACTGCCTTGAAAGAAAGCAGAGATGTCAAAAAGGTGCGCCAAAGCTGCTTTAAGAAAAGAAAGCGAAGTGGTAGGTAAAGTGTCCAATGTTCCAAAATGGGAGAATAAAAAACCTGATAAGTCTAATCTCAAAGATTCGTATAAACCCAAAGTAACCCAGAATGACAAGAGTCAGGGAGATAGAGTACCCACTTGTTATAGATGCGGCAATAAAGGTCATTATGCAAAAGATAAGAATTGTCCTGCATGGAAATCTAAGTGCACATATTGTGGATTCACAGGTCATTTTGCAAAAATGTGCAATAGGAGATTAAATAGACTAGGTCGCAAACAAGTTATGTGTGTATGGGATAATGGTAGTGAAAATATTGAAGAAGAAGATTCATTAAATGAGGATGGTGTGTTGTGTGTTGACGATGAGAAGTGTTTTGACAACATAGTTTTAGGAGTAGGGTCAGACTCTCAAAGGAAACCTCGTTGTGACATAATTATTGATGGTGTACAAATTCAAATTATTGCAGATTCAGGCTCCCCGTACACCATCATTCAAAAAAACGTATGGGAAGAAAAATTTGTTAATACCCTTAATAAAGAATTACAACCTACGGATATTCACCCCGTAACATTTACCGGTGAAAAAATACCTATGGTTGGTTTTACGGTTGTAAACTTTAAATTCAAGGACAGATCAGCAATGGGGAAAACTGTATGTAGCCGAGAAAGGTCCCTCAGTTTTGGGGTGGAGGGACCAAGGAGCCTTAGGAATCATACTTGACCCTAATAAGAGTGACCAAGTCTTATTACTGGAAGATCAAAACCAGGTTTTGATTGACTCTCTTAAGAACAAATTTCCAAATGTATTTTCAGGTAATGTTGGCAAACTTAACAGCTTTGTACATAAAATCATTTTAAAAGAAGGGGCTATTCCAGTTTGTCATAAAGCTAGGAATATTCCTTTGGCAATAAGAGATGGTGTAATGGCTGAGCTTGACTCCTTGGAACAAAAAGGAATAATTGAGTCAGTGGAATGTGCTGAGTGGTTGGCCCCATTGGTCGTCGCAAGGAAATCGGATGGTCGTCTTCGTCTATGTATTGACCTGAGAGACCTTAATAAAAACATAATTGTGGATAAGTTTCCACTTCCTAGAATAGACGAAATATTGGCTCAGTCACAAGGTATAAAATGGTTTTCAACAATTGATTTGACCTCGGCCTATCACCAAGTTCTATTACATCCTGAAAGTAGGAACCTTACTGCATTTATTACCTCATTTGGATGCTTTAGATTTGTACGTATGCCTTTTGGGTTAGCATCAGCCGCTGCGGATTTTCAGAGGCTGATGTATAAAATCTTTAAGGGCACCAAGGGGGTAACATATTTTCAGGATGATATCCTGGTCATGGGTCGAGATAAAATGGAGCATGACAAACAGTTAGAATTGGTGTTGAGCAAACTTTCTGAATGTGGTTTGACAGCTGAATTGAGAAAATGCAAATTTGCTATGAATTCTGTTACATATCTAGGTCATGAAGTTGGGGGAGAAGGTATTTCACCTAAAAAGAATTTAATTAAAGCCATAAAGGAAGCCCCATCCCCGACTTCAAAAGAGGATCTTAGATCCTTTTTAGGGTTAACAGAGTTTTATTCTAAATTTGTTAATAATTTTGCCTCGAAAACTTACAATCTCAGGGATTTACTCAAAGTCAAACAAGAATTTAGATGGAATCCTGAATTACAAAATGACTTTGATACTATTAAGAATGAATTATGTTGTGCTCTTCCTCTGCAGGGATTCAATCCTCTGGCCCACAGCATCTTAACCACGGATGCAAGTGGCAAAGGATTAGGTGCTGTACTTACCCAAATGAATGATTTAGGTGAAGAGTGTACAGTGGCTTTTGCGTCCAGATCATTAACTTCTTCTGAAAACAAATTTTCTGTAATTGAAAAGGAGATGTTGGCCACTGTTTGGGCTACAGAAAAGTTCAGACAATATATTTGGGGCGCTAGATTTACTATCCGCACGGATCATAAGCCATTGCTGAAAGTTCTTACTACTGAAGGATTTATGAAAGCCACACCTAGAATTGCTAGGATGACCTTACGTCTTTTGGACTTTAGATATGATGTGGTTTACTTACCTGGTAAGAAAAATCAAGTAGCGGATTTTTTGAGCAGAGCTCCTTTACCTTATCCTGTCAATACTGAGAATGATTGGGACAAGTTTAGTGTAGCATGCATTTCTGATTCTAATTTTGCAGATTGGGATGAAAGTGGTGTAGCAATTATTCATGAAGTAGATCCTAACGCTATTTCTAAAGTTGAGTGGATAGAGGAATATACCAAGGATACTGTTCTTCAGGTTATTAAGGAATTTATTATTAATAGTTGGCCTTGTAAGAAAAACATTTTATCTCACCACAGGAGTTTTTGGGAGATTAAAGATGAACTTTCTGTTGATGATAACGATGTGATTTTGAGAGGAGACAGATCAGTAGTACCTGAAACGTTAAGGAGAAAGATTCTTGATATTTGTCACAGTGGACATCTTGGCATAGTGAAACTTAAAAAAAGAGTATAACTTTGGTACTGGTCAGGGGGAGAACATGGCGGCCGGCGAGTAGCGGGTCGCGGAGGCTCCCAAGGGTCAGGAACAAACGCAAGGAAAATGCTTTTTTAATGCGCACCGTAAGGAGTAAAAATGCGTAATCAACCAGGATTCTCTAAACAAACAATTAGATTATAATTGGAGTTAAAATGACTTGAAAAGTTTTTTTCCGCGTTTTTTTTTTCTCATCTCACCTGAGCCTCGTGTTTGGGGAGGTGTCAGTGTTCATGGTTTCACCTGTATGGAGCAGCGGAGGTGGTGAGCAAGGTCGGAGCACGAGGGGATTCGGTGTTGTTGAGGCTCTGGAGACTGCTGAGACGGGAGCGGAGGATTTGTGGACGGAGCGGAGAGGCTTGCGAGGAGCCGGGGTTTGTCTGCCTGTTTGGTCTCGGGCAGCAGAACAGTTGCGACGCAGGCGGTTTGCCTTTGTTGGGATTCCGGTTCAAGCCCTTCGAGGAGGCGGAGGTCGAGACGATAATAAAATCTGTGGAGTTGAAGCGCTGGAAATAGAAGCGGAACTGGAGGGATTACATTCTTGGGCTTTGATCCGGAAAGTGGAAAACATCCAGCAGCCTCAGGTAGGAGATAGCTCTGAAATTCAAATAGGATATTCAGAGGCTTTACAACCTAGGGCGAGGGAGAGACGTAGGAGCAATACAGGGATTTGGAAAACAGCTGATAGAAAGTGTGAAGAACCGAGACAATCGAGATATTTATTAAGAAGCTCTAAGTTAAGTTCATATATGCTGGATTCAGATGTTAATGATGTTATTAAACCTAAACCAGTGGCTCATCTGAAATCTTTTAAAAAAAAATCTTCAACTCAAGTTAAACAAACAAAAAAGATTCAGGAGTTGTGAGGCACAGGGTGTCAGGAAAGAAAAGAGATATAGTAACTCAATTGACTCAACAGGATCAGCAGATTCAACAGATTCAACAGGCTCCTAAAATAATTTCTTCTTTAAAAAATTATTTTAAAGCTGTACCCTCCATGGTAATTTTAAAACCGCTACCGGAATCAGATACAGCTGCACTTGAGAATAGGTGTCTACGAAATTCTTTAAATGATATTAACATTCCTACATTAAATAGATATCTCCTGCTTACGGATATGGAAGAATTACAGGATGGAGAATGTAGTGCCATAGGAGGATTGGTGGAAGAAGGGGATAGATTGGACAAAGAGATCAGTACAATATTAGAACCAACATCAGTGTTACCTTTGACACAGGAAGGGGGATTACAGGATGCCTTAAGCCAGCTTAATTCCAGGTATTCAACTTTAATGGAACTAGGGGCTGATAACTGCCAAAATGCGGAGATAAGTTTAGGACAAGGGCAGATGGTGGTCACGAAGGAAAATCCCCAACATTCACTATGTGATTTAGTGCAAGCATTGGCAGAAGAGATGAGAGGCAGATTTTTAGTTTCGGAGAACAATCAAGCGGAGATTAAAAATTCTTGTGGAAAGTTAGAGGTGAAGCTTGATTCACTGGCTATCAGAACTGCAGTACTTGAAACAACTGTATCTGAATTGGTAACACAAGCAAAGGTTAATGAGAAACAAATTGATGCACTAAAAGAGAAAGGTTTGGAGGTCCAGGATAAGTTGGAAACGTTGGAAAATTCACAAAGAAGGAATAATATCCGTTTGTTAAAAGTGCCAGAGGGGGCAGAGGGAAGCAACCTAAAGGAATTTGTAGCTAAATTAATAAAACAAGCTACAAATATTGAGTGCTCGAAAGAGGCTCTTATGGCCGATATTCAAAGAGTACATAGAGACCCCTTTAGGTTGAACCCCAACAAGTTAAGACCCAGGAAAATCTTGGTTCATTTTTTAACTTACAGCTTAAAGGAGGAAATCCTGAACAAAGCCCTCAAGTTAAATTCCCTCTGTGTGGAGGAGATAACATTTCAAATAAGATCAGACATTTCGGCAATTACAGCCTCAAGGCAATGGGAGCTGGGAAAACTTCTCGAGCCATTAAAGAAGATGGGAGCCACAGCACAATTAAAATTCCCAGCATCATTAAAAGTAATGCATAATAACAAAATGCAAATTTTTAAGAGAGTAGAAGATGCTGAAGAATTTCTGCAGTCTATTGCAGGGAGTCCGGGATGATTGGAAATGAGTATATGGTGCGAGAAGGGGTGTATTAATTTTAAGTTCCTGACCCAAAGGAAGGGGGAGCCCCATAGGCCTTAGTGGAGGCCAAGGAAAAGAAGAAGGGGGGTTCTCCAGGGAAGGGTTTACTAAGGGAGGTGAGGGAGGGGGGCACTGGGTGGGGAGCAGTGGGTAAAAAAAAGAAAAAAAATGTAAGTCCGAATCGCCAGATCAAAAAGTATTTTTTATGGGAGGGAGAAGAAAGGGATGCCTGGTTTAAATGAAAAAGAAAATTTCAGATTGAAAGTGCTTTCTTGGAATTTAAATGGGTTAAGAACAAATTATAGGAGACAGAAAATTTTACAATACTTAAGGGATCGCCCAGAGCAGGTGTTCATTTTACAAGAAACACATTTAGAACAGAATGAGATGATAGCTATGTGTAAACCCATGAGGTGGATACAGGATTTGATCTGTACAACGCAATCTTCACCTACTAAAGGAGTGGCAATAATTATAAAAAAGAACGCAGCTATTTCCTTATTGGATAGTACGGTAGATAAGTTAGGGAGGTGGGCCATAGCTAAGATAAGAGGGTATGGCGTCAATTTTACAGTAACAGGCTATTATGGTCCGAATATAGATGACGCAACTCCTTTTGAAAACTTACTCTCAGAACTGTTGAACTATCCAGATCCACTGATATTAGCAGGCGATTTTAATCTAGTATTAAATCATGTATTAGATAAATCTAAAAGGTGTAGATCGGTTACAAATTGTAAGATGAGAGCAGTAGTTAAAACAGCTATGAAACAGTTAGCCTGGTATGATGTATGGAGAATGAGCATGGGTAACAAGAGAGGTTATACATTTTATAACAAGAAGCATGGACATAGATCTAGATTGGATTTCTATTTGTTAAGTAATGTTCTTAAAAATTCGTTTGAAGAGGTTAAGCATCTGGGTGAGCACCTTTCCGACCATTCGGCAGTGACATTGACACTTAAAATTCCAACTAGGCCGATATGTCGGAGGTGGACATTGGAGCGAGCTATCCTTTTAGAAGAATTATTAGTTGAAGAGTTGATAGAGGAAACAAAGGCCTTTTTCAATTGAACTTAGGAACTGCTCCAATACAAATGGTGTGGGATGCTTATAAAGCCTTTATAAGGGGTTTTTAACGGTTAAACAAATAGACAAGCATAGGAAATATCAAGAAGAAATTGATGTGATAGAGAGAGAAATTCTACTGAAAGAGCGAGAGATTTTAGCACATCAGGGCAATCATCTAAAAGTAGATATACAGGCTAAACTAGACTCTCTTAAATTAGATTTGACTACCATCTTAGAAGCAAGGCTTAAAAAAAATGGCAAGCCAGTAAGTTGTCGCACTTTGAGTATGGGGAGAATTGCAGTAAACTATTGGCGTGGAAGACCAAACAGGATGTGGCTAGGAGCTCTATTGATGAGCTTAAGTCAGTGGAGGATGGGAAAGTACTTAATAACCCAATAGATATTGAAAAGGCCTTCCAGCGATATTTTGAGGAGGTATATCATGAAGATTTGGTTGTACGGGAGGAGGAGATTAAGGGATGGATAGCGTATACCTCCATTAAAAAGATCTCAGATGATAAGTCCCAAAATATGGATCTTCCAATTTCTAAAGTTGAAGTGGGAAATGCTATTATGTCTGGTAGATCTGGGAAAGCTGCAGGTCCTGATGGGTTGCCTGCAGAACTATATAAAGGTTTAGAAACAGTGTTAACCCCAATAATGTGTTTGTTATTTTCCCATATTTTTGATGAAGGAGGTGAGATACCACCTTCATGGAATGAAGCAGTAGTTGCATTAATTCTTAAACCTGCTAAACCATCGTGTTTATGCGATTCATATCGCCCTATATCGTTACTCAACGCTGATTATAAAGTTTTTTCAAAAATATTAGCGGAGAGGTTAAATGGTGTAGCAGAGCATCTGCTTCATAGGGATCAAAAGGGATTTGTGAGAGGGAGGGATTAAGAGATTTAACTTTTAATTTAATTGGGGCGATCGATATTGCCACTTTGTACTAGATTCCATTAGCTGTAATTACAATCGATGCAACAAAAGCGTTCGATAGAGTTAATTGGGTTTATTTACAATATATATTGAAAGCAAATAATTTGGGGAAGAACTTTTGCAGGACAATTTCTTTAATTTATAAAACACCTATAGCTAGAATTTTAGTAAATGGCAATCTTTCTCCTCCAGTTACAATCCAGAGAGGCACACGGCAGGGATGCCCTTTATCCCCATTATTATTTAATTTATATATAGAACCGTTGGCTGAAAAGCTAAGGACACACCCAAATATAGTTCCCTTTAAATTTAGAGAGTGGGAGAGAAAGGTTGCGTTATACGCAGATGATTTAATGATTTTTACATCGGATCCGAATACCACTATTCCATTAGTGTATGAAGAAGCAATACTTTTGGGCGAATATCAGGTTATGAAATTAATGCATCAAAAACAGAATGTATGACATGGAACTTAGAAGTATGTAATTTCCCAACAAAAAAACTATCAGATATTTAGGAATAACAGTAACCCAAGATATAGAGAAAATCGAGGAAATAAATTTCCAAAGGGTTAGAGGAGAAATTCTTAATTCCTTAATAGGATGGGCATATCTACCCTTGACTCTTATGGGTAGATTGAATTTAATAAAGATGATGCTATTGCCCAAAATAATCTTTATACTGCAAAATATCCCGCTCCCATTTAATGAAAGTAATCTGAAGTCTCTTCAGTCGAAGTTAAACAGCTTCATTTGGGCCTCAAAAACCAGTCGAATATCATGGAAGAAGTTAAGAAGAGGGAAAGATAAGGGTGGCTTGTGCCTCCCAGACTTGATATTATATGCCAGAGTTTTTTCATTAAAAATTGGGAGAATGTTAATAGAGCTACCAGATGGCTCAGATATTGGTGTAATGTTTGGGGTAATGCTCTTAGATATTGAAGGAGACAGTCATGCTTTCTTATATAAATATGGAGACCCAAGATTTTTCAAGAAAGTGCGGTTGAAAATATTAAAAGGCTTGGTTCGTACTTGGGCCAAGATCAGGAAAGTTCTAAAAATCAGCTATTTTAGTGCTTTAGCACCAATCTGGAATGCCCCAGGCTCACCGGGATGGACCAAAGACTCTTTGTCTCTGCCTTTAATTGAAGCTGGGATACGGCAATGGGGACAGTTGATACCGGAAGGAACTCTTTTGACCTGGGAAGAGATGAATTTACTTACGGCAAATAGACTATCAAAATTCAAATATTGGCAAATTAAGAACTGGTACCAAACGTTTGGAATGGAGGTGGGCAAGACAAATGAATTGCAAAATATGTTGGCACAAAGACCAATAAAGAAGAAAGAAGTGGCACTGCTGTATTGGTTATTGCTCGAGTTGGAGGATGGAGAGTTTAAATTACCAGTGGAGCTGTGGGGAGAGAGCTTGCCGGGAAGCAGTCCTGAAAATTTATGGCAAGTATCTCATGACATACTATATTGCACAGTTAAACCCGCAAACTTAAGAAGGAATTATCTTTTTCTGTTCACAGGGTCTACTGGACACCTTTAAAACTTTCGAAATTTGCAACTGGTCCCATTCCAAAATGTCCCAAGTGTCAACAAATTAGGGCGGATGATGTACATATGTTCCTAACTTGCCCCAAGTTGAGTTACTTCTGGACAGAGGTAAAAAGAGGTTTGGAAGGCATTTTGGTGTAAATACTCAGGTAAGCATAACTGTAACATTAGTTATGTTTGGATTATTACCTAATTACCAAAGCCGTAAAAAGGAGGAAAATCAGCTCTGTCTGTATTTAATGCTTTTGGCAAGAAGGGAAATCTGCAAAAAATGGGTTAATGAAATTCCACCAACCTTTTTAGATTGGGTGATTTCCATAAAGTATATAATGAAATTAGATAGGGTTGGAATACATAAAGATACAAAAAATTTTTGGAGCTTATGTGAAAAATGGTTAATCAGTTTGGGCCAGTAAGATAACATCTGTCCAATGATTACGCCTTTGCACTAAATAACAACGTTTCTCTTTGTTTTCTGTGTGGTGGTTCGGTCGGAACAGAATTCTGTTATTGAGAGACTATGTGTAAAAGCATATCCATCGGAGATAGAATGTTCACTAATTGTACTGAAAGAGTACTAGAGAGAGCAATTGGTAAGCCCGAATTCTATCTGATGGCGAATGAGGACAACAAAAAAAAAAAAAAAAAAACTTTGGTACTGGTGGCCAAATATGGACAAAGATATTGAGGGTCTAGTGAAATCATGTTGTGTTTGTTCAAACTCCGATAAATCACAATTATTATTCAGACCATCTTTAGGTGAGAGGAATATTCCAAATGGCCCTTGGGAAGAGTTGAGTGTTGATCTGTTAGGTCCTGTGACTGATACGGATGGGAAACCATGGTATCTGTTTGTTATTGTAGATAATTTTTCAAAGTGGCCTGAAGTGGTTTTGATTGATAACATTGAAAGCAGTACCATCATTGATTGTTTGGAGAGTTTGTTTTTAAGAGAAGGAATCCCCAAAGTCATTTTAAGTGACAATGGTACTCAATTCTGTGCAGAGAAGTTCAATTGTTTCTTGACTAGGAATGGTATTAAAGGGAAAAAGACACCTGTTTATCATCCTGCCGGAAACGGGATCGTAGAACGATTCAATAGAGTAATAATGGGTAGTATTCAAGCTTCAATTAGTGTCAGTAAGGATTGGAAGAAAGAACTGTTCAAAACTATTTGGGCATTCAGGATTACACCCACAGGAACTGGTTACAGTCCATTCAGAATCTTAAGAAGTAGGGAACCTTTTACAAAAGATAATGTGGCTTGGAACCAAAAGAGAATTTGTAGCAAGTGGTCACCTGCTGTTGTAAGATCTAATTTGAAAAAACTACAGGAAAAGTGTAAAACTCAGTATGATCAGAAACACAATACGGAAGATGTGTTTCTTAAGAAAGGTGATTGGGTCAGAGTAAAATTTGCACACAAAATCAAGAAAGGTAGTAGCAAATTTTCCAATCCACTAAAAGTAATTGATGTGTATTCTAAATCAGCCAAATTAAGTGATGGTAAGGTGTGGCATTTTGGCGATGTCAAGGTGCAACAAAGTTTTGAATTGGGGCAGTATTCATGAGGACAAAGTCAGTCCTTCCACCAATTGGTTGTGGGATGAGGTTACTAACTCTAATACTGCAGGAAGTACTCAAGGCACTTCATCCTCAAATATTCAAAATAGAATGTCTTCACCTGCTGACATTGCAGATCGTCATGTTATGAATTCTGCTGCTTCTTCCTCAAGAAGTAGACAAATTGTTCTCCCTAAGAAATTTAAAGATTTTGTAATGTAACTTGGTTTTGTTCTGTTTTGATTTGTGCAAAAGAGGGGGTGCTTAGATATTGCTTATTGCTTAACGCATAATGCATTGTTTATTGTTTGCATTGCTTATTATTAATGTTGTACAATGCATTGTTTCTTATTGCTTGCATTGCTTATTATTTACGTTGCATTGGTTATTATTAATGCATTCCTTTCTGTTAGTTTCATTTCTCATTTATGCATTTTGTATTATCATTGTGTATCCTTTTCTCCTTAATTGTTTTAACCTTATCTCTTTTCTTCTGTTCATTATATTCTGTTAAAGAGGGAGGATGTGGTATCCTAGTTACCGGTTTCTAGGTAACTGGATGCTTCCCGTTCTAGAGTGTTGTGAGATAAGGTCAGTTACTGCTGACCGAGCTGGAGTGCGGTTGTACCTGCCTGTTATCCTGTAATAAACTCCTTTCACACTTATCCTGCGTCCGTGGTTCCTACAGATTCCCAATAAGCATTGCCTTGGGGCGAGCTCATGGGCATCCCAGCAACTCCTTGGAGATGGAGTACAACTACCTTCCAATATGTCATCACCGCAGGACAACTCCAGCCTGAGTAAAGGAAGCCCGCACCCACCTGTCCACATCTCTGGCAGGCCGCGGTGTGACCGACGTATATTCTACTTAATTTAATCAGGGTGAGATAGGTACGATGGACATAATTAAAGTGTAATAATTTGTACCTAGCATTGCTAGATGTCTCCATGACCATTGCACATGTTGTTCTCCAGTCAGTGTCCATAAGTCATTCCCCGAGGTCAGTGCTTCAAGCAGGTCGAGCCGCCATGTCCTTCCTAGGCCTGTCAGGCTATAGGGCCCTAACCGTAGTCATATCCGAAATCAACCTTCTCCCTGTTGAGCAGCGTTTGAAGAGTCTCTGCCCGGTGAGGGACATCGGGAAACTCTGTCCAGATATCCCTGGCAGTCCTTGCAAGTTTTTTTTTATGGTATTGCCACACCCCCACCGAGAATGTCTATCTGTCCTCCCGAAAGGAGATAAACTGGTCCCCGGTATAGAGGGAGGTCACCCAAGAGTCGGCATCACCCATCTGCCACTGTACAGTAGACATGCTGTTACTTATGTCACGAAAAGGCTTTTAGACCCAAATCTCCAGATCTTTAGAGAAAGGGAGCCCCCATAGGACCCTCGCCACCACCCGTTCCCACACATGGGTAGTATGGCGCACCAGGGCCTGTATTATATATCAGGCGCACTGTTCATGTTTGAACCACGGTGCACCTTCAAACAGGTGTACAGGGCGCAAACATGAGCAGTGCTGTGGATTACAATCAATGCACTGCCTTCAGGACAGGCATGAACTTGGGGATGCCCTGGTAGCAGCGTATTCAGTGGAATGTGGAGCAGTTGCTTTAATCAGCCACTCTGTGTTTCACTGTGCAGGTAGCACTTGCCTGCACTTTAGAGAGGGGGCAAAGATCCCCTTGCAAGCAGGTGCAGTGAGTGACTGCACCCGTTTGTAGAGGGATGTCTAGGGGGTCATGGGGCCCCCTCTGTCCCCTCCAGAGGGCTGCCCTCAGGGGGCTCAATAACAGTGCGCCACCTTCTTGTGGTTCAGTCAGTGCGCTTCCTAAAGGCTTCTTTGCCTTTGCTCCCACGTCCATAATATGGCGCGGGCACAAAGGCAAAGAGATTACTTCATTTGCATTAGGCCTTGCCCCAAGGTAAATAAGGAAATGCCCTCTTGAGATAGCGCTGGTGCTACATGCGCACATGTGACTACCATGTGCTGTTACAGAAAGAGTCACACAAGCGTCTGGGGGCCCCTTTTGTAATACCAAAGTGCCGTGGGGGTGCCCAAAATGGGCACACTCACCCGCCCTATTAAACGCCCTTCGGGCAGCGGGCATAATGAGTTCTGAACAATGTAAAGGCACCTGGGGAGAAAAATCATTTCGCAATCGCCAACCTACCCGTCGTGGACATAGGCAACGTGCTTTAGAAGCGTATCGACGTGAGCCGCCAGGCAATCACACTTCTCATGTTATACTTATAATGCTTCTCAGTCGTATCCCAAAGTATCTGAAGCTATCTAATTCCCACTGAAGCCCAAGGTCTGTGCAAGGTGCATACATTTTTGCTTCACAGCAGCTGCTGGACGGTGGACATTTTAGTCAATGGAAGAGTTGGACGGCAGCCACACTTGGTGCAAAATTCACAGGAGGGAATAATATTGGTGATTTACACAGGCCCGAAAGACGTCAGAGCCCACAAAGGCAGTGGCAGAATTATGGTGGGGTGGAGAGGGCACAGTTTCCAGAAGAAAGAAGGCCTGAGAATTCTGTCAAATCTCCCCAACTCTCCCTCGTACTTAGAGAGCAAATGCAACGCTTTCCCCACTACACAGTTGGGGCCAATCCTTTATTTAGAGTCTACCCTGGCCTCACACCTCATTTCTGCCAGGCTGTTAGCAGAACAGAAAATCAGCATGGGCATGGCTATCATCTTGGTGATGTCTAATAGCAGCTGTCTCCAAACTTTAAAAAAAACCTCTTTTTATGTAAAGTTTGCTCATCATACAGTGTATACAGCAAAGGAATGTTGACTATTGTGTGGCATGCATAGCAATGAAGATCGACAGTGTCAAAGGCAAAGCATAAATACATATCAAGAGTGGCACTTTTTATGGCCTGTTACATTTCGTGCCTCTTTCACCTTCCTTCTATCCCATCACCATTCCTCCCTGTTAGTATCCCCTAAAGTCACACCAGGTACCCCATACTTTCTCCCACTTCTTGGGGCAGCCCCAACTCTGATAGGCTACATGTTCAGCTCTCTGGCACCAACCTAGGTCGGACTCCCAGTGTTCGAGATCAGGGTAAAGACTGATTTGATTATGGCTGGGTCTAAACTTGGGTGGCATGATGAGCAAAAAAATGATGGATTTAGGCCCAAAACTCTGTACTGGGGGTGAGTGTTTGACATTGTTCAGCATTCAGTTCATCAATTGTTCTTTTTGCACTTGTCACCCGAAATGGGACGGGGATGCCCAAACATGGGTCCCATGCTTGTCATGCCACTGGATTCAAGCTATCCTGGCTGATAAGGGGTGATACCTCGAAACCCGTACTAGGATTTTTGTTTCCGGTCCTGGGAGAACCTGGGGACCTATTATACATATGGCGCAATCAAGGAAAATGTGCCATATTAGGATGAATGTGCTGCCCCCAGGGCAGCCGCGAACTCGGGCAGCTCATTCATGTGAAAAACGGAGTGGCTGCTTTGAAGTCGCTCTGTGCTTCACAGTGCAGGAGGCAACCTGCCTGCACTTTTAAAGGGGATTAGAGATCCCCTTGCAGGCAGGTGCAGTGAGTGACAGCACCCGCCTGCAAGGGAATGTCTGGAGAGTGTATGATACCCCGTTAGCTCCCAGCAGAGGGCTCCTATCAGGGGACGCACTGTCAGTGCGCCTCCTGACAACTTCTTTGCCTTTGCGCCTTCGTCTGTAATAAGGCAAAGGGATTTCCTCATTTACACGAAGCCACGCCCCAATGCAAATGATGGAACGCCCTCTGATGATAGTGCTGGCACTTTCTGTGCGCCAGCGCTATCGGTATTACAGAAGGGGGGAGCACAAGTGTCTGCAGCCCCTTCTGTAATACCAAAGTACCCCAGAGGTGCGCAAAGCAGGCGCAAACACCTATTGGGCCCCCAGGGCACTTCGGTATTGCGGCCCCTGGTCTGTCAGTTCAGACTGGACTGTTCCCCTGGGGAGCAGGTTCAAGACTGATTTGCATATGGCTGGGTCCAAACTGGGGTGGCGTGGTGAGCAAACAAATGATGGATTTAGGCCCAGATCTCTATACTGTGGGTGAGTGTTAGTAGTAAAATGGGATACCATTGCTCATCAACCTTGTGTCCCCAAAAGTGACAGGTCTGTGTCCTTAAAAGTGGCAGGTCTGTCCTTAAAAGTGACGTGCCTGTGTGTCACCAAAAGTGGCAGCTTGTGTGCAAAAAGTTTGTGGACATGATGGATGTGTGGCAGCCCTACCAGGAGCTGCGCTGGGGGGTGTGGCATTGGGTTTGTGTCAGAGTGTTAGCAGGGTTATGTAAGGAAAAATAAACGTGTGCCTGTGGGTGTGCGCAAAAGTGTTTTAAAACTGTGACGTCAGGGTTGTGACAGATGGTGCTTGGGCATGCTGAGCTGTGAATGTACAGGACGACCTCAAATCCCCCCACCCCCACGGGATGTCAGTGTGAGGCTCGTGAAACGCTTGTCCTTAAAAGTTAAAGGGTGTGTCTGTCCTTAAAAGTGACAGATGGTGCACAAAAGTTTGGGGACATGATGGATGTGTGGCAAGCCAGTGCTACGAAGGCAAAAAACTTCAAACAGAGAAGATGCTTTAGCTTTTTAGGCAGGGCTCGGTCATGATTAGCAGTTGTTAAAATGATAAAGGGACAACAGACGGGGGTCCCAAACTTCCCCAGGAGAATGTGAAACAGGATAACACGTGGCAGGAAAAATACACTGCAAGGAAAACACGAGGCCTGAGATAAAGCTATCAGTCTCAGCAGGCAGGGTGGTGACTCAGCAAGATCTACAAACACATTTCTTTTGGGCCTAGTTCCTCAGGACAGTGCTCAGGCTTGATTAGCAGACGGTAAATGATATCAGTGTACCAAATAGACAATGCAACGGTCTGAAATTGTTCCCTCCAAAGACCACCAATACCTAGTTCTAAGCCCGCCCACCCACCCATAAAGTGTGGGGTCTTCTAATTAGCATAACAGGACAAGTATAAAAGTGTACTTTAGGGGCCAGCAGAAACAGACATTTAAAAACCCTTTTGGAACGCCTTGTTTGGACTGCGTGCTGCACAGACCTGCATCAGAAACTAAAGACCACCATGGATCAGAGCAACTTCTCACAGATTGACGCTGCCTGCTACACGTTAATGGAGGTAAATAAATAAGGGTGTACATTGTGAAAGGCTTATGGGGGTTATTTAAAGTATAGGGGGGATGCATTTAATGTGAACAAGTTTGCATTTAAATGGGGTTTAGCACTATGTAGGACTGTGTTTATATTGTTTTAAATAATGTTTAAAGTGCTGGGGGCTGGTGCTTAATGTGAATAAGGTTGGAGGGTAAATGGGGTTGTAATTTTAAGTTTTTTAAAAGGCGCAAAGCGCAAGGAAGCCTGTATGTAATGTGGATAATGGGGTTTTTGAAGCATTGCGTTTAGCGCTATGTGTGCAGACATTTAATGTCAATACGTTTGGTGGTTTTGGGGGGTGGTAGGGTACACGCAACGGTAACTATATATTTTACAGCGCCTAGAAACATTTTCCAGGGTCTGTGTGGTACTGTAAGGGTATCAGAACACACCTAGATAATAAACAATGTTTATTATAAAAAATAAATAAATAACACTGTTTTGTACTCACCCTGTGGTTATGCTGGCGGTGAACTGTCTCAGGCTGCGTCATTTGGTGGTAGCTGGCCTGTGGTTTAGGTCAGGTCCACAGGCTGGAAGTTGGGGATCATTGCTGCCTTGTTGGGGGGCTGGAGACCCTCCTTATGTATAAAAATAGAAACCCCAGAGACCTCTTTTCCAAGTGCGAGCCTCTGGGGATGTGTGGACTGCTCCGTTGTGCAGAGGTGGTCCCCAGAACCCCCCATAGATCAGGGAGGGCTCTGGGGATTGTTGCAGACATGTTGTGGGGGCATGGAGGCCCCGTTTTATGAAATAAAATCCCCAGGAGCCCGCTGAGGGCGTTGCGGTGGTCCTGGGGGCTGAAGCGGGAGTGCGGCATGGTCCGCGTTGCTTCAGGGCTGCATGCCCCTGTATATTTTTTAAATAAATCCCCAGAGCCCACTCCCAACACGCAGGGGCTTGGAGGTTTGTGTCCCAAAAAGCGGCATGGTCCTAGCGTGGGCCCAAGATCAAAATGAATTTAGTTAAACCCCAGAGGCCGAGGCGTTCCGTGCGGCGGTCTGGGTCGTGTTCGGCTCATCTGTCCCAAGCTTTCTTAAGATGGCCCCACAGACCTCTTCGGGCCGGGAGGGTTCTGGGGCTATGTACGGCATGGGGATCGAGACCCCCACGAGTATTAAATAAACCCCCAGAGCCTGCTTACCGAGGGCACTGCTCTGGGGTTGTGGGCCCATTGTAGGCTAGTCCATGGACCACGCGTGGGTCCTGATGGTGGCAGGCCGATGCGGGCCATCTGAGACCGCCCCAGTGACCTCTGAGGGCCGTGAGAGCTCCGGGGCTATGTGTGGCAGGGTCCGGTGTGGGCCCACGGCCCAAAACCTGCTGTGGGCGTCCAACCAGCGGTTGTCAAGCACCTTGCAAACACCAATTATGCCTATATGTGTGATGCACAGAATTTGTACACGGTAGCCCACGCTGCGCATTAATGTAGTTGTGGGTACATTGTGACTGTTTTTTTTCCTAGGAGATATCCTTTTGTTACTTACAGTTTATAAGTTAATATCCTAACATACATCCGTGTTTATTAAAGGCATGTAAAGAACAGCATGCACAGCATGCACAGTCCGCTCAATAGATTATGGGTGTACAAACGACGGGATTATGGGTAGGAATCATGGTTTCTTATTAAAAATTAAACATGAGTATGTGCTTTCCCAAAACTTTAACTAGAATGTTTAGCAGGGGGTCTGACAGGTGGTGTCTACAGTTTGCGGGTCTAGGGTCTATGTAACATTTTCCTAGACAGTGTTTTACGTATACCCTGTGTAAGGATGCTTGTCTCTATGTATTATGTATTTGCGTTTTCTAAGGTGAATGTATCAAACTGTAATGCCATGTTTATGAGCGCTAGTTTTAAATCAGACGTGTTTGATTTAACCCCCGCCACAGGACCGCCCAGAATTAACTATCACCGACGAAGAAATGAGCGCCTTGCAGCCAGGTATATGTATTTAGAGTTGTATAGTTTTGTGTAGTTTTTGTACTAGGGTGTCTCAGAAACTCTGCTTTTCTAATGGTGTTCTCATGTATGTGCGATTTTATAGGTTATGACGCCGGACAGCAACTAGATATTGACGGCTTTGAATGGTACACAGTTCTTACAGGTAAATAAAAAAAAAAATGCCTGTGTTCTTTAAACTGTCTAAGACTTGGGAGGGCCTAGTCCCAAAAACCACTGCTGTGAACTATAGGAGAGCTCCTCAGAGTGGGCTGCTAAGGCTTGGTTTATACTACAATTGTGATTATTGTTTTCTTTACAGGACACACGGTGTCATGCACGGTCGGCGGGGATGTGCAAGAGGCTGCAGAGGCTCAAACAAAAGAAAGAACGCTAAAGAGGAAAGCTTCAACATCTAGAAAGGGATCGGTGACAAAGAAAGTTGCGGGAAAAGACCTCTAACAGGTGTGTTTTTCATAAAAGGGTGCCAAAAAAAAAAAAAAAAGAACTCTCTGGGTTTTATTCTCTTAAGCAGAAAGGGCCTGCGACATGTAGTACCGGATGTATAAAGTGGAGGTGGGGTGTCTGTGGTTCCTTATTTCTTCTAATATATATATATTTTTATGTTTACATTCTAGGCGCTGTACATAAGCTCTCTGGAGAAGATTCGTGTAAGGCTAAGAGGTCTACAACACCGTTAAGCGACATCACAGAGACAGTCCAGAACACCGTGCCTACAGCAAAAGGTGTGAGTAGGCGTGAACGCCAGGACCAATTGTGCTCTTATTATTCACACATCCAACAGAGAACCGGTACAGAGATGAAATGCCATCTCAAGCCAACCGCTAAAATGATGAACCATCACCAGGCCTCAAAAGGGAATCTCATCTCGAACAAACCCGCCCTTAAGAAGAAGCAGATGGACTCAGAGTCCCAAACACCCCCTTTAGACCTCAAGAAGAAACAGGTGGTTCCAGAGCCCCAAACTACTCCTTTAGATCTATCATTAAAAAATGTTGCTAAACCGGGGAATGAATCCTCTACCCCCACGCTCTCTAAGGGGTCAAAGGCTGTGACGCCTGTTGCAGAAGAGCTGTTACAGCCCCAAACCCCTAAAGTCAACCGCCTCTCGAGAAAGTATCTTAAGAAGAAGCGGGGGCTCCCTACGCTGCAAGTAGAAACAACGGATGGGTTCTTAATCAACCCCATTACACAGCAGGACCCTTCCCATCCTCTAAAGCCCTCTGTAGTTTCAAATGAACTAGCGGCATTGGTAGAGGAGCTCCCCCTAGAACAGCACCCAAAACCTTCTATAATCATTCCTGATGGGTTTAGGAACCCAATGCCTGAAAATGCTCAACCTTTAGGAGCACCTTATACCTCCGGCAGGGTTTGTCTCAAGGCACTGGCAGGGTTGGTAGACAGCATTGATAGACCCTCAGAAGCAGCACACGATGGGCCTTCTAACACGCACAAAGGGGATTTGCACACGTCTGTTACACATTCACCCGACCCTATCACCGGCAATTCCTTCACCGCTAGGACCCTCGATTATTTTGACCGTCATTTACACTCCCCTAGCCCCATGTCCCCTATCCCCCCGCCAGGAGCGTACGACCCAACCAGCCCCGCGTCCACTGTAACCCCCGCATCACCCCCATCAATATACGCTGATAACAGCACGGCAGGGAGTGATATTCCAGATGGGAGTTTGGAGGTGTCATTTAGTGAGGCCCCTTCCCCTACAGCCCCGGGGTGTTCGCACTGGGCCCCTGTTTCTATGATCCCCCCGGGCCCTCCTTTACAGAGCTGTGTTGCGACGGTTGGTGTGAGAGAGGGCGTTATACAACCCAAAGGGGTGTTCATTCCTAATCCGCCGCAATACGATTCTGTAAACCCAAAAGATGTACTAGGGGGGCATGTGAAAGATATACAGCTGGCGGTCTGAAAGCTAAAACGCCAAGCGAACGCCGCAGCCTTAAAACTGGGGCTTGGTGGTAGCGAGGACATGGTCAAGATGGAGGCGCAGCAAAAGATACTGCAAATGGTTGACAGGTGTAAAAGGGTGATCCTCCATACGTGTGAAAAAACTGTGTCAGACATATGGGGTATACCTGCGTGACTAGGCCTATGTCGACCCCTAAAGACCCCACATGCCCCTGGTATTACTAAAAACACACATAAATCAAAATATAGCTGTAAGGTCCAAACTATACTGACCAAGTCCCAGCGCTTCTTACGTGTCCTCAGGCGTAAAAAGTACATAGACCCCCTCAAACAGAGTCATACAGTTTCACGAACGGCGCCTGAAGCACATACAACAGTACCAGCCACCATCCAACACATAAGTTCAGGAGAGAACACCCCAAGGGGAGGTCATTTGAAGGGCTCGGGCGGTAGAGAGGCGATACTCCAACACCAGGAACACATAGAAGGACCGGGGGTGGGTCTGTAGCAGAGGCATCCTTGAGTACATCGCACACATGTACAAAGCATACTGTTCAGATAGGCGGGGGGGGGTTGCCTCGAAAAGACTGGTCCCGTAAAAAGCAAAAGTGGGCTAATAGCACTAAGCAGCGCAGGCTTTTAATAAGTAAGCTCAAGAAAGCCAGAATATGCGCTACACGGATGTTTAAAAGACACCCTGAGACCGTGCTAAGCCTGGACCCCCAAAATGATACAGCAGCGACCACCCCAGCAAGTCAAATTCCTCAAGATGAGGATTTAGAGGCAGTCTTTTTAGAGAGCGTTAGAAGCTACAGTCGTACTGTAGAGAGATTTAACGCAACAGAACACTACGAGGAGTTTAGGTTTGCTAACCTTCACCATATAAGGTCCTCCGATCACGGCATTTTAGCCATACATCAGGCTGTGCAAACACTCATAGAAAGGTTGTTACGCGATGTGGGTCCTAATGATTTTTTTCAACTAGGCTTCCAGGGGCAGGGTTTTGACAGCCCTTTGTTCACCAAGCGAAAGTCCAGCGTTGTGTTTGACGCCGTGGAATTTTTAGAAAACCTCTCAAGGCTTTTACAGAGTAAGGCTGAACTAGTCGCCCATGGCACTTTCAGAGTCATAGCCCTCATTGTACGGGGTCGTGAGGGGGGTGTTTCCAGGCCTTTAAAGAGCATGCTGTACAGCAAGATAATTGGTAAGAAACAACGTTGGCTGCTCAACTTTAACAACGACGCAGCCAACACGTGTCTGGCGGCCAGTATCGTGGGGTTGCTGATGGGGCGCAACACCACCGACGCTGTCATCATGTCTAGAGCGGCTGAAGCCCATGAGGTTCTTGAAATACCTCCAGACCGTATGGTCGGCTTTGGAGACATAGGTCTTTTTGAGAACTATTTCGCCGTTACGGTGAAAGTTCTTTATCACAACGGTTCTTGGAAGTACTTTACAACCGGGGAACGTGTGAGAAACAAGATCGTATATGTCCTTCACCACGAAAACCACTTTTACGGTATCTTGAACCTTAAAAGTTTTCTGGGAGTCAAGTATGTGTGCACATATTGCGACCACATATACAACAATAAGGCACATCATCAGTGTGAAATGCGCTATAAGATGTGTCAGAGGGACGGTTGCGTCGTAGACGCCGCCCTGAAGGTGAGGTGTCGCACCTGTAAGATGTTTTGTCGCTCGCAAGAATGCTTGAGCATACATAACAAAGCTGTTAAATGCGTCCCTAAAATGGATTGTTTCGAGTGTGGTCGGTATGTGGCATCAGATCACAAATGCCCAAGGTGTCACACGCCTTTTAGGGCAGGAACAAATCACCGTTGTAACATGGTTAAAGGCAGACCTCAGACCAAAACCGAAGCCTACATATCGATATAGAGTGCACACAAGAGACGGGGGTACACCAACCTAACTATATTTACGCCCACCATCTAACTTCCGACGACAGCTGGGAGTTTGAAGGGCGAACGTGCGTTGGTGATTTCCTTAACACTTTCATTCAAACCAAATTCAAAGGGTATACCATGCTGGCCCATAACTCAAAAGCATACGACTCATTCTTTATTTTACAAAATCTGATTCATGAAAAGGTACAAGTAGAACTCATCACTCAGGGTTCCAAGCTGATGTTGCTAACGGCTGGGCAGTTACAAATAAGATTCATAGACACCCTGAATTTCCTACCCATGAAATTGAGTAAGCTGCCAAAAGCCTTTGGTTTCCCAGGGTGTAAAGGTTATTTTCCACACTTTTTTAACACCTGGGCGAACCAGGATTATGTAGGGCCCATGCCGCCTCCGGACAGCTACGGGGTTCAATATATGATGCCTGCCGAGAAAGAGAGCTTTCTGCAATGGTACTCTGAAAACCATGAAAAGGAGTTTCATTTTCAAACCGAGTTGAAGGCTTATTGTCAGGCGGATGTAATGATCCTACGACAAGCCTGCAACCTCTTCAGAGACATTGTGGTGGAGATGACTAAGAAAGTCAAGGCTTTGAAACCCAAGACCCCTGAAATGACAAAGACGGTCGAATACATAGACCCTTTTCAAAACATCACTTTGGCCTCCATGTGTATGTCCATCTACAAACACATGTTTTTAAGACCAAAAAGTATCACTCTAGTGCGGCCAGACCTCTATAACGGTAAACAGAAACGTTATTCAACCCCCTCTATCCAATGGCTTATGTACATGTCTGAGAAGGAAGACATACATATTCAACACGCCTTACAGGGGGGCGAATACCGCCTGGGCCCCTATTACCTGGATGGGTACGCCGTAATTAAGGGAGTGCCGACGGCCTTTGAATACAACGGCTGCTTTTACCATGGCTGCCCCCATTGTTACAAGCCCCACGAGTTTAACAAATTGCTGGGTGCCAATGTGTTGGCTGTGTGTTGGAAATACACAAAAGAGTACCCCACAACGTGTAACAACATAAACATCTTCATAGCGTGCTTCACGACAGCCCACGCCCGTCTTGAGCTTTACGGGGTTATGGATAAACTCCAGGACCGCTGTTTGTATCACGATACCGACTCTGTGATTTTTCTGAGTAAACCGGGGGATGAAGACCCTCCTCTTGGGGATTACCTAGGTAATTTGACCAGCGAACTCGATAAAGATGAGCATATAACAGAATTTACGTCCTCCGGACCTAAAACGTACGCGTACAAAACAAACAACAACAAGGTGTGCCTGAAGGTCAAAGGTATAACCTTAAATGTCAACAACACCCTAAAAATCAATTTTGACAGTCTGAAGGATCTGGTGCACGAATACTCTGCATCGGACGATCGTGAAAATGATAAAACCATAGTTGTGAATCAGCCCTGCATAGTCAGATCCAAAAGAAGTGGGAAATTACAACCCAGCCCCTACATAAAACCTTACGCGTTGTTTTTGACAAAAGGGTCCTGACTACTGACTATAAAACACTGCCATACGGTTATTAGGCGCATTAGAGAGGTCACCACCGCACTATGGACACCAGATTACAGCATCCGTTCTCCTGCGTGTTAGCAGGGCCCTCAAACTGCGGTAAAAGCTACTTTTTAAAAAAGCTCTTAGAAAATGCTGCCGGTGCTTTATCCCAAACACCTAATAACATTGTGTGGCTTTATTCGTGCTGGCAAGATCTTTATACCGAACTGTCCCGTAGCTTCCCGCATATCAGATTTATAGAAGGTATACCTGATAACCTCAACGACGATGAGCTGCTGCCACCGACCCTTGTAAACATGGTAATTGTCGATGACCTTATGCGTGAAGGTGGGGATCATCCTGAGTTAGAGCGAGCTTTTACTCAATATTCACACCATCGCAATCTAAGCATATGCTACATTGTGCAGAACTTGTTTTACAAGGGTAAGAACAGCCGCTCTATAGCACTCAACGCGTCATACCTTGTTTTATTTAAAAATCCCTGTGACAAACAGCAAATATCCGTCATAGCTAAACAGATGTACCCGGGAAACACACACTTCTTCATGGAGGCCTTTAACCGCTTCGCCGCGATCGGAATTCCGGCCAGGTGCTGGACATTCCGATCGCGGGTGTGGTCGTGACGAGCTCAGCTCGTCATGCGCACACGCCAACCGCGCAGCATGACGAGCTGAGCTCGTCATGAGCATCGAAGGGGTTAACGACGCTACAGCAAAACCCCATGGCTACCTGTTGGTCGACTCAAAAAATAACACTCTAGAAGACTACAGACTGAGGGCTGATATTTTTCCCCCTGATCTCCCAGTCGCTTATACCCCAACGACCAAGTGCCGAGCCTATAAAAAGCTGCGCTGAAGACCTTTAGAGACATTTGTAGTCCTGCCCTTATAACACCCTGTGTTGACCATGTCTGACCGCCTACGCCGCAATTTAGCTCTCCTGAAAATGCTGGTTAATGCCAGTCCCCAGCACAGAAAGGCCATCCTCTGCGCTGCTTCTGATGATTTAGTGGCGGCCATTTCAGAAGTAGCCCTAAACACCCTAAAAGGTAACGTCCCTATATCAAAGAGCCAGTTACAGGTGTTGAAGAAGAAGCGACATCTTATCAAAAAGCTCAGTAATAAAAGGGCCTCGCTTATTACCAAGAAGAAACTGCTGAAACAGTCTGGGGGTTTCATAGGCTCATTGTTGGGCATAGCTATACCCATAATTACAAGCCTCCTCTCGGGACGGTGATGGAGCATGCCGCAAAGATGTATTTGGTTCCTAGACAACAGTTGGAGCAGCTGGGCTCTTCTGCGGACAATGCCTGGGATATACGGCGAAATGAGACTCTACGACTGGATGGTGAAATTAAAGACATTTTGAACCGTAAGGATCTAAACCCGTACGACAAAGCTAACCTTTACACCAACACCCTTAAAAATGTTCTAACCTACTACAAGCAGTGGGATACTGAAAAAAATAAGCTAACTCTATATGCCCAGGACTCTGAACAGCCAGCAACGCCAGCGCCTGCTCCGCAACCCCTACAGCCGCAGCCGGCCCTGGCCCCGACCCCGGATATCTTTGTTGACGACCTCCTAAAAAATATAAGTCAGAGGCACAGGGGGCAGCGCAAATGCTGATGAGTAAACTCGCCGCTTCTAAAGACCTAACAGCGTGGAATGAACGCGGTGAATTTCTCTACAAGGGGCAGCCGGTTGTTGGCTCACACATGTACGATCTAGTCAAAGGTCTCACGCACCCCAAAACCCTAACGCAGCAAAATGCTCCTAGAGGTTGGGATCAGTTTCTGCGCGCTGCCGCTGAACTCAACATCCCTTCCACACTCGTGGGTAATAACGATCAGCGCCGTATGCTTGAAAGTTTGAAGGCACCCTTCCCTCCATCGCCAGCCGTCTCTGATGCCCCACGACTATCCCCCTCTTGGAGCACCCCACCTGCGACGACTGTACCGAGAAAAAGGACACTGCCCACAGCCCATACGTGGATTAATCCTTAATGTTTCTACAGACTTTTTGAATAACTCTGCCTATTACGTGTATAACCTTGTCTGATTTTTCTTCATATATTTCTCTAGTAATGACTGTCATTGTAATGCGCACCTTACATAAATGTTTGTAATAAACACTTTTATAACTTTTCAACCCATCTCATTCGTCTTTTAAAACATTTTAATTATGGTGCATGTGTAAGCATAGAAATGCAGAGTCTGAATGCTTGTTTTAAAAATGTCTTTATTTTAAACGTTCATCATTAAACATACACACGTTACATGCCCTTACAATTTTGACAAACGCTATATTCTGTTTTCACAGGTCTGACCGTGGCCCTTGTGTTTTCTTTTACATATTTCACAACTATACTGTCATTGTTAACAAGGTCACGCGAATATAGATTTAAGAAATTTCTAAACACCACACCCTCCGACATTTTACTGATAAAATAAATACAGTGTTCCCCGCATGTGATGGCTAACGAATCCTGAACCCTTAGCTTGTTATACTCACCCCTCCCTGCTGCTTTTTTCACAAACTTGAATATGGCCTGTGTATAGATACTGTGTTCGGGGAACTCGGCTATACTGTCAAACACTGTAACCTTGTCACTATCTATAAACACGGCCGCCCAGTGTGTTCCACCCTTGTAATGAGGATCTGTGTTAAACACACTAGTGTGCGTGGTCTTTCCGGCCCTATTTCGCCTGGTAACCCATCGCTAGGGAAAACACCTAAAAAGTATTTCTTAGCGTATTTATGTCTGCTTAAGAAGTCACGTATCTGCACAGTGTCCATTTCACAAACGTTTTAAAGATAGTCAAACAAAATCTGTCTGGCGTGGTTGATCTGAATGATGCTGTCAAATACTGAGAATACGTCCATGTTCACATTCGCAGGTAGCGGATTACTAAATCGTATTTCAGCTTTTAGATTGCCGTTTTTGACCAGGTTGTAGTGATCGCCATCTTCCATGTCGGGAGTCAGGTCAAATGCGAACAGTGTGTATCCAACCCCATAGCCTTCTCTTGACACGGCTACCCCACAGTCCCGTAGGTGCTTCCCGGTTATCGAAACCAGCCCCTGATATTCCCTAATGTAGTTGGAGGTTATAAAACTGGGTGTGTAGGGTTTTGCAGGAATCACAGTGCCCTCGTGGACCAGCGCAGCGTAGTTGATGACGTAGTGCTTAAAATTGAAGGGATTTGAGGCGTAGACGCCGCTAAAAGCTGTATTGTCCACAAATCCGATGATGATAAGCTTGGGTAGTTGTCCCAGAAATAAATTCTGTTGCTGAGTTAATCGGGTACCGGCAGGGATGCTGAATACCTTCAGAGCTACTCTTTCCACAGCGTACTTGGCGTTTGATATTTGCAAAGCGTCAGCGTGAGCTAATCTGACGCTCGGGGACACTTTCACCCTCTTTACAAACAGACTCGCTGACAGTATGTCCAGCTTGTACTGGTCCGCATCCCCGCTGATGAGACAGAATGAGTCCTTGTTGCGAGTGAGCTTGATCTTAAGATCAATTCCGTTGATGAGCAGTTTATCTTGGAAGAAGAGGTCTGAATGTATGCGACCCAGGAGGTCAAAGTGACGACTGCCCGTCGCAAATCTTGCTCTTTTTACAAAACCCTGATTGTCACCGTCCAGCTCCTTGGCTTCAAAGTGTCCGTATGTGTCCTTGTAGAAGAGTCCCGCTGAAAGCTGCGTGTCGAGGGCGTCGCTACTGTAATTTAGAATGCTCTCGAGGTAGGCTCTGTAGGCGTACATGTTATCGCTCTGTGTGATGAGGCGATCGCCCAGGGTGATGTCCACCTGATTAAACACAGTTGCTAGGGGGTATGCGATCGTCGCCACTTTAGCGTCTGCTGCTATGTCGGAACCATCCGCTTTTACGATTTTACACATAAGATGGAGTAGCGTGTTGTTGAGATCCAAATACATATCCGTGGACCCTGATACATAAAACTCTATAGGGGCCAGAGGCGTCAAAGCTGCTAAAGGTGATACCTCCATGAAAAAACTGTTTTCGAAGCTTGTCTGAGTGGGCTTTAGAGTAAACAAGTCTAACTCGGATTTGGCGCACTCGCCCGATGCACAATGTACGAAGGCCATGCTTTAGTTTGCGCCGCTTTAAAAAATATTTACTTTAGAGGCGGATCTCTTCTTCTTGGAAGCTCTCTTCCGTCTTGGTGTTTTTCTTTTCTGAGCGCTCTTTGAAGAACTCCTCCTTTTTTTATAGGGGGCAGGTGGGCCTCTGCGTCTCGAAGCGTGGCGCTTCCTTTTAACAATAGCGCGATGCCTATACAACAAACCAGCGCCTTCTTGCGGATGTTTGTTCATGCGCTCGGCAACCGCCGAAGTAACAGACCCTACTACGTCCTGGGCAATGTTCGTAGCCGCCGCTTTAACATGCGGTTTTGCAATTTCATAGCCTCTTCTCAAGAAGGGCATAGCTCTTCTAAACAGACTGCGGAAGAAACCTCCTAGACCAGCCCCGTACATAACAGGGGACCCTTGAAAGTACGGAGGTCCTCCATATCCGGCCTGGTTTCGGTAATAGTCCCTGTACATAGACGGGTCCCCGTATGTTTTCACAACCACCATGATGCCTGCTTAATAGCCTCTGTCGCGTCTCGGCCTTAAATGAAGTTTAACAATAACTTTCCCGTATTTAAAGGACACAGGGGCGGACTGGTCATCAAAGATCATAATTGAAATAGTGTCAAAATGGTTCTTAGACACTGCGACGTAGTCGGGTTTGTTGAATTGAATATTGACCATCGTATTATTTTCGCCCTGTACATGGACCCATCTTAACAGAGGCGAGTAACTATCGCCGATCCTCTGGGCCTCTACAATATCGCTATACACTTACAGGCACATGCATCAATGTAAAATTTTGCGAATCCTTAATTGCGAATTTTAACGATTCGCAAATAACGAATCGCAAAAACAGATGCAACAAAAAAATTGCGAAAAAATAAAGAATCGCAAAAATTCGCAAACGCTACTGCGAATCCGAAATTTGCGAATTCGCTAATAGCAATTTCGCAAATAGCGAAGTCGCATTTGTGATGCATCTTGATGACATCAGAACCAGGAAGTGAGCAGCACAAGCCCCATTCCCAGTGCACAGTCAGAGGGAGAGGAGGGAGCTGGCTCTGGGAGCTAACTAGCAGTGGCATTGAGCAATTGGAAAAACCTGGTAACTGCAAGAAAATGGAAAGCACACAAACAGCAGAGGACAGCCAATCAGGCAGGAAGCGGAAAATGAAATTCTCAGAAAAAGAAAGTGACACACTCATTGAGGGAGTTGTCCACAGCCATGATAAGCTGTTTGGGAAACAATCATTGAAAGTGGCAGAGCAGGAGAAAAGGAAAATATGGATCCGGATCCAGAACCGGGTGAATGCCAGTGGGGTGACACACCGCACCATCGATGACCTGAAGAAAAGATGGTACGACATGCGCAGTCGGGCCAAGGAGCGCATAGCTGCCCGTCTGAAGGAAGCAAGGAAGACAGGAGGGGGAACACCGATAGACACTGGGAACACTACCATGGAGGAAATGGTTGAATCCACTATCCAGCCTGAAGCTGTTGTCGGTGTGACACAGCTAGACACGTCAGGAGCAGCAAACACATCTGAAGGTAAGATGACTGCATGTTACCATTGACCTAAATAATAAAGGTAGTACACCACCCCAGTACAGCAAAAGTGCACACTCAGAACATCCAGTACACAATGTATCCATGAAGGGAAGTGCATTATGGGAGATGTAGGCAGGTCAAGCATATACAATGTCAAACACACAAATAGGCTAAGAACAACTCAGAACAGTGAACATATTCCAAATTTAATGCCAAAGTAAAAATATGATCACTGTGACATGACATCCCATACTTAAATTAATGCTGGTTTTGCACTGTTAAATCTCACAGATGCAGAACGTGTAGAAGCTGAGGATAGTGACAACCAGGACATACAGGACATCAGCGCAGTTGAGGATATGGACACACCGGTGTTGCCAACTAATCCATCCAGTGCCCCAAACACACGCAGGGCAACTGTCCCACCACTGGTCACCATGGAGTCTGACGATGAGACAAATGCACCACATGAGTCCAGGCATGGCCTAGCCACATCCATCCCAAATCCACAAACACAGGTCCGCAGAAGTAATGTCAGTGTCCAGCGTAGAAGAGCCAGATCACGCAGAACACAGCAGGAGGAGCAACCAAATGATGTCTGGGGTGGTCTTGAGGGACAGATGCTCCGCATGCAGCGCCTGCAGACCAAGAACACACGTTTAGTGCAGTTACAAATTGGGAAGATGGCAGACAACATTGCAGTACTGTGCGATAGTGTGCAGCAAATGACCAAGGTTATGCAGGAGGGACATGCATCACAGAGAAGAAACCATCGGCAACTAATGCAGCACCTCAAAAGCTATGCCAAATCCAACAATAGGCTGGCCACATCAACTGCACTGCTGGCACGTAGGTCTGTGACCATGCAAACAGAAATGTGCCATTGGAGCGGGGATGTGGCGAAGGCACTGGACCAGGTAACCAATGCAGTGGAACTGCTGAATGCTACCACAATTGGGGCCAACATGTCCACGCAGGAAGAGGGTAGTGAGGGGCCTCAAGCTTGAGTAGCATAGCTATGCCAGTTGCCACTGCAGGAAGACGCAACACACGCAGCAGTACCCCCTCAGCTTCCAACATGAGGGATGAGGATGCTGTCTCTGACAGGCGTCTGGGTGTTCGTGGGAGAAAGCGCTAGCCTGCTATATACAATTGCATACCGATATGGTGACGTAACCATGGATGTGATTGGACCTTTTGACTGATTGACAAGTCATTATTTATTTTTAATACACTTATGTCCATTACTTAAGAATCCTGTGCCACTGGCCACATTGAAAGTGTGCTCCGACACTCATGCCATATTTCCTTTGAATAAACCGTTCTGTGATTGTAATATACACTGTTTGTGTCATCATTACTCACCTCAGAAATAGTTTTGTGTGATGTCCAATCTTCTCCTGCGCCCTTCTGCTGCGCTTGCCCCTTGTGCTGCACGGCGCTGTGGCACTTGCTGGTCCTCATCCTCGGAGTCGCTGTCAGACACCTCGATCTCCATTCCACCCCTCGTTGCTATATTGTGCAGCATGGCACATGCTGCTACTAGCTTGCAGCATTGTTCAGGGTTGTATTGGAGTGCTCCACCAGTCTTATGGAGGCATCTGAATTGGCTCTTCAGCAGCCCAAATGTGCGCTCTATGATGTTCCTTGTTGATATATGTGCAGCATTGTACCTCTGTTGGTTGGCAGTTGTGGGATTGAGGTAAGGCGTCAGAAGGTAATTACGCAAGGCGTATGCGCTGTCACCTGCATGTGGGTAAGCAAAGGGTCAGTGGCAGTTTGACATTGGCATACGTACAATGACTGTGAGTATCACCTACACATATTTACCAAGCAGATGTGCCTCTCCAAATTCTCCCCTGACCAGACGGGTGTGAATGCCACTTTGCCTGAAAATATATGAATCATGTGCACTCCCAGGAAATTGAGCCACTATATCAGTGATTATGTATTTGGCATTGCAAACAACCTGAATATTAAGGGAGTGATAGCATTTTCTATTTCTGTATATGTATTCCTGTGCTGCAGGGGGACATATTGCCACATGTGTGCAATCGATGCAACCTATAACATGTGGGAAGCGAGCTATCTGGTAAAACTCCTGTTTTGTTTTCGCAAGGTCATGCGCGGTGGTGGGGAAATTGATGTGTGAGCCGATCCTGGCCATCATGGCATCAAGGAATGCTTTGAATATTCTTGAAAGTGCGCTTTGCGACACACCTCCAGCTACTGCAATGACCCCTGGAAGCTGCCTGACGCCAGTAGGTGTAGGCAACATAGGACCTGCACATGCGTTGGGATAGCATTGGTCCTACGTGTCTGTCGTTGCAGTATGGGATCCAATTCATTGATCAGGTCATGGATCATTGCTGCATTGAGCCTATACTTATCGTATATCTCATCCTCTTGCTGTCCTAGCAAAGTTATGCGGACTCTGAAGATGCGCTCATTAATTCGCCTCCGTCTGTGTCCAGCAGCCAGCAGCCTCATCCTCCTCGCCATCAGGTACATCCCTGCCATTGTGAGATGTGGTAGCTAATTCTGGGTGTGTTTCAATGGGTTTAAGTAGAATTTCAGCTGTATCTGATTTGCACTCATGATTACCACCTGGTTGTGATCCTTCTTATTTTGCACTCGCAAAATTGCGAATTTCAGGTAATTCGCAATTTGCGAATTTTCATGCATCTATTTTGCGATTCCTTATTTGCGAATCGCTATTTGGGGGCGCAAATAGCGATTCGCTAATACTATTCGCAGAATGTTTTGCGATTCTTTAAATTAGCGAATTGGTGAGTTTTCGCTATTTTGCAGTTGATGCATTGCGAAACGGTATTTTGCGGTCGCAAACGCCATAATTTAGCGATTCGCTAATTTTGCGATTTTTTTTAGGCTTGATGCATGTGCCCCATAGAGCGTGTAGAACCCCCCGTTAATATCGGGGCACGTGTGATCCTGTTCGATCGGACTTTTCGCATTCTGTACTGTGCCTAAAACTCTTCTTAATTTACCGGAGCAGTTAAACACAGTGGTGCGATTAGGGGTTTTAAGAAACACATTCCTTCTGACGTTATCTAGCGACAGATGAGTATTCGTATATGTTTCGATGGTGCCTATGGCTTTGTTGATGGCGTCGACAACACTTGAAACGGTTGGGTAGTAGCCGTATGGGATGATCTCGTGCATGCTCACAGGGTCCTGCTCACGCTTTATGTAAAACTTGGCCTCGCTCTGCGTAAATGTATTCCATGTTCTAGGGTATTGGATCTCGGTTAGGGCTACCTCCCAATCCCCTTTCAAGTCCACAGGCTTAGCCAATTTCACGGTATAATTAGAAATCTGGTTGTCGGGGAACATGTCTTTAGAGGCGTTGGACGGCAAGGTGTCTCCATCTTAACAGCAGCTTTTAGACGGGACTCAGCTCACACACCCTTCAGGGAGCTGGCCAACACCCAACTGTTAAATTTCTCCGGCCATCCTCGCCATTTGACATATGCCTGACTATTAGCGCCTCTACCTTTCCTTTTCAGAATCTTTTCAACCCTGTACACCCTGTACGGATCATCGGGTATCCTTTGTAACTCTTCCTGCGATACCCCATCATCTACGGGGCTTGTACCCGGCTGTTGCACAAATACCTTCTCAGGCGGCGTATCCTCCTCAAAGCCCAGGTCTTCATAGATGGTGGAGTTAGGTGGAACTATTGTATCTTCCAATTCGTCCAGCTCCACGAAGCCGAATCCCTCATACTCGCTGTCATTACAAGAGTCCAAACTCCAACTGCTATCGACCTTAATTGGGGACACCCTTCGCGGCCAATCCTTGAGACTGCGTGCTTCCATACGCCGACAACTGTCATCGCCAAAACCAGTAACGTTGCAGCCCATATCCTTAGGTGTTTCTTGTTGAGCATTCTCGTCCATTACCAGGGGTGTTAAGCTGCAGTAATATCTATCGATGGTGGCCTGGCCGCCACCCAACATGGGCCTTTTCAAGAGCGGGGTGTATCTCTTCATTTTTGCTATGGGGACCTTTTCGTGTTCAGCCATCTGCTTGCTGTACATGGCTCTTAAGGAGGCCTTATATGTATCCTAAACAAACCCTCAAAGGGGCGTGCACCTCTACACAACAACATGGCCAGCCGTCGTCATAGGGCTCTGGTTCGCTGTTGTCTCCAAAAGCAGCTCCACCCCATGGCAGACCGCCCCTTGGGTCAAATGGTCACCTACATCCATCATAAGGGTTTGGGACCTGTCACTTTTGGTGCAAGGGGGGCGTGGCCCCTGTCACTTTTGGGGACACGAGTTGGTGCTAGGGGGGCGTGGCACCTGTCACTTTTAAGGACAGACCTGCCACTTTTAAGGACACAGACCTGTCACTTTTGGGGACACACTGGCACGTCACTTTTAAGGACAGACCTGCCACTTTTAAGGACACGGACCTGTCACTTTTGGGGACACGAGGTTGATGAGCAATGGTATCCCATTTTACTACTAGTGTTTGACATTGTTCAGCATTCCGTCCATCAATTGTTCTTTTTGCATTTGTCTCTCCGGCTGTCAGGCCGAGTGCTTCCTCATCAAAGGCATGCTTTAATATCACGCAACAACTCTGATACAACTGAATTTGTATGACAGCACCAATGATCATCTGAGGGATTTTAGATGGCTGGAGGTACAGCTTAGATTGTTTTCTCATCTATCCCAATTCAGGAATGTTCTCGGGTAGAAAGGCACCGTGAGACAAATAATGTAACTGAAGATGCTATGCCTCTTGCCTTCCCTATATTCATGTTCAAAAACTGACCTTGGTTTGCAGTAAAAAACTGGTGCTCTAGAAACTATTGCAATGGCATTAACCTCATTTAAAACCACAGTGCCACTCTTAAGCGACAGCAGCTGCCATTATACCAGGTGGACTGTCCCCATTCATCATCAGTGTAAGAGGATTGGGGAGGACTCAAGCCATGCGAAAGGCTCAGAAGCCCCGCATTTCATGCCTCGAAATAACTCAGGTATCCAAGACAACATGTTGAATACGGAATATGCAAGAGAATCAGAGGCTCAATACCATTGACTGGCCATTTCCAAAGAGCTGAAAATAATATATGCAAACAAAGCCTCGGGCTGTCGCCACAAGTGGAGAATTTGCATTTTTAATTGGAGCTCAGCTGCTCAAATCAGGTCCTGTTTCATCAGTCAGACAAATTGGTTAAGTAGACAGAGCGTCCCCTCGAGGGCCGTATGAAAGGAAGGAAGCATTCAAGAAGCCTGTGATGGAGCAGCGGATGGGCTAGAAGCCCATTCCGCAAAAGGTCACGATTGCACTAAGTTTGTTGTCATTGCGAAGACTTCCAAACGCCTAAGCGACTGACTAAGAACAAATGCAGGTAATGAGGCAGGAAACATCTCAATGGTGAGGGGCATAGAGCACTTTTACCACTGGTGATTATGCCTCATAGATAGAATTGTTGACTTAAGTTGCCTCAAGTTAGTGTCTCTGCACCAATGAGAGAGCCCACGGTTCATTGGAAATCTAACTTTTAATATGTATTTACCACCAATCAGATCAAACAACCAATGTGTCTCAGATTGAAGAACATTTCATATTCAGAAAAACCCACCCAAAAATATTTTAACCAGCGTGATGTGGCAGACGAGCTGAAGAGACAGGTACTAAGAATTGAGAAAGCTCAGAGGAAGGGTTCCTTCTTGTGAACAAATACCCATCGGGATCCCTTCCAGGTCTCTCAATAAAAGCTTCTCTTTAATAGGAGATGCCTGCCATCCTCTTTGTTCAATCGACTAAGATTATTTTCACCGACTGCTGTTGATACAGCAAAACAGCCATGCACGGATTGTGCTGCTATACGGATGTTAAAATCAACACTAGCGAAACAGACCACAGAAAATAGCATCATCAGGCTTCACGGCTATTGCATTTGTTCCCTTCCAGAACTGTCCATAGAAAACAGTTGCAAAGCATGGAAACCTTGGGATCAGAACTAATATTATCAGGTATTGATAATATATAAACCTATTAGTAATGAAAACAGATCCCAGATGTAAATAGAATCATAGGCCTGCATTAAAACCCTGAGTAAAACATATTAAAGGAGTACCAAGGAAACATCAGACTTCCATGTTAAAAAAGAAAGATGTTAGAGGATTTTGGATGGTGATGTGTGTTAGATCACCCTAGAGCAAATTACCAACCAGAAAAACTGTTGTGTATTCTTTTGTGAGACCTAGGGCTACATATGCAGCAAAATTAATAACAGTTGACAAACCTACTTGATCTCTGTAAAACATGGTCTTCCATCTGTACTATTAAATAGTTCCAGACTTTAGGGAAGCTATAAGATAGCTTTTTTTTTTCAAGTTTCCTAGTTTCGGTTCTATTCCATTCTCTTGAAATGGGCCATTCCTTGCCACAGTTTTTTAAGTCTGGCCTCAAGACAGCTCTATCTGTCTCGCCAGCCTCATGTTTTCTAAAAATTCATAATAAAAATACATGAATATAGGGGTTTTTAATCAACCTTCTTTATATACTGAGCTGCTTAAATGTTCCTCAAATTATGCACCCTTGTACCACAGCACACAGTATAGAATGATAGTTTAGCCCTCATCAGCCACTTTCACTTTGAGTGAGCACATTTTGCTTGTGCACATGTATGCATGCTGCTAAAAACGAAAATAGCCACTCCCCACCAATCCAATATTTAATCACACTTGTGTTAACCAATGACTGAGAGTACCTATGTTTAGTAGGGTGTCATCACTTACTTCAATAAAAATCAAGAAATGTATTCAAGTCTGCAATATTGACTCTTCATCGTAAACCAGCTTTGACATATTTGTTTATCCTATGGAAAACATACACACATCAATAAATAGCAAAAGTGTGTATACAAATGTATATGTTGAAGCCACACTCTCTCGGCTTTGTGAAGGTCATTTGAAGCACGTGCCTCTGACTTGAGAGGGGCACCTAATAACCACTTGAGTTACTACAACTTTGTGAAAGAATTTCCAGGCCTTCCATCTCACTCGAGAGGGACCTCTAAGTAACAACCTGAGGTAGTGCAGGTTTGTGGAGCTTTCAATCGGTTCTGACTCAAGTGGGGAACCTAATAACCACTTGAAGTACTCAGTTTTGTGAAAAAAAGTTTGAGAATAGTACATCTGATTCAAGAAACCTCTTGTAACTAATGTACAGTATTGCCAGCCTTAAGAAAAAATCCATATTAAAATATATGTATTAATTTTCTACTTGATGTAAACCTGTTCAGTAATGTTTTAGATATTTGTGTTTTTAAAAGATGCCCTTAAAGATGTAAATACTTTCGTATATCACTTACATTTAAACTCGGGAGTCAATCCTGTAAGTCACATTTTGAATGTTGTACACACTAGGCGTGGCTGGATTAGGGCAGAACATTTTTTATTGCCCATCTTAAAACGTGTGAGTTACTGCTGACATGAGTTTAGTGCTCTGAAAAAAAAAATCCACAGCCATGGTGGGTCCAGCCTCTAAGGTGACCAACCGTAGGGCAGTGGTGAGGGGTGCCTATGTGTGTGGAAAATATAAAGCACCCTTGAGAAAAAAACACCTTTTTTGGCACAAGAATTGTGAGTCGGAGCAAACTTGCACGTTCACGAGCAGCAATTTTAAGTGCTGAATGCTAACACCATTTTGTCATTTTCTCTCGAGTTGGAGCCGACTTGTGATTTTTATGCAGTGTCTGGCTTTGCTTGGAAGGCAGTAGATAGGGTACAGGCCCTGACCGCCGGCCAGGTCCCGTGCTCAAACTCTATTCTGCAGCACCCTTCACAGGTTACGGTCTGGTGCAGGCTTAGCTCTGCACCCAATCACTGGAAGGCATGGCTCAAGACTTTGTGCAGTGGGGGTTGGACATCCAAGGCGGGTTGAATGTGGGGCCTGGAAAATCTGAAAAAAAACATAATTAAAAAGTGAGTTATGGTTCTACACTTGTGTTAGACCTGGCATCCTGGTTTTCCCTGACTTTTTGCCTCTACCTCCTGTGTTTTTAATGCTGTGCTGGATTTCGTTTTTGCTGGCCTAGATGCTTTGGGCACTTAGCCACTGCTGATCAGTGTCAAAGTGCAAGTGCTCCCTGGGTAAATTGATGTTGTGATTGGTTCTCCCTGATTGGCCTATTTGTTTCACTAGTAGGTCCCTAGTAAAGTGCACTAAGTGTGCCAGGGCAGGTGAAACAAATGCTACTAGTGGGCATGCAGCACTGATTGTGCCACCCACATGAGTAGCCCTGAAATGTTGTCTCAGGGCTGCCACCGCAGTGCCTGCGCACAGTTTGTTAACTGCCATTTTGACCTCGCCAGTGTACCCACTTGCCAGGCCTTACCCTTCGCTTTTCTTACACCTAGGACACCCCTATGGTAGGCCCAAGGTACCCCCCTGGGCAGGGTGCAGTGTATGGGAAAGGTAGGACATGTACTGGTGTGTGTAACATGTCCTGATAGTGAAATACTGCCAATTTCATTTTTCACTATTGAAAGGCTATCTTGCCCATAGGACAGAATGGGGAATGCTCTGTAACATTTTTTACAAGCATATCTTCCCATAGGAGTAAGATAGAAAATTGGAGTCTGGTATCCCTGAGCTCAGAATTTATTAACACATCTTTTAGTAAGGATGGTTTTTAAATTCTGTGTTTGAAAATAGCCCTTTTAGAAAGTGGCTGTTTTCTTGTCCAACCTTCCTGTGTGCCTCTGCCTGTTTGTGGATTGACTGTCTGGCTTTGGAGTGACAGGGGCTGGGGTGGCTCCAGGAGACTAGGAGAGTCAGCCCTAGGCTGAATAGGCCAAACTGCATTTGGAGTGGTGGGAGGAGTAGCACCTGTACCTGACTAGGGCTGTGCCTGCCTTCCACAAAGGACTGGCTCCACCTCCTGCGGTGTGTCTGAAGACCCTGGCCCACACTGACAAAGGAAGAAGTTGTGCACTGGCAGAGTGCACCCAGAACTGGTTTGTACTGGGTTCAGGACCCCTCAAACAAAGAGAACTAAGACATTTTGGGGTATAAATATTAGAGCTGAAACCCCAAAATTTTAGATCATCCTGGAATCAAGAGAAACCTTTGCCACGGAGAAGAGCGGGAGAAACTGAGAAGAAGGACTGCCCTTGCTGTGTGTTCTGGGACTAACCTGCAGTTGCTATTCTGCCAAGGGGAGGAAGAGGACTTTGCTGTGTGCTGTGTCCCCTGCTTGAAAGGAAATCTCCAAGGGCCTGAGGAGAGCTGGTCTCCTGTTGTGGAAACTCAGGAACACACCAAAGTTTCCAAGATCTCTGCAACGCTGTGTGCATGTGTCTGGGCACAGCGTGTAACCCTCGTGAAGTATGCATTGCTCGAGAAGTGCTTTGTTCCAAGATTTCTGCCACCCTGTGTGCGTGTGTCTGGGCACAGCGTGTAACCTTCGTGAAGCCTGCATTTCCCGAGAGTGCTCCGTCCCCCAAGATCGTCTCGGCGACGCTGTGCGTGTGTGGCGGTGCACAGCTGGGAGCCGCTGGGAAGTGGACAGAAGCCGCGATCAACTGAGAGGCCGATACCGTCGCTGGCCCGAGTTGTCAGCAAAGATTGTAATCACCAGAGGAAGAAGATCAGCTGCGAGGCGTCTCCTAGCAACTGGGACACCTCCGACGCTCAGCCGCCCAGCAGGACGTCCACTTCACTGCCGAGTGAGCGGGGCTGCACTCCCACCAGAAAGAAGCTATCCCCGTGCAGCGTAGAGAGGATCGGCGAGCCGGAGTCCTGAGGAGTCTCAAGCCGGTGTTCTTCTCGTCTCCCAGGTAACGCTCAGAGTCGCGCGCTCGAGCCACCACGTGGGGTGCTGCCGGGAACTGTTTTGAGCTCTTGTCCTGATTACGGCCCGTACCGGCATAACGGAGAGTTGCGGTACCGGGGCCCCCTTTTCTCCCGACACTGATTTGAGTAGTTGGGGGCGTATCCGTATTGTCGCTGGCCGCGGAGGCAGCCTTGGGAGTGTATTAAAGGGTTCAGGACAGAAGGGGCATTGTCCGTCGGTGCCGAAGTAACATGCGCTTGTAATACCACGATTGGGCACATAAATTACTTCCAGTCAAGGACTGTTTTGCCCTATCACTCTCTCGCCTAAAGAAATACAGAGTCCTGCAGTCTATTTTTAGTAAGCATCCATTTTTAAAGACAGTCTACTGAAAACCTTTTACTGTGTATGTTGGATTTTTGTCGTTTTGGTCTTGTGAAGCTTAGATAAAAATACTTTATTTTTCTAAACCTGTGTGGTGTCCATTTGTGGTGTTATCACTGCGTTACTGTGAGTATTGGTACAAATACTTTACACATTGCCTTTGGGATAAGCCTGTCTGCTCGTGCCAAGCTACCAAGGGGGTGAGCAGGGGTTATCTAGAGTGTGTATCCTCCTTACCCTGACTAGAAGCAAGGGTCCCTATTTGGACAAAGGTACCTACCTCTGCCAACTAGAGACCCCCATTTCTAACATTGGTGGTCAGCGGTGAGGATTTGAACTTGTATTTGTACTTGACCCACAGTGATTGGTGTACATCACTAGTTTAGCGCAGACCACTAAGCAGCCACATACTGTGCTTTGTTTTTGGTTCTATTTTTGAGTGACCCTTAAAGCATCCACGCATCATGTCTCAGAAGAGTAAACCAGCAAGTGAGGTTGCAGAATTGGAATTTGATATTGAGGCATTGCTTACCTACAAAGTAGATCAACTGAAACAATTTAGCAAAAATGTTGGATGTCCCATGAGGAGCAGCTCTAAGAAGGAGGAGCTGCAGAAGGCCTTAAGGGCCTGGTGGGAGGCCAAAGAGGCTGAGGAGACAGGTGATGCAAATGTGGATGAGGATGCGCAAGGGGATGGTTTCATATCACAGGATCTGCCTGTGGGCAGACCAGCCTCCAGGGCTGGCAGCAACCATTCCGGTAGGAGCTTTTCCCCAGAGGAGCTGCAGGAAAATCAAAGGGTCAGAGAACATGAGCTGGAAGTTTTGAAACTCAAGGCTCAGGCAGAGGAAAAGAAGTTGCTTATTGAGAGCGAAAAGAGAGCAGAGGAGAGCAAGAACGCTCTCGCTTTTGAAGAGAAGACAATGCTTTTGGCTCATGAGTTGAGCTTGAGGGAGCTGGACATTAAGGCCAAACAAGTGAAGTCCAGTTCAAATGGTGGCAGCGCACAGCCAGTGCAAGCGGGTAAGGTGTACATACCCAAGGATTTAGTGCAGAATTACCAGACGGGTGATGATATGTATGCATGGTTCGAGGCATAGGAGATTGCACTGAGGATGAATGAGGTGCCTGAGAAGAACTGGGGGGCGGGCTTGTGGAAACACTTTGAGGCTTCTGGGAGGGACGTCTTACCACCCTTAGAGCGGGCGGGTACCCTGACCTACCCCAATATGAAGGAGGCCTTATGCCTCAGGTATGGGCTCACCCCAGAACAGTACAGACAGAAGTTCAGGAACTTCAAGAAGCTTGATTCAAGTACTTGGGTTGAGTGTGTGAGTATGTACACGCGTGCACTGGAAGGTTGGATAAAGGGCAGCAAGGTAACTAATTATGTGGGGTTGTACCATTTAATTAGTTGGGAGCACTTGAGTAGTCTGTGTGTTCCAGAGCTGCACCAGCATCTTTTGGATAGTAAGCCAACTGATCCCAGTGAGCTTGCTCAGAAGGCGGACGGCTGGACCAGCACCAGGGTCCACAAGGGGATTGTGGGTACCACATTCAAAGGTGGGCAGGGTCCCCAGCAGAAGGGTGGGGAGGACAAGGGTAACCAAAAGGAGTTCTCTAAAGGGCCCCAAAACAGTTCCCAGGAAAAGGAGTCCCAACACCCCAAGCCTAAGACGACCTGGCCCCCTAAGGGCAGGCGTGACAACTGGGGTCCCCCCACATGTTATTCATGTAGGGAGGTTGGCCACATTGCCCCTAAATGCCCCAAGAAATCCCCAGCACCCACTGGTGCTCCATCACCGGGTTCAGTGAGTGTAGCGTTGGGGGAGGAATTAGTTTCCAGTGAAGGGGAGGAGCGAGCAGTGATGACCCTTGTCTCTTTAGGAGACAGAGAGATGGTCCAGGAGTCCTACCTGCCTGAGAACACTAAAAAATACAGGCAGTGGGTGACCATCAATGGGAGGAGGGTGGAGGCTCTGAGAGACACAGGAGCCAGTGTGACATCTGTGAGGTGTCAATGGGTGTCTGAGGAGCAGGTTATTCACAATGCACTTCACCCTGTAGTTGCAGCGGACAACTCCGTGCGCCTATGTAAAGTGGAGCTAGTTCCCTTTGAGTGGGGGGTCTCAGGTTCCTTGAAGGTCGTTGTTAGTCCATCCATGCCTGTAGACTGTCTGCTGGGAAATGACCTGGAGAGTTCCCCATGGAGGGAGGTGGAACGCCAGGCTCATTTGGAGATGTTGGGTCTGCCTGAGTGGGTTTGTGTAACCACTCGGTCAATGGCAGCCAGTAGGGGTAATCAAGAGGACCTGGAGCCTGAAACAGCGGCCCAGGGGCCTGCCAGAAAGAGGAAGGGTAGGGGGCGTGGAAAACCAGCCCCCGAAGTTCCCACGGTCCAGGAGGAGGCAGAACCTGAGAGGGGTGCCGTGGAACCTACAGGGGAACAAGTGGCTGAAATGGGAGACCTGCCTGAGCTGACCCATTGGCAGCAGGAAGGGGGTCCCTCCAGGGAGGAGTTCTGCAAGGCGCAGATGGAATGCCCCTCTCTCATTGGTATGCGGCAACAGGCTGCAGACCAGGCAGCAGGTGATCAGTCTGGATCACATCTCATTTACTGGGAAGATGGATTACTCTACAGTGAGCCTAAGGTCGCTGAGCCCGGTGCAGCCCATGTGTTGGTGGTACCCAAGTGCTTCAGGACCTTACTACTGGGTCTGACTCATGACGTGCCTCTCGCAGGACATTTGGGGTGCGACAAGACCTATCAGAGGCTTGTCACCCACTTTTACTGGCCCCAAATGAGGAAGCACGTCGGTACGCACTGCAGGACTTGCCAGACTTGCCAGGCAAGTGGCAAGAGTGGAGGGAAGTGTAAGGCTCCCCTCCAACCCTTTCCTGTGGTGAGCACCCCTTTTGAGCGGGTGGACATTGACATTGTGGGGTCACTGGAACCCAAGACAGCCTTAGGCAACAAGTTTATCTTGGTCTTGGTGGACCATGCCACCCGGTACCCGGAAGCTGTCCCTCTCAGGACAATCACAGCCCCCATGATGGGCCATGCATTGATGGGGATCTTTTCCCGTGTGGGGTTCCCCAGAGAGGTGGTCTCCGACCGGGGTACCAACTTCATTTCGAAGTACATGATATCTTTGTGGGAGGAGTGTGGTGTAACTTACAAGTTCACCACTCCTTACCATCCTCAAGGGAATGGGTTGGTTGAGAGTTTCAACCGAACCCTGAAAGGCATGATCAAGGGTCTTGCGAAACCCATGAGACGGAAGTGGGACGTCTTTTTGCCATGCCTGTTGTTTGCCTACAGGGATGTACCCCAGAAGTCCTTTGGGTTCAGTCCCGATGAACTACTGTATGGTCACCCTGTGAGAGGACCTCTGAGTCTGGTGAATGAGGGTTGGGAGAAGTCTCCTGGTAAGACCCCAAAGGATGTGTTCAGCTATGTGCTGGCCTTCGGGAACCAGACTCACCGCTTTAGGAAACTCGCTCAGGCGAACCTGGAAGCTAGCCAGGAAGAAATTAAAAGATGGTATGACCAGAATGCCACTCTGGTCGAATTTCAACCTGGGCAGAAAGTGTGGGTGATGGCACCAGTGGAGCCCTGTGCGCTCCAGGACAAAGTGGACTGGTCCATATGAGGTGGTGGAGCGCAAGAGTGAAGTAACCTATCTGGGTGACTTGCAGTCTCCCAGGAACCCTTTGAGGGTCCTAAATGTGAACCGCCTCAAGCCACACTTTGGGAGGTCTGATGTGACAATGCTCCTTGCTACAGATGATGGGATGGAGGAGGAGAGTGAACCTCTTCCTGACCTCCTGTCAGCAAGGGAGCAGGATGGGTCAGTGGATGGGGTGAACCTCTCGCCTACCCTGACCCCAGAACATCAGAGGGACTGTCGCCATGTGTTGGGTCAGTTCACCTCTCTGTTCTTCCTGACACCAGGAGTCACCAATTGGTGCGTCCATGATGTGGACACTGGGGACAGTCCACCTGTGAAACAGAAATTTTACAGAGTAGCTGACAATGTCAGGGCCAGCATCAAGGAAGAAGTTTCCAAGATGTTGGCGCTAGGGGTAATTAAGCCCTCCAGCAGCCCCTGGGCTAGCCCAGTGGTCTTAGTACCAAAGGCTGCTGCACCCGGTGCTACTCCAGAACTTCGGTTTTGTGTGGACTACCGTGGGCTCAATGCGGTCACCAAGACGGACGCACACCCCATACCCCAGAACTGATGAGCTCGTGGATCGGTTGGGAGCTGCCCGGTACTTCAGTACATTCGATTTGACGTCTGGGTACTGGCAGATTTCCTTGACCGAGGGGGCCAAAGAGAGGTCAGCGTTTTCAACTCCAGAGGGGCACTACCAGTTCCGGGTTATGCCCTTTGGATTGAAAAACGCCCCTGCCACCTTCCAGAGACTGGTCAACCGGGTACTGTCCGGGCTGGAGGAATTTAGCGCTGCTTACCTGGATGACATTGCTGTGTTCAGCTCCAGTTGGGAGAAACATTTGCAACACCTCTGTGAAGTGTTGAAGGCTCTGCAAAGAGCAGGCCTCACTATCAAGGCAAGTAAGTGCCAGATAGGGCAGGGATCGGTGGTGTACTTGGGACACCAAGTAGGGAGCGGCCAGGTGGCGCCCCTACAGGCCAAGATTGATACCATTCTGGCTTGGGAACCCCCAAAGACCCAGACAGAGGTGAGAGCCTTCTTAGGTCTCACCGGGTATTACAGACGATTTGTCAAGGGGTATGGCACCATTGTTGCCCCCTTGACAGAGCTGACTTCAAGAAAGCAGCCCAGGAAGGTGATCTGGACCGATGCCTGCCAGGCCGCTTTTGATGCCCTGAAAGCTGCCATGTGCACGGCGCCCGTGCTCAAGGCGCCTGATTTCTCCAAAGAGTTTGTGGTGCAGACAGATGCTTCAGAGCATGGTGTGGGAGCAGTACTCTCACAAGTGAACGACGAGGACTTGGATCAACCCGTAGCTTTCATTAGTAGGAGGCTACTTCCCAGGGAACAGAGGTGGAGTGCAATCGAAAGGGAAGCTTTTGCTGTGGTCTGGGCACTGAAGAAGCTAAGGCCCTACTTGTTTGGGACTCACTTCTGGGTTCAGACAGACCACAGGCCCCTCAGATGGTTGATGCAGATGAGGGGTGAGAACCCAAAACTGTTGAGGTGGTCCATCTCCCTACAGGGAATGGACTTTACGGTGGAACATCGCCCGGGTACAGAACACGCCAATGCTGATGGTCTGTCCAGATTCTTCCGCCTTAGTGATGAGAACTCCCAAGAGGGTGGGTAGTTCTCCCCACTTTTCAACTGGAGGGGACACGTGTTAGACCTGGCATCCTTGGCGTGGTTTTCCCTGACTTTTTGCCTCTACCTCCTGTGTTTTTAATGCTGTGCTGGATTTCGTTTTTGCTGGCCTATATGCTTTGGGCACTTTGCCACTGCTGAACAGTGTCAAAGTGCAAGTGCTCCCTGGGTAAATTGATGTTATGATTGGTTCTCCCTAATTGGCCTATTTGTTTCACCAGTAGGTCCCTAGTAAAGTGCACTAAGTGTGCCAGGGCAGGTGAAACAAATGCTACTAGTGGGCATGCAGCACTGATTGTGCCACCCACATGAGTAGCCCTGAAAAGTTATCTCAGGCCTGCCACCGCAGTGCCTGCGCGCAGTTTGTTAACTGCCATTTTGACCTGGCCAGTGTACCCACTTGCCATGCCTTACCCTTCACTTTTCTTACACCTAGGACACCCCTATGGTAGGCCCAAGGTACCCCCCTGGGCAGGGTGCAGTGTATGGGAAAGGTAGGACATGTACTGGTGTGTGTAACATGTCCTGATAGTGAAATACTGCCAATTTCGTTTTTCACTATTGAAAGGCTATCTTCCCCATAGGACAGAATGGGGAATGCTCTGTAACATTTTTTACAAGCATATCTTCCCATAGGAGTAAGATAGAAAATTGGAGTCTGGCATCCCTGAGCTCAGAATTTAATAACACATCTTTTAGTAAGGATGGTTTTTAAATTCTGTGTTTGAAAATAGCACTTTTAGAAAGTGGCTGTTTTCTTGTCCAACCTTCCTGTGTGCCTCTGCCTGTTTGTGGATTGACTGTCTGGCTTTGGAGTGACAGGGGCTGGGGTGGCTCCAGGAGCCTAGGTGAGTCAGCCCTAGGCTGAATAGGCCAAACTGCATTTGGAGTGGTGGGAGGAGTAGCACCTGTACCTGACTAGGGCTGTGCCTGCCTTCCACAAAGGACTGGCGTGTCTGAAGACCCTGGCCCACACTGACAAACGAAGAAGTTGTTCACTGGCAGAGTACACCCAGAACCGGTATCGACTGGGTTCAGGACCCCTCACACAAAGAGAACAAAGACATTTTGGGGTATAAATATTAGAGCTGAAACCCCTGAATTTGAGATCATCCTGGAATCAAGAGGAACCTTTGCCACGGAGAAGAGCGGGAGAAACTGAGGAGAAGGACTGCCTTTGCTGTGTGTTCTGGGGCTAACCTGCAGTTGCTATTCTGCCAAGGGGAGGAAGAGGACTTTGCTGTGTGCTGTGTCCCCTGCTTGAAAGGAAATCTCCAAGGGCCTGAGGAGACCTGGCCTCCTGTTGTGGAAACTCAGGAACACCAGAGTTTCCAAGATCTCTGCAATGCTGTGTGCATGTGTCTGGGCACACCGTGTAACCTTCGTGAAGTCTGCATTGCTCGAGAAGTGCTTTGTTCCAAGATCTCTGCAACGCTGTGTGCGTGTGTCTGGGCTCAGCGTGTAACCTTCGTGAAGCCTGCATCTCCCGAGAGTGCTCCGTCCCCCAAGATCGTCTCCGCGACGCTGTGCGTGTGTGTCGGTGCACAGCTGGGAGCCGCTGGGAAGTGTACAGAAGCTGCGATCAACTGAGAGGCCATCACCGCCGCTGGCCCGAGTCATCAACAGAGATTGTAATCACCAGAGGAAGAAGCCGGGCGGGAGCAAGATCAGCTCCGAGGCATCTCCTAGCAACCAGGACACCTCCGACGCTCAGCCGCCCAGCAGGACGTCCACTTCACTGCCGAGTGAGCGGGGCTGTGCTCCCACCAGAAAGAAGCTACCCCCATGCAGCGTAGAGAGGATCGGCGAGCCGGAGTCCTGAGGAGCCTCGAGCCAGTGTTCTTCTCGTCTCCCAGGTAACGCTCAGAGTCGCGCGCTCGAGCCGCCACATGGGGTGCTGCCGGGAACTATTTTGAGCTCTTGTCCTGATTACAGCCCGTACCGGCATAACGGAGAGTTGCGGTACCGGGGCCCCCTTTTCTCCCGACACTGATTTGAGCAGTTGGGGGCGCATCCGTATTGTCGCTGGCCGCGGAGGCAGCCTTGGGAGAGTATTAAAGGGTTCAGGACAGAAGGGACATCGTCTGTTGGTGCCGAAGTAACATGCGGTTGTAATACCACGATTGGGCACATAAATTACTTCCATTCAAGGACTATTTTGCCCTATCACTCTCTCGCATAAAGAAATACAGAGTCCTCCAATCTATTTTTAGTAAACATCCGTTTTTAAAGACATTCTACTGAAAACCTTTTACTGTGTATGTTGGAGTTTTGTCGTTTTGGTCTTGTGAAGCTTAGATAAAAACACTTTATTTTTCTAAACCTGTGTGGTGTCCATTTGTGGTGTTATCACTGCGTTACTGTGAGTGTTGGTACAAATACTTTACACATTGCCTTTGGGATAAGCCTGTCTGCTCGTGCCAAGCTACCAAGGGGGTGAGCAGGGGTTATCTAGAGTGTGTATCCCCCTTACCCTGACTAGAAGCAAGGGTCCCTATTTGGACAAAGGTACCCACCTCTGCCAACTAGAGACCCCCATTTCTAACAACTTGTCAAACTACTGAAATTTGCCAGATATGGTTAGCAATGCACATAACATAAGCCATAACTTGCGCTTCCCACCATGTGAAATATATATATAAATGTATATATAAAACCAAAGCCCTGCACAGTGATGTCATCAATGATGTAATTTTAGATGCTACAAAGATATCATCAATTATGTCATAGAAAGGGTCATGAGTGTTGTAATTTATGAAGTAATTAGCAGTGCATGGCAAGGGTGTGAGTTTTAGTTACTTTAGGGTATGAGATAACTATAACTGGTGAATTTTTTGTTTCAAATGGTATGCTTAACTGACATTTTTACCTAACTAGAAAGTCCCTTTAACCTTTGTTCTTTTCGGTGAGTTTCTAAGTTTTAAAAAAAAAAGTAAAGTAAGATATTATTACAATTCCTAACTATAACGTCACTTTAACCTTTGTTTTTTCAGTGAATTTCTATGTTTTTTTTTTATAGGAAAGTAAGATGTCCATTGCTGTGCATGGAGTAAGGTTGGGTGCACAGTTGACTATGCCATGTAACAATATAAAGGTTGTCATTTTAAGTAAGGCAGACCTACTGGCTTTGTCAAAGGATCAAAATGCCAAAATATAAAAAGCGGCAGCAATTTTGGCTTTATCATGGTGCCAGCACATCAACATATATAAAGCAGACCAATTGGCTTTGTCAAAAAGTCACTAATAACTATATTCAAACGTATATTTCATATAGTCACACATTGCAACATTGTATAATAGTGATAATCACAAAATATTTTCAATAACCATTATTTAAAAACAAACACTAAACATATCTTTGAGTCTTTTTGTAAACATTTTTCAGGCCAGAAAGTGCAGCCATAGAACCAACCACAGTGGTTTCTGCAATACAGCTAAAGAGCATACAGCTCCAGCATGGAGTGCTTTGAAAAATGTAGGGTAAGCTCTCCTGGGGTCATGAACTCAATGACCCACGAGACTTACTGTGTTTTTTAAAATGTTGCTGGGGTGCTGCTGCACTCACTGCAGCCCTCCATATCAAAAATGGTCGGTGATGCTCCTGCCCCTCACTACTATAGCAGTGAATGCAAAATGAGCGGGTACTCCACTCATTTCAGATTCACTGTTTTCTTTTTATTTGGGGAGGAGTGTGCACCTCGTCACCATGAGCCCCCGAGAACAATCAGTTTTTCTAATGGAGTAGGGGCATGTGGTCTCCCTCACCGAGCCACACAACAGACCCTGGGTGCCCCATCCCTCGGCCTCGATGTTTATTTTTTGGGGAGGAGGGTCCCCTCACCGAAGCCACTAAAGGGCCCTGGAGAGCTCATCCCCTGGGGCTGATCATCTTTTTTTTTGGGCGGTGCGGTGTGCGCCCCCATCCCTGAGCCTTGGAAAGGCCCAGGAACCCCATCCCCAGGGACCGATGTTTATATTTTGGGGCGTGGGCATGAGGCCTCCCTCCCTGAGCCTCTGAAGAGGCCCTGGGACAGCATCCTCCAGGGTCGACTTAGTTTTGCTTAAATGATAGAATTATACTTCAACAAATGAAGTTAGGAATGAGCAATCTATTGTCGCCTAAGATCTGGGCAGCTAATGCTCTATGGCAGAGTTGCATGTTTGATCCTGCTAAGACTTACACTGCTAACCGGGCACTTTCAGTGCGCTCATTCTGCATTAGCACTGTTTTTAGGTTTTAGCTCTTTTAATTGTTTATAGAGAAACATGTAATACAACAAAGTCCCACCTACATCCAGTGGCGGGTGATGATTGAACAGCTGAGAAACGTGTATGTAATAGTGGAGAAGGATAGCATGGGAATAAAGAGGCAGAAGAAGTGACAATATAAATATTGGGGAGGGGATGGAATGTGATACCATACAGGAAGGTTACTGGCTGAGAGAGTGCAGTGGTTAGCGTGGTGGTGGCGAGTTCAAAGAAAAGTCGCCTGAAGATGTTAGCTGGAGAATCCACAAATAAAGTGGGCAGGTCAGTTTGCCGAATTCCTCCGATAGGTATTGAATGCATGGTTGCCACATCTTATCAAATACGGGGAGGGATTGTGTGGCGACAGCTGTTAACTTCTCCATTCCCAACAGTTCCCATAATTTATAAATCCAGTCTAAATGCACTGGGACAACCTTAGAGCCCCATCTAGAGAGAAGAACTTGTTTCGCGGCACCCAGTGCCAAGGCAATTGCTTTGCCTCTACATGATTTCAGGTGATGCGTTAGGGGATTGGGAAGGCCCAATAGCACATAGGTGGGGAATCTAGTGATGTGCACTTTTATGGCTTTAAGTAGCCGAATAAAGTTAATTTTGATTGATTGATTGATTGATTGATAGTGATGTCATTATTGAATATGGTATAGTTAGCACTGTTTTTAGAGAACCATCTGAGAATGGTTTTTCTCACATTTTTATCAGTTTACCATTCGAAGATGACTGCCCTTCCTTGCGTGTGATACGTAAACAAATGATGGACGGAATGCTGAATAAATCATACATTCACCCCCAGTCAATAGATCTGGGTTAAATCCATCGTTCTTCTGCTCACTACGCCACCCCAGTTTGGACCCAGCTATATGCAAATCAGTCTTGACCCTGTGCCTCATGGGAACAGTCCAGCCCGAACTGCCAAGCCAGGTCCTCCCTGGACCGGAAACAAGCATCCTGGGACCAGTTTAGGGATAAACCCCTCATCAGCCAGGCTAGCTTGAATCCAGTGGCAAAGTGAGCAAGAGACCCACGTCTGGGCATACCCATCCCACTTAGGGCGAAAAGTGATACGCAAACAAATGAGCGGATCCCACTTTTCAATCTTTTTGTCATAATTTATGTGTCTTACAGTTACAAGATGACAATGCATTGTGTTAGTACATCGGCAATCTTGGAATAGTCAATACAATCTAAAAAATGCAAAAAACATTTAAAGGTGGCTGCTCTTGTGTCTGCACGCACAGATAACCTCCTTTTAGTGTTTTTTGCAAAACTTTATCTATTGCCACCCACACATCCACATGCATTGGCAAAGCTAACAGCTCTGCGGAGTGGCCATTAAAACCAGAACTATTAGGTTTGCCATTGCTGCATCACTTCTCTTTACTCCTCTTTTGTTCTTTTTAGCAAGGCAATGCTTTTATGGGTCCTCAGTTTAACTGACACGTATGCACCTCTTGTAATTTGCCAATTTTATTTTAATATTTTATGATTATGGGATTTTATTTGTGTACAAAAAACAAAATAAGTTAGCTTACTCTCTTGTTCTTCTCTATGTCTTGTGTGTCTCATGTGATTTTTTTTACTGTGGAAAATTAAATAAAAATAATTGAACAATCCCTTTCATAAAGACAAATTGAACACAGCAGGCTTCTACTATATACAAACGAAAAGAACGATGCTTATATCTGTCTCACAAATGCAGTGGCACTTTGAATTCCCTATTTTAAAATCTCTGGGACCAGAAACCTAATTGTAGGGCATGCATCCTCCTTTTTCATGGACCTTGGTACCTATGTGGTCTCACTGGCAGTCTAAAGACACTCGTGCAAAGGATTTGGGATCTTAGCGTCTTAAACACTTTTCATCCTCAATTAGTTAATGTTACATCTTCTTCTTTGCGGCTAAGAGAGTCACTGATGATCTGTAGTATTGTTTTATATGTTGAGACTCTTTGTGAATGAAGCAACTCCTGTGTAAAATATGCTATGTACCACTTGGCCGATAGTTGTCTTGTTCTAGATAGCATTTTACTATTCTGAGGCAGTCTTGGCATCCAGTTCCTTTGGACTCTTGGATTTGGAACCAGGACGTCACAGAGGTTCTGAAGTAAGAAGGTGTTCTGAGGACTGGTGGTTAGTTTATGGATGGGCTACTCGTTTACTTGTCTATTGTATTCAGCTTTGCTTATTTGTAAGTACCTACTCCGACGATTTTTGATTGCCATCTCTTCGCTTCTTCTCTTTAACTTAGCAGCAATTGATCAACTGTATCTATTTAGTGGATTACATGGATTTATAAGTTAGCTATTATTTGTACTCCCTGAGTTTTCGACTGAAAAGTGAGGTTTGTTTCTGGGTGGTGCAGATTTAGAAAGGTTTTTTACATTTCCATAATTTTTACAAATGTTGAAATAATATCAAAAATATTCTCCACTACTAAATATGGGTTTGAGATAAAAATCAGCAAAAAACATTATTAGTGAGAGACTCACTTGCAAGAACGTTTTTGCAAACATATTCTCTTCCACAAAGCTTTTCCTTTTTTTAAAACCATATATGAAGTTTTCAAAGGTTGGGCAACTTTGGAAATGCGAAGTTTGACAACATTGTTAAACTTTGAGTGTAATGTTTGAAATGTCTCCCACTCTTAGTTGTTTTCCCCAATGTTAATGGTAGGTCACACCATTTTATGTTACCCTAGAGTCTGGAACAAGGATGATAATGGCGACCTTTCCCAGCAACCACAGCACTGTCCTCCAGAGTGACTGAAAGGAGGAGCTAGGCAATAGTGCCTAAAAGATGCTCAGACACAAAGGAGCCAAGATGTAAAGAAGAGATTGCACCTAATAGAGGAAAATGTACAAGGCATAAAAACCTATAAACAAAAGTAAACAGTACAAGAGAAAAATAAGCAATCCAAAATAAGGAAAAAGCAAGCACAAAACAAGCTCTATGTAACCTAAAAAGAAGAAACAAGTGACTCGATTGCAAGGGTCGTTGGACACGAATAAGACAGAATCCCTGAAGCAATGCACTGAAGCATATAAAACATCCCTTTATATAGTAACAAGAGCTAATAACCCCAAGCATGACCTGGAAACACATTACAGCCATCATGTATTAGGATGCCCCTTAGGAATAAATGGTTCTCCCTTTAACAAAATAGTCCTTGTCATACAAACCTCCAACCACTAGATGTCCTTGTATCTAAGCAAGAGACTTAAACCCCCTTCTATTCCAACATATTAATTTGCCAAAATTGAAAGCGTGGAGCATATTGCGGCTTCTCTTCTCATATCAGAGGTACAACACCTCTTGCCCTGCTGTCAATGTGCTGCCTGAAACCTTTTGGCCTATTACTAGGAGAATGGAGAGCCCATGCCTTGGTCGTGGACCATAACAGTATACCCACCTTAAAAAGTCTGAAAATCCACCAACACAATGTAAAAATATAGGAAGCTTTGTGTCTGAAAGGACAGCTGGTCAGGAGATCAAAAAATGATCAAGAAGGCGGCGAGCATGCATATTTTCAGCAGGGTCCCAGGACCAATCGCAAACAGCATATCTTTTCCATTGTACCAATAAGGGTATGCTCATAATGTTCTCAAAAAACACATTTCTCATCTTTGTATCCTTCCTATAGAGATGTGAGGAGGGGTGGAAATGATCGGTCAGCAAAGGGACTGTTAACAATAGGTATAATATGTGAAACATGAAATACTGTATGTAGTTTTCAAGAAGGCACATTTGAACAGCAGTTGAATAAAGAATCTTTGAGACAGTAAAAGGACCATAGAGTTGAGGGCTTAATGTCTTCAATGTACCAGGGTCTAACAGCTAATTCTGAGTTGGATGTAGAAAAATTCACTACAAATCAATGTTTCTAACAAAAGAAAAAGAAAGCTGTCATAAGCCACCTACCTGGATCCCAGATAACTCCCATGGGGCGGTGACGCTAGTTCCTGAATCCTCGCAAGACTTGCCCTCGGTGTACAGGAGGAGACACTGCTCCGGTGGTAAATCCCAGGGGGAAGGGGGTTGGGATGGAGAGAGCGTGTAGAGTCAAAGATGCTGTGACTCGTCTACTCAACAGCAACACTGCAGCAGGCATTCACACCAGTCTGGTGAATTGTACCGGCTGATATGGTAACTATAAACAAATAAATAATAAGGCTTTAGTCTAGTATTAACTCTATCTCTTAAGGTATCACCTCATGACAGCTTTTCAAATCTCAATCAACCTTTTGTTTTGTTGTTGTTTTGTTTTCATTTAGATTGTCCGTAGAAGCTCCTTTATCAAACTTTTCGAAACTGTAATGAGTATGATTTCAGCATCAAACCCACTAGCAAATTTGGACGGGGTTAGCTTCACCCAAGTCCTCTCTGACAGAGCCCTGCCAATAGTATGTACAAGTTGAACAAAAACGCTAGTTACCTTTGTTTGCAGCACGATGTTGCGACTGAGGTCAGTGCATAGTAAAATCAAGTGTTAATACGTCTCTCCTTTTCTTCTTGTTCTTTTTTCCATCCAGGTGCAAGACTAATGCAGGACTATCTTTGTAGTGAAGTTGAAGCGGGAGGACCAAGGGAGCTGGCAAGACAGAGTCCTGGAAGAAACAGGTAAGTGGCAGGCGAAGAGGCTAAGCGAAGGGGAGGAGTGTGGATGGTCTTTAAATAAGACTGCTTTAGAGTGTTCATAAAGGTCACATTCTGTTTGTAACGAGGAACAGGTGCAGATAATTAACTTGATGAGGCTGCCCTCTAGAAGATGCTTTAGAATGTTCACAAAGGTTGCGTTCTAATTGCTTATAGCAAGGAACAGGTGCAGATGATTAATTTGATGAGGCTGTCTTCTAGAAGGTGTTTTAGAATAGTCACAAAGGTTGCATTCTAATTGCTTATAGCAAGGAACAGGCGCAGATGATTCATTTGATGAGGCTGTCGTCCAGAAGGTGTTTTAGACGGTTCACAAAGGTCACGTTCTAATTGCTTATAGCAAGGAACAAGTGCAGATGATTAATTTGATTAGGCTGTGTTCTAGAAGGTGTTTTAGAATGTTCACAAAGGTCGCATTCTAATTGCTTATAGCAAGGAGCAGGTGCATGGGATTAATTTGATGAGGACTGTCTTCCGTAAGGTTCACGTTGAGGTCAGCTATGCCGGTTGTTTAATGCTTATTCTGGTGGATTTTCTGGATGTTTCTGTGGCGCCTGAAACCTGACCTTGCATATGCATGGTCAAACATTTGTAAAAGCTATTAAGCTTTTTCAAACAAACCGGGGAACACCAGTTGCAGATAGCTATTCCCAACAGCATGTAATATGGTCAGACGTCAGGGTACAAGACGTTTGTTCATTCATAAGTGTTGGAGGAATGATTATGAGTCATGCCGGTAGATTGTGATAGTCAAGAGAGGTGAGCTGTGGCAGGAATCCTGACAAAAGCTTTCTTTAGCACAAGAAACCTCACTCACCTTGAGGTGGCATGCTTCATCATAGGGTTCTTCCTCACACCACAATGACTAGCTCACCCAGACTTTAGACTTTCATAGGGTAGTAGAACATTCAAGAGTTCCTCCTATTTTCGGAGTTGTAGCCCAAATTACAACAAGTTGCTGTGGTCTGAGGAGGAACCTTGTGATGAAGCATGCCACCTCAGGGTAGGTGAGGGTTCTTGTAAAAAAGAAAGCTTTATTTTCCTTTTCTTAGAAACATTGATTAGAGGTGAGTTTTTCTACATCCAGCCCAGTTCTAGCAGTTCGACCCAGGTATATTATTGTGATTTATGTCTCTGGATGTCTGTGCCTGCTGGTCTTAAAATACTGCCTGGCACTTTTTGTGTTTTTTTTTGGCTTAATTTCTTTGACATGCCCCTCAAAACCAAAAATTGAAATGACAACTAAAGCTTGTCCCCAAAGGTATATTCTGGGACTGTCCTTCTTTTTTTATTAGCTAATACTTGCATCTGAACCTTAGAGGTTTGTATCTTTGCAGAGAAATCCCTTCATACTTTTTGTAATGTAGAAAAAAGCTCAGAAGCAGGAATTGAATTGTCATCCTTTATTTAAAAAGGCAAGGCACCAGGATGCATACCATACATAGCAAAGAAGAGTAATCCCCGGGGGTAGAATGCACAGCATTATTATAAGAAAACATTGCAGATTAAGTTTTGCCAGTTATCTTGAGACAAATACCACTCTAAAAAATGATTTATGTGTTCAGTCTTTCCATTAGTCTGGGGGTAGTACCCTGATGACATTGCTTGTTGAATTTCTAATTTTCTACATAGGGTTTTCCAAAATAAGATGATATACTGGAATCCTCAATCTGAAATAATTTTCTGGGGTAATCCATGGAGACAAAAATTATCTTTTAAAAATACTTGAGCCATTACAGGGACAGGAGGCAACATAGCTAATGGACTAAAATGAACTATCTTACTATAAGTGTCAACAGTTACCAGAATGACTGAACACCCTCCAGAAACTGGAAGATCCCCAAAAAATCAGTGGAAATAAATATCCAAGGTTCTGAAGAGATTTATTTCTAAAGGTCTTAGAAAACCTGCTGGTGACTATCTTGAACTGTTTGCTTGTGTTCAAATGGAACAGGTACCTACATAACGCCTTTTATCACTCTTTAAAGACAGCCACTAAAAATGAAGAGATACCCATTCTATACTGGTTTTCACACCACATGGTCCTGAAATACATGTATCTTGATACATTCTCATGATCTGTATTCAGCATTCGGTAACCACAATTTCTTGTATACCAAAGGTAGCCCATCCATAACTACAACTTCTTCTGAATATTGGGGTACAAAAGTTGGTGGACCTCCTAATGTAAGATATGCCTCTCTTACTCTATCAAGAAAAGATTAAACTTCCATAAAAAAACAGAGGGTTGAAAGACTGGGTACCGGTACATCCTCTGGATGGATAATCTCTTGATAGTGTGTTGTTAGTATGTCAGCTAGAATATCTTGGGACCCAGGTATGTAAGATATGTGAATGTCAAATTGAGAAAAGAAGTAAGACCATCTACTCTGCCTGCTATTCCAACATTGCATATTGTTGAGGACTTGCACATTTCTATGATCAGCACATACTTTTATTCGGTGTCTGGCCCCCAGTACCAAATGTTGTCAATCTGTAAAGGCGTCCTTTATAGCAAGTAACTCTCACTCTTAAACATAGTAATTAACGTCACAGCTCCTCAAAGAACAAGAGTAGAAAAATACTGGATGTTCTAATTAATCATTATTCTAGCTTTGTAAAAGAACTGCTTCAGTGGCTCTTTCGGAAGCTTCAGTTTCCACTATAAAAGGAAAATGGGAATCACGATGACTCAATAATTGGGGCCGTAATGATAGCTTCCTTTTGCCTACAAAAAACTTGATTAGCACGTGATTCTCAAAAAAATACATTCCCCTTCTTTTACAATCTAATAATATGCACAGTCCACAGTGAAAATATTTTGATGAATTGCCTATAAAAGTTGGGAAAGCCAAGGAAACATTGGACTTCCTTATTAGTAGTGGGAATCAGTCAATTTGTGACAGCTGAATTCTTATCGGATCCATGAAAAGACCTTCTTCAGAAAGAATGTATCCAAGATATTCAACCTTAGTTACCTCAAAGGCATAATTATCTGGCTTATATGCAAGCTTATGGGTTCATATTCTTTGTAAGACCTGTGACCATGCTGAATATGGTGATCAAAGTTTGATGAAAAAATCAAGATGTCATCCAAAAATACAATGACTGTCTGCTAAAGCATATCAGAAAAAACTGCATCAATAAACTTTTGAAAAATCGATGGTGTATTGCAAAGCCCAAAGGACTTTACCCTGTATTTGTTATGTGCAAAAGGTGTACGGAAAGCAGTCTTCCATTTGTCTTCTTTTCTTATTCTTAACAAGTAATAGGCACCATGAAGATACAGTTTTCTAAAGATCTTAGCTCCTTGTACTGACTGAAACATATCCCCACCTAAGGGCAAAGGATAACAGTCCTTTACTGTGATGTCATTCAGTCCTCTGTAATCTATACTAGGTCTTAATTCTGAAGTCACTTTCTCGGCTACAAAACTGAGTGGTGCCACAGCTGTTGAGCGAGACCTAATGAGACAATTTTGCAAATTTTCCTCAAGACATTCTTTCAAAACTTTTTCATATTCAGACAATGAATATATTCTATCAAAAGAAACTTTCTTTTCAGGAATAATGTCAATATGACAATCATATTCATAGGATGGAGGGAAAGAATGCACAACATGTTTTTCAAAAACATAATGAAATGCATGAGAACTATAATCAATGTGTGCCAATGAGGCAAAGGTTTAGGGCCTTATTATGCCTACGGCGGTCCATTGGACCTCCGTAGCCACGGTGGGGTGCGGGAACCGCTGCAGTGGAGGTCCAACCGCCCCATTAAGACTTAGGCGGTCGAACTGCATTGACACCACCGCAACCGCCAGGGATCAGAGATCCCTGGCGGTGTTGCGGCGGTCTTGAGGCCGCAATATACTTTGCTGAGCCGCTGCGGCCTCACCAAGCATATTCCAAGTTTCCTCTATGCCACGGTTTTCATGACGGTAAGCTCGTCATGGAAAGTGTGGTGGAGCGGAAACAAAGGGAGCCACCAGAGGATGCATGCAGGGGGCACATGGTGTGTCCCCCTGTCTGCATGCACCCACAGTTCCTGCAGGGCGTGGACTTGACAGTCCATGCCCTGCAGGAACCTGCAGTGGCGTTCCCATTGAGGTTCCTGTTATGGCTCTACTATGAGCCTTTAAACTAGCTTTGACAGTGCAGGAGCGGGTCACTGGCGTGGCGGCCCACTCCTGCACCACCAAAGTCATAATATGGCCTTAAGGCAAGATGTGAATTCGATTATCTACAGATGAGATTAGCACAGAATCCCTATATTGAGCAGATCACAAGTAGTGAGTAGCACAGAACTCTGAAGACAAAAGTAACGTTTTCAGTTGACATACAGATTGTGTCTACGCAGTAACTAAATGCCAAAGAATACTGGTTAATGAGGAATACCATTAGGTCAAATGAATACATGTCACCATGCCTTTCAATAGGCACCAGTTCTTTCAGTAACAGGTCCTGAACTTGGAACAGATCCATCAACTGCATGGACAATATCAGCATGTACTTATAATACTGTAGGTATATTATTCATTATGGGTCAAGTCTTGTCCATAAGCAACCCAATAGCCCCAGAATAAACTACAATTGGCCCAGAGATGTTACAGTCTAAAGGCCATTAGAGACATACATGAAGCAATAGGACATTTTGTTGGCATTTGAAGGAAGCAGTTAAGCAGAAGAACTTGTGCTCATCTCTCTTACTAGAGGTGGTGCTGGAATTTCATTGTCACTTTTGGGAAAATTGGACAGGAGCAAACAATGTGACTCTTACCATAATACATACAGAGCTCCAGATCTCTTCTTCTTTTACGTTACGTCTTCAGAAAGAGAACCCATGTCACTCCTGGTTGCATTTCTTCTTCTATAGATTCATGAATGGCTTCAGAAGTCGTAGGAACTGGAGGCCGTACCACCAAAGCCATGCTCAATTTGTAAAGCTAGATCCATAAGTTGTCGCAGAGTCTCTGGTCTTGCTAATCTGAACAACTCACCTTTATCTCCTATTTCAAACTTCTGCTAAATAGGGGGTATTGAGTTTTAACTGGCTAACACACCTCTAGAGCAAATTGCTTTAAGTAAGCATGCCTAGTGAGTTGTGGAGAATATTAAGTAATGCTTATCCAGACTGTGCCTGAATGATCAAACACGGTCTTAAACCTCTGCACAAAAAAGCATATTTATCCAAAATGGGATCACTTCCTGTTACAAACATAGTGGCATTTCCATCTAGGCTACCTAGCATAAATCCCACCTTGGAGCTATCCGTGCTAAACTGATGTGGGTGAAAAGTGACCTGAATGGTTCAAGCACGAATGAATTTCTTCAGATACCGATAGCACACATCAGGTTTAGTTCCTCTTAACCTTGCTGAAGGAAGGGTGTGAGGTAATAGGAGCCCTGGTGACTACTGCTGTCACAAGGCTGCATTCTTCTCAAACAAAGTGATTTTGTGCTTGTACATCAGCAATTAAAACCACCATACGCACCACGTCACCACTAGTATTGGCAGATGCTAACATGGGACTGAGATATAAGAGGCGCTGGAAATGTTGAAGACAGAATAAATTTTTTTCTAGCAAATGCATCAAGAATTGTCCATTTTATTAAGGACACAAAGAAAAGGATGCTGCTTCTTAATATTTACTGCAGTTTTGTACAGCAGTCAATGAAAATTCTTAAAGCAAAATACTACATTTCCCATGGCCACATATCCTTGTCATAGATCACAAGGAGCAATCATATAGGATTCATTCAAATAATAAGTCAATTCACCATTTAGTTTCCTCTTTCTTTGATCCATCTGCATCGTATCTAACCATAATAACTTCAACATCAAAAACAGCCACCTTGACTGTCCAGTGTGAAGAACCAACCATGTGTCTACTTTAAAACAAGTTAACTTGAAACCGCAACTTTGTGCCATCGGAAAACCCGTTGAAAATGAGTCATTACTCCAAGATGGACTGCTTCCTCTGAATGTACTTAAAGCCACACTTGGACAGACCATTCTCCCACTTGCTTGCTTTTCAGCTCCAAAGAGAAAGAAGAAAAACACTGCCATAACTCCATCATCAGTAACAGTTCATGGCATATTATACAATAAAGGGGGAAACAATCCATACAATTCAGTATAACTCAATACACTGTAATCACTAGACGTGTAATGTATGTCATGATAAACAAAATAGTATCATGGCTGGGATAATCCTCACCCTGGTGTCCTTAATAGAATCGAAAATTCTTCACAGGTTTGCTTGACAATTTTTATTCTATGTCGGGACAGTAGGCTCATATTATGCTTGTTTAAAGCTGTCCCACAACCACAGAAGCCACATCAACAATAGGTTTATGATAAAATGACTCAGAATGCAAATCTACCAGCAGCATAATATCTTCCAATTTAGAGCCAAAATCATATGCCCATTACTTCGCTTGCTGAATGGACCCCCGAATACAGTAGCATCCATGCCTGCCTCCCCCAACAGCAAGCAAACACATCTGGCCAAAGTGGCAAAAGAGACCGCCCCAAACGGTTTCTGTAATGCAATCAGTAAGTGACCAGTTGGCATCTGAATCATCTATCTTGTACTGGCTACATACTTTTCAAACAACGTACCACACATAATTTATAATTATCCGGAAAAGAAGGATAAAATATACAGTGACGTTTAGTCTTTGTATGCTTTGAAACAGTAACGGAAACTTTGTTTGGAGAGAATACTTTACCTGCTAGATCCAGCACTCTAACATCAGAAACTGTTCTGCAGGATATCAAACATAACAGCATCGTTAGTTTGTCCAATGGCTGCTTGTGAGATAAATCTTCATTATCTGGCCATCACTCCAAACATTTAAGCACTAATGTGACATCCCATAACACTGTTTATAAACCAGGAAGTGTTAATCTTCTGGATCACCCTCTAGTGGGGAAAGACCCACCAAGATGGCTGATAGAAAATTGTTTACCGACCTGTAAGCAAGTCCCGATACTGCCATTTGGGACAAGAAATGTATTACCATGTAGGATTAGCACCCGGCTGGTCAACCCAACTAACCCATCTCCTCTCATATTGTTCATTGGTAGTGACGGACCAGGTTTGCCAGATATAGTGGCTAGTCTACTGCAAATGCCTGGCATACGCCACCATCTCCAGGAAACTTCCATGGCATGAGGTTCAGTTGTCTCGAGATAATCCAGGTGTGTATCTGCTCCTCCAGATCACTTAGAAGATCCCAGATAGCAGCACTGAGAACCAGGGTTGGGCTCTCCAGACTGGAGTCACTAAGACTATCTCTGCTCTCTGACGCCTCCCAGAGTCAAGACCTAGTGAATCATTACAAATGGAGGGTTGTATAACAGAGGAACGCATGGCTGAACCATGCGTGCCTGTACAACACGGTCCCAACCATGAATGCATCTTAACCATGCATTCCTTTACCATGCATGCCTTTACCATGCAATTTTGTTGTAAAGGCATGATTGGTTAAGGGAAATGATTGGTAAAGATCACCACTAGACCCCTCTCCGCCCTAAGCCCAAAAATACTATACCCCTACCTCGCCACCCCCACCCTGAAGCCTAAAACCTAACCAGCCCTAACCTTAAAGCTACCCCTTCCCCTCCCCTTTCCCTGAGGCCTAAAACCCTGCTCCCTACCAAAAACTACCTCAAATCCAGCCCCCCACCCTGAGCCCTAAAACTTACTCCGGTGCTACCCTTAAAACTACCCCTACCCCTTCCCCCACCCTGAGGCCTAAAACGCTGCCACCCTTTAAAAAAACTACCTGACCCCCCGTCCTGAGCCCTAAATTCAACACCCACCCCTAAAAAGTCACCCAAACCAAGCTGCAGCCCTTAAAACTATCCAGACCCCCTACCCCTGCCATGAACCCTAAAACTCTGCCCCCTTTTTAAAAGACTGCCCTGAGCCCCCTGCTCAAAAAGCTAAAACCGACCCCACCCCTAAAAACTACCACCCCCAAACTCGGCCCCAGTTCCACTTACCTGTAAGCGTCCAGAGCTTCCTGTTCCGATGCTTCCTCTTCCTCTCCCTGCCCATTCAGACACTAGAGAGCTATCTGCCTTAACCATGCATGTGTATTCTCCTTTTCTACTAACTTATGCTCTTGTAATCCCGATCGGGAGCTCGACTGATAATCCCAAGTGCCTGACCCTAAGATGGAGGTGCAATGCAACCTCACGAGTTGCAAATTGAAACTAAAGTACGGGTTTCAAGAACATGTATTACGCGACTAACGTGCTATTATAGCTGATGCGCCCAACATGCTAAGATCTACCTGAGCGCTTTAAAACCACAACTGTTTATTAACAAAATGGAACACAGTGCCTGACCCTAAAATGGCCGCCGCTTGCTAATCAAACAGTGGCTTTTCATGATGCTTCCAGAGCAGCAGATTTTACAGATCAGAAGGATTGAGTACACACCAACTACAACCAACCAATCCTATTTCTGCCAGCAGCAACCTAATACGCAACCTGCCAGCAGCCGCATCGTTTTCTCTAATGACCCAACTCGCATCTCCCCTTCTACAGTGGGGGTCCTCTCTTCCAGCTCGACTGTCCCTAAAACGGCCTCCATAAGTGTGCCCTTGTCCAAAGCACTCCTACTCCCCTTGTTGGGGATGGATCCAGCATTTATGCCCTGGAGTCTCAGAGACCCCGCTGAGAGAGTCCACAGCGCCAAGGGAGTCACACATAGCGGAGGACTGGGAAAGATCCCCTTACCGCTGGGAGCCGTCTCCTACCCAGCCGGACGTTGGACACTGTATTTCCGCTGGGTTCCCTACCCCCTCCCCCACCTCTTCCCTCCTTCATCCTTCAGAGTGTGCCCATGGCCAAGGCACTCCTCTCCCCTTGTTGGGGAGGAATCCAGCAATTTTGCCCTGGAGTCTCAGAGACCCCGCTGAGAGAGTCCACCGCGACAAGGGAATCTCACATAACGGAGGACTGGAACTGATCCATTTACCGCTGGGAGCCGTCACCTACCCAGCCGGACGTCAGACACGGTTACTTCTTCGTCTCCACGCTGTGTCTCCTATCACCCTCCCCCATCTCTTCCCTCCTTCATTCTTTGTTCTACCTCCCCTATTCCTTTCCTCTCTCCCCTGAATTTCTCTCCCCCTGCCTGCTTTGTTTATCCTTATGCCTATGCTATGCTTTTGTAACTCATGTAACTCATGTAAATATTGCTCCAGCAACTGATGTAAATGTGTAACTATGTTCTGAAACAATGTTCTTCCTCATGTAAAGTGCTCTGATACCTCCGGGTCTAGCCAGCGCTATATAAAACTTTTCAAATAAATAAATATGGTTAAGGCAAATGCATGGTTCAGGCAAGCGTGGTTACGCTTGCGGGGAAATGGCACACGTGCTCAGCCTGCAATGTAAAGGCTGTATCCCAAAATGGAGTAAGGCATAATTCAGATTCTGAGAGTGTTCCCGAAGAAAGGCATTCATGGCTTGTGCCAGGGGATATGGCTGCCAGCTGAAGAACATCGGTAGCTCTTTGTTTTCGATGAGACACAAACAGGTCGATCTGGCACGGAACCCAAGTCCGATTGAGACTCTTGAAAACCCGAGGATGAACCATCCAGTTGCTGTTGTCCAGTATCTGTCAAGAGTTCCAATTGACTATTATATTCTGTTGACCTGGAATGTATTTCGCCACCACTGAGATCTGGTATTGGAGACAGAAATGGCAAAGTCCTTGACTATCAGTGTTAACAAGCAGTTTTTTGTTCCCTCCCAGCTTGTTGATGTATTGGACCACTAAACCATTGTCTTCTGTGGGAGGATCACAGTTTGAGGATTTTGAGCCATGATGAACATAGCGTCCAAGTAGATGATGAGCCTGACACCCCTCGTTCTGATGGATTCTACCACCGGTCTCATTAGGTTGGTGAAACACCATGGAGCCATTGACAGATCGGAGGGGAAAACCTTGAACTTACAATGCGTGTCTCACCAAAAGAACCGAAGAAAGTGTCTGTGAAGAGCAAAAATTTGAATTATTAAATAGGGGTCTTTTAAATCCAGATGCACCAGCCAATCTCCTGCAAGAGATCTCGTAGAAGATCCATCTTTAAATGACGATGTAGGGTCCCTGAACGGCGTGCTGTTGACACTGCAGGGGGCGGACAACAAGCTCCAGCATTCCTCCGGCCGCGGACGGCCGTAACGTCACCGGATAGCGCCAGGGGCGCTTTAAAACTGCCCGCAGACTCCCGCAACGTGAGACGCGCGCGCGGACCGCGCCCGGACGAAGCCCGGACCAAGGGCGGGCCCGTCTGAGCCCGTCAAAGGCAGAAGGAGGCCGGGCTGGGCCACTTCTCTTGGTTTTTGTCAATTTCATTTTTTATGGACATTGGTTACCATTTGTTTTCAGGTCAGTGACTTCTGTACTGGTGTATTTATTTGCATGATTTTGATCCTCTTCGGGTCTTGCTGACAGAGGGATTAAGTCTTTGGTTTGATTGGCTTATTTCTCTGGTCCATCGCCCATGACAGTAAAGATTACAACTAAGTTACAGGATAGGGGAAATTAAACAAATACATAGAAATACAATATACAAAGCCAGTATGGGTAAACGAAATTGCACTGATAAGAAACAACCAGCGCCTGTAGCCCCAAAACTCAAAATCCAACCCACTTCCATCGATAGGATGTTGGAGAGGGCAATAGGAGCGGTGGCTACAGAAATTGAACGAACTGAGAGACGTCTCTCACTCACACCAGTCATGGCCCCCCCTCTGATAGATTCTGAAACATCCCAAGTCTCTTGTTCTACACTTAGTAATACCCCGAGGGCCCTGACCCCAATTGTTGTTGTGCCCAGCAATGAGTCAGAAATTGAGGCAGTTCCTCCGCGTCAAGTGAAGAGGGGGAAAACCTAAACCATTCACTAAAGCAGGGATAAAAAAGAAGAAAGTACCAGAAGAACTTCTGGCTGGTAAAGATAGCAGGGAAGGGTGTTTTCCTGGTAGATTGGAACGAGACATGGAACAACCAGCATGGGTCTCAGATCTAGTGGTGGACTTGCATTTTCAGTTAAGGGCCATCGTCAAAGATGAACTCAAACTGATGCTAGATAGGATCGATAATTTGACGACTCTGTTGGAGACTAGGCCAAGGGTCTCCAACGGAAGGGAAGAGACTGGTAGCAACCAATTATCACAGGCCATAGCTAATCCAAGTACAGCTGCTCCAATTACGCCCCAAATCATTCCTGTACCCAGTCCCACTAATGCTCAAGCAAGGTTGTGCACTTCAAATCCAAGTAGGGCCAAACCATCGTCAGCCCCCGTACAGACTAGTGGCCCCAAGCATTATCCTCGAAACTGGGAGAGGCCAGGTCCCATTAAATACGCCGAGAACCCCATTGAAAATAGACCACCTTTATGTATTAACTTACCGCCAGAGTCAACTCCCTATGTCGTCACTCTGGTAGGTATCCTCAAACTTGGTAGGGGGAAAAGGAATCTCATCAAGACCTTAAAAATAAATGTCTGTTTTGGTTGGTCAACAACAAGCAATACCGATATGAAGACGCCGACGATATTTTAACAACCCGTCGGGTAGGTTGGGTGGGTTGGAGACCCAAGATTCTACGGGGAGATTGTGTAGTTATCAATTTAAAAAACCCTCTAGCTGCTTGGGCAATCCTAACAAGGGGCACCTGGAGACAGGATGGGACTATAAGAGCGGTCCCGTTGGGGTACTTCTACCCCCCACAAGGCTTCCAGCATTGTGGACTCGGAGGGGAGGGGAGGCCCCCAATCCTTAACCATCAAACAGACCCATTGGGATTCCACCCACCGAGGCAACCACCCTTCTCTATCCCCACATCTAATAGGTTTGGGGTTCTCGAAGAAGTTGATTGACTCGTGTTCAAGGGGCATGGGGTACAGGATTCTGTTTATTCAGCAGAGGTGGCCATAGAAGAGTGTCCGAGAGCAGAAGAGGGTGGGCTCAGCGGGGGGCCGACAACATCTAAAGCATGTAATCTTAGCAGAAGGGCAATACCTAACATCAAATTTTACGACTCTGTAGGTGGGTTCCCCCAGAAGTCAGATTTGCGTATAGGTGTGATTATGACCCCCCAGTCTCCAGACTGTACGACAAACGATAGAGGGGAAGACCAATCTAGGTTACGATTTATTTCCTGGAACGTGGCCGGTCTTGCCACCAAGCTGGACAATCCAGATTGGGGAGCTTTATCGAACAGCATGAAATATGTATGTTCCAGGAAACTTGGGCAAAGGGGGATTTACTCAAATCAGGTTATGCTATTTACACGATCCCAGCGACTTCGGGAGGCAAAGGTAGGCCATCGGGGGGGCTGAGTACATGGATAAGGACACACTTGGGTTGTACAGCCACTCAGTTGGAAACAGCTTCTAATGATATACTTTGTGTCCTTCTCAATTTCCCCCAGAGGACTACAGTTGCCCTAATAAATGTCTATTCTAGACCGGTCAGCCGCAGCCAAGAGTCAAAGACTCTTGATGAGCTAACGACATTTCTTGCCAGTATCCCGGATAATTATCTGATAATTGTAGGGGGGATTTCAATTGCCAGTATGAGCCCCTAGAGGGCATGAATAGGGACGCCCCATGCGAGGAAGATCTATATTGGGCTGTCCCAGATTCTTCCTGCCCGCTAGTAAAAGTATGGTCTCCCCTGGTACTCCAGGTGAACTCTATGATTTTAAAGCACGCATTGAGAGCCTGCAATGGAAGAACTAAGTCTGATACCCCCGGCAAGCACACTTTTAATAGATTAGATCAAAGTTCACTAATTGACTACATCTTGATCAGTATAGCCTCCTGGCACAGAGTTGTTGATTTTAAGATTGTGTCACGACATGACAGTGATCATGACGCGCTAGTCCTCGAACTGCTCAGTCCAACCTCTGAGGGTAGCAATAATACGGCTGGCCCCATTGATGACAGATTGACCATTTCAAACTGTAGGAGGAGAGTCCGCTGGACTGACTTGAGTAAATCTCAAGAAAAGCTAGGTGTTCTATATTCAACTGTTACTCCGTTCCTCACGGACTCTTTTCAATCTGTCTCCTCCGATAATACTCAACTTGACTTAAAGAAGATTTCTCTGAACCATGCAAAGTTAACAGCTAGTATGGCTGACTTTTTCTTTCCAACAAAAAAGGTCCGTAGCAAAAGAGTTTCTCATCACTCATGGTTCAATAGTACTTGCCGAAAGGCAAAAACTGCCTTGATCTCTGCCATTAAGGACAAAAATAAATCACTAATCAAAAACTGTAGAAAGATCTATCGCACAAGTATGTTGGAGGCAAAAAAACAGTGGGAAAGCGATAAGTGGGAATTCCTTAGAAATTCTATGGACTCACGCGATATGAAGACTTTTTGGAATGTAGTGAATACGGGCAGTACGGAAGGTAAACCGGCAATTGAGCCAAATTTGGGGGCTAATGTGTGGAAGAAACATTTTGAGTCTCTCTATTCAAATGCTAAACCGGGGGCTTGTACAGTAAATGAACTATGCCTCCAACCGCAGGAAGATTCCTCTAGTCCATATAAAAATACCCAGGGATCGGTAGCTGATACCCTAATGATAACCCTTGCAGAAGTAATTAGAGCCATAGGTTTAATCTCGCCAGGTAAGGCTCCTGGGCTCGACAAGATCCCTGGGGATCTGTTTCGAAGCGAACCAATTATCTGGGCTCCGTATCTTTGGGTACTATTTAACGCTGTTATGGAAGGCATGGCTATCCCCACAAGCTGGGCCGGAGCCGAAATAATACCAATTTTCAAAAAGGGTTCCCCTTGCTGCCCACAAATTATAGACCGATAAGTCTCATTGACATCGGTCAAAAAATCTTTGCTCGCGTACTGTTACATCGCTTGCAGAGCTGGATGGAGGATTACAAAGTTCTTACCCCACTCCAAGCTGGGTTTAGAGAAAAATGTCCACTCTGGACCAAGTCTTCAGGCTACAATTATTGCACTGGAAGACCGTGTGCATAGAGGGTGGCAGCCTCTTCTTGATTTTTGTAGACCTGAAATCTGCATTTGATTTGGTCCAGAGAGAAAAGTTGTGGGCAGTCCTGCTAGAGATGGGGGCTCCACAATACCTCTGCCACATAATGAAACGGCTGCATGAAGGTAACTACGCCTGGATAAGATTTGGTAAATCCGGGGAACTCACTACTCCCATCCCTGTAGACAGGGGTGTGCGCCAGGTGTGCGTTCTAGACCCAACTCTTTTTAGTCTTTTTATTAATGGGCTAGTTGACTTTTTAAATTTTGGTAAAGATTTAGACGCACCAAAGCTGGCAGCACGCAGAATCCCGGCTATGATGTTCGCCGATGACACTCTGTTACTATCTAAAAGCCCAATGGGCATTCAGAGAGTCCTAAACAAATTCGACGACTTATGCAAAGAAAGGGGGCTAGAGATTAATTTACAAAAAACCAAATTGATGGTTTTTAATTCTTCTAAAAGTACCCGGCCAAACCCATGTTTAGAAGGCAGACCATTAGAAAGAGTATCTTGCTTTGACTACCTCGGCATTTCTATCACAGATAAAATGAGCTGGGGGACACAGATTAAAAAATCAAGACTGAGGTTATCACAAACTGCAGGGGGCCTGTCCAAGGTGTTCCGCAACTCTAGCCATAAACCCGTGGGCCCAGTAGTAGAATTATATAGGGCTCAAGCGAGAGGTGCTGCCTTATACGGAGCTGAAATCTGGGGGCATGATCATATTGATAGTCTAACACAAACAGAAAATTCTTTTATCAGACAACTGTTTGGCCTTCCCCGCAGCACCCCACTTACTCCATTACGCCTGGACTTGGGTGTTAGGTCAATTGCGGATGAAGTAGCCTTAAGACCACTTCTATTTTGGAGACGGTTGTGGGTTACCCCGGAATTGCTTGAATATAGGGAGGAACTGAGGGAGGTGTTGAATCTATCAGGGGCCAGGCGACTACCGTGGTTCACCTATGTCAGGAACTCCCTCTCACTAATGGGTTTGGGTAACCTGTGGGATAACCCTGAAATTCAATGCCCTACAGTTTCAAGGGAAGTGCTTAAGGCTCGATACTGGGAGACCAAAATGACCCAACTTCAGGGGGAACACTGCAAGGGGAAGCTTACGGCGGCGTTCTTGGAATCTAAAGATCAGTACATGTTTTTACCGGCTCTTAACGATATCAAGCCGGCCGCCGCACGAAAGCTTTACTTACAATTTAGGTATGGGGTACTGCCATTGCGTGCCTTTACAATCAAATGGGCGGGCCACCAAATGTTGGGCTGTCCGGCATGCAATTGTCGAGAGGAATCTGAAAGCCACGTGCTTTTTGCCTGTGCTGGTTACACAAAAATAAGAAAACGATGGCTGGTCCAGATATGCAGGAACTTAGGAACCAGGCAATGCTCAGACGCCTTTAGGCTACTGAAATATGACACTAGCATACCCATAGTTTACTCAGTGGCAGGCTTTTTATTCTCCATGTGGTGTACCCGAAGAGCTTTTTATAAAAAACACTTCTTAACGCCGGCAATCAATTTAGTGCTCATATTGTTCTGTTTTTAACCAAAAAACATTTTTAGATCAATTTTAGGGCTATTTCAACTGCATTTTGACCACATGTTATTTTAAGGGTATGTGCTATTAGCCTAATGGTTATTTTAATACAGGACTGGTCTCTACTGACCAATGTTGCACAGGCACTTTATTGCAATTTTTAATTAGGCTGATAGTAATTGCCTTAATGATCAATACAAGGATCGTACATATAAATAAGCATCACTAACTGCAAGCTTAAGGGAGAGATCAAGTATAGACAAAACATTTTGTCATCCCCAATTGCTCTTTCTTTACTGTATCTATAGGCAATTACAGCCTGCGGTACTAAGATTGATCAAATTAGAATGGTTTAGATATAACCATGTAGTATAACTAAAGTATTTAGGAAATTGTATACCCTATTTTGGGCAAGTAGCTAACTTGCAATTTAGATTTGCACTAAACAAGGAATTGTACTGCATGACGGGTCATGCTGCTAACCATCACGACATAGACTTTTGCTGTTACGTTCCCTGGTTTCAATAGAATTGTTTTTATTATGCTTGTCGTTGTACTGGACAATTTGTACTGAATTAGCCTGGATCTCTCGAACGAATTTTTAGATTATTCTGCACTTTATGCACTGGCACTTTCAGGGTTTTATATGTTTAATGATTGTCAGGCAGACTCTCCTTTTTCTAGGCTATAGTATTTGAATGATGATTTTCTTTTAATTTGCCAAACAAATGCACTTTTGTGGACTTGTTCTTTCTGCCGGAGCCTTGGAAGTCTGGACTCTAAGTTGGAAGTTCCTCATGCTATTATGGTTTATTTTAACTGATTGTTTACTATGCTTGTAGTGTATTTTATGCTCATGAAACTTATAAGGCCGCAATGGCCGAAATAAAGTTATTGAAATGGAATGGATAGAATCCAAGCATTGAACTCCAGTAAATTCTAAACCAACCTGGATTCCCCACCTTTCTTCTGCAATAGAAAAATCATACTGATAAAACCCCAGGAATGAAGTGTTGTCTGACAAATTGCCTCATTCCCCAAGATCTCCTGAATTTCGCACTTAATGAAGGTCTGCCCTTGAAGGAAAAACAAAATTGTCTTGGGTACATTGTTGGAGTGGAGAACTGTAGAACTACAGTTTGTGAACTTGGACAGTCTCCAGGACCCATGCTTCCTGGGATGTCTGTTGACAATTGGAAATGAAAAACTGAATTTGCGCCCCCCCAAAACAACTTTGCTCAGAGGCACCACTCTCATCTGTAAAGCTGATATCCACTCCTGAAGGCAGTGTTCCATGATAGCCTCCTCTATTGAAATGGCTTCTGTGCCTCTGCACTTTTGGGCTGTATCCAGGGTGCTGAAGGTGGACACAAATCTGCTGAGGTCCTTCATGAATGGGGCAAACAATGGGACGTTAGCAATGGGGCCCACTTCTGCAGTTGTCAAAGCATTGAGCTTGGGATCCATGCAAATCAGGATAGATCTCTACATCTCTCTGATCAAACCATGCAATTTGTGTTCCCTAGTTAGCAAATGGCTCTTTGCATCCATCTTGCCAAGATATCAGGGTCAATTAGTTCAGTGGTATCTTTGACTTTATAGGCCATTGCAGGTGTCTTTGTGACGGGACCAACTAAGTCCTTGACTTTATTTTGGCAGTTGCGCCAAGCACGATCGAGGCCCTTCGTCAGATCTTTAGCCTTTTCGACTCACAAACATGTCCGAATATTTTTCTTTAAACTTTTTCTTATGTGTGCCTGGACCAAGCTCATCACTTCTGGGTGGGGGGCCTAATCCAAAGATCGGGGGTGGATAATGTCACCCGAGACCAAAGTCCAGGACCTTGTTAGGCTAGTGTTGTGAGGGGGCTTTCGTTATATTTTATGATTTTTCTTACTCAGCCCTGGCTCGTCGCCTCCCTGGGTGGACTTGGAATAAGAGGAATGGTTGGAATCCAAATCTGTGTCTGTATTTGAAGACTTAAGGTCAGACATATCAGGAGTACTGTGTAGTCCATTAACATGGTCTCCCAAATAGGTGCTAGACAACTTCTTCAATGCCTCTGTGCGGGGCCATCTCTGTGCCTTATCTTTGCCTTTTGGGGCTGTGGGGGCCCCATCCTCCTGAGAAGGGGAACTATATGATTTTTCCAAGGTCGATGCACAGAGGGCGTAGTCTGCAATTGCCTGGTGAAGGGTTTCTATGCGATCACCAATGCTTCATTTACTGACTGTTGGACACTGTTATCCAGAAAGTCCACTAACCTCTCCTTGAGGGCAAACTCATCTTCATCCTGGTACTCATCGTACCCTTTCACAGCAGGCTGGAAGTGGGCCATAGTGAGCTTTCATCGAAGCTAATTAATTAACTTTCTAAGAGGCATGGAAGGAGTTTGTAAGTGGCGGGGGAGTGACCTTCAAGCCAGGCAATGTAAAGCTGTAAGATGTGGAGGGAGCCATCTTCCTGAAGGTCCGAGGGTAACCCTGGGGATATTTTACAACCACGCGATTTCTTTGACCAGGGAGCGTCATGGGAGAGCAATGTCCATGGATGTATTCAAGGCACTACCAGCTCAGAGAGGGTGTAAGCGTTCCAGGTAGTTTGGTTTTTGTGCAGATTAGTACTGCTGTTAGCCCAAACTAATACCTACTGGGCTACGGCATTCGTCTGTGCTAAAAATGAAGCGTGGCGGGACACTCATGCATGGCCCTGTCCATGGAAATAAATAGAGCACTGCTTCCTATGGCAGACACCCCCAAAGCAGTCCAGCTCCCTGGTCCCACTCCACCAGACCTCTGAGTCTGGCGACGCAGGAGGAAAAATGTGCCTTCAAAGAAAGGCAAATAAAGACAATAACATCAATGAAACTTGGCAGTAATCACCATGTCGGACACGAAGGTCCCGTAACAGAGCAGTGAAATAGATGTTCACCGTACCATACATTTGCAAATTGTCATCAACAGTCAAAACATTCTGACAAGGAAAACAATACTATATTTACTTAATTCGGCTGCACAGCAGGAAAGAAAGAGGAAATAAATGGTGACTTGACTACCTTTGTGACTGATTCCTATGTGATTGGTGCAGGTTATCTATGACAAGGATTTGTGGTCATGGGAAATGTAGATTTTTGTTTAATGGCTTTTCATTGGCTGCTGTATAAATTTGCAGTTAAGATTAAAAAGTATAACCTGAGCCTCCGGTCCTGCCATAGAATCACTGAAATATTGGGATGCACTGAAGCAAACAAAACATCCCTTAATATAATAACTAGTGCTGACAATTCCAAGCATGACATGGAATCACAATACAGCCATTAGAGCATGCCCAACAGGAATAAATGCAAAAAGAACAGATGATGGACAGAAAGCTGAACCAATCAAATATTCATCCCCAGTCACAGATCTGGGTTAAATCCATCGGTTTTTTTGCATGCCATGCCATTCCAGTTTAGACTCAGTCATATGTAAAACAGTCTTGACCCTTCTCCCCCTGGGAACAGTCCAGCCCGAACTGCCAGGCCAGGTCCTCCTCGGACCAGAAACAAGCATCCTAGACCGGTTTCGGGATATCACCCTTCATCAGCCAGGCTAGCTTGAATCTGGTGGCATAGCGAGCACATGACCCACGCCTGGGCATACCCTTCCCACTTAGGGCGACAAATGCAAAAAGAGAAAAGATGATGGATGGAATGCTGAACCAATCAAACATTCACCCCCAGTCACAGATCTGGGTTAAATCCATCAGTTTTTTTGCATACCACGCCATTCCAGTTTAGACTCAGCCATATGCAAATCAGTCTTGACCCTGCTCCCCCTGGGAACAGTCCAGCCCGAACTGGCACTATCTGTGACAAGATAGTTCTTGTCATACAGACCTCCAACCACTAGATGTCCTTATAGCTAAGCAAGAGAATTAAACCCCTTCTGTTCTGGCACCTCCAGTTGCCAAAAACTAAAAGATGGAAGTATAGGGTATTCCCTTACCTAATGGCCCAGAGGTATGTACAACAAGTCTTGCACTGCTGTCAGTGTGGCACCGGCACCTTTTGGTAGGGCATGGTCCATCACTCTGCACCCACAGTTCTCATGAATACTGGAATCTGCAGCACTCTGTATTCCACTGTCTCAAGGAGCATACCAGCTAATAACAGACCTAAGTGCCTTGTTATTTTGGGAAGTGAAACTGCACTGAAATCACCTAGTGCAGTATTTACATAGTTTGGTATCACTGCCATATTTTGGGTTCCCCACCCTGGAATAAGGCATAATGTATTAATACTCCATGTTTTCCAACATTTTGACGTGGAACAGGCAGTATATTCCCTGAACACATTCTTCCGTGTTTTTCCTGGCAACATTTGTGTAGTGACAAGTAAGGCATTACTGCATTAGTTGTGTGTTTGCATGGGGAAAAAAATCCAGAGGGGTGGTAACATTTCACTGGGCCCTTACAAAATGTACATAGTACACAATTATATTTGCATAACTATAATTTTAGATATAAGGGCGATAAAGCGATCTAAAACATAATATGTTGGGTCTTGTTCTGAACCCGAGATTACATCCAAATTCTTTGGATGCTGGGCACTTCGCTAGAACAAAACTTATTCATGAGTGGGGCGGACCTGGCTCGAGTTGGGCTGCTCTTGGGACATGCAATAGACAGGGGATCCAGGGGGTGCTTGGACCAGTCTTTTCATACAGTGGGGTACAAGGAAGGCATGGAGTAGCCTAGGGTGCTAGATGGGGAAGATGACCTGGACTGTACAAGACCTCACATAAGATGTTGGTTGAGTGAGGGTTTGTGGTGGTGCGCAACTTGAACCTGGCGACCTGGAAGAAGCCTAGGACAAGCAGAGGAGCCATGAGGATGTTGAAAATGGTCTGTCTGCACTATTTGTTCCTTCTCTTAGAAAGCAAAATATGTATAGCACGTGGGTCCAACAAGAGTTTCAATGATTTCTTTGGCTAAGTAGTTGTTCTATAACCAACCAGGAAGTGGCATATTAGCACTACCAAGAAATCCCATGGACCACTGCCTACTTTAAGAAAATGAAAAGAAAACTTTTCATTTTTCTTTTTGAAACACATCCCGTTTTCCTTTAAGGAAAATGGGCAGCATTTAGAAAACAAAATGTTGGTTTATTTAAAAGAAATCACAGACATGGTGATCTGTTGACCCCAGCAGGCGCCATCCCTGTGATTTAGCAATTCCCAATGGGTCTCAAATTGCGACCTGCCTCATGAATATTAATGAGGTAGGTCAATTTGCAACCCACTGGGAATCACAAACAGTGTAAAACACACTGTAGTACATAGCTGTTTGCGATTACATAATAGCGAATCGCAAACATTCCCTATTAGGTCATCGCAAACACATACCGATGTACATCTGGCCAATATTGCCCAATTTAAAGTTTTGGGAATGACCTACCACACCACAGATGCAGTGATCCACACGGACCCCAACACCACCCTTAGAGGCACCCTTGTCTACAGACCCCCTGGGCCCCGACCCCAGTTCAGCGACTCCATCGCCGACTTCATCAGCACGCACGCCCTGACCTCTACCGACTACATCCTCCTCGGAGACCTGAACTTTCACCTGGAGAACAACAACGACAGCAACTCCACCACCCTGATCGACAGCCTCGCCAACCTCGGCCTGAGCCAGCTCGTCACAACACCGACCCACTCCGCCGGCCACACGCTTGACCCCATCTTCTCCTCAAGCTCCCACGTCTCCTTCAGCCACACCACGGAACTCCTCTGGACCGACCACCGCTGCATCCATTTCACCTTCCAGAAACCCACCACACACCACCGCACCCAACAGATCCCACGCCGCTGCTGGAGCAAAGTCACCGAAGACCAACTCCGGGCAACCCTCGCTCTCAGCCCTCCCTCCGACCCATCCAACACCGACGACGCTGCCTGCAACCTCAGACGATGGATGGACGACTGTGCCAACACCCTCGCCCCGCTGAAAAAGCTCACCTACAGCGACACCACCAAAAGAGCCAGCTGGTTCACCTCGGAACTCCTAGCTTCCAAGCGTACCTGCCGGAAACTAGAGAAGAAATGGCACAGTGATAAGACACCGGACAGCCACACAGCCCACAAAGACGCCATCCGTAACCACCACCACCTCATCAGGTCCGCCAAGAGAATCTCCTTCAAAAACCGCCTCGACAACAACGCACACAACAGCAAGGAGCTTTTCAACATCGTGAAGGAACTCTCCAATCCCAGCTCCAACACCAACGACATCCCGCCGTCGCAACCCCTGTGCGATTCCCTCGCCACCTTCTTTCACCGCAAGATCGCCGACATCCACGACAGCTTCAACACCCAGACAGCCCCAACTAAGATCGATGCACCAGACCCGCCACACACCATCGACCACGACCCCTGCCAGCCTGGGCCAGCGTGAACATCGAGGACACCATCAAGACCATGAGCACAATACACTCCGGCTCCCCGTCAGACCCTTTCCCGCACCACATCTTCAACAAAGCCAGCAGCTCCATCGCACCCCACCTGTGCAACATCATCAATCTCTCCTTCGAGACCGCGACCTTCCCAGAGAGCTGGAAACACGCAGAGATCAACGCCCTACTCAAAAAACCCAAGGCGGACCCGAGAGACCTCAAGAACTTCCGGCCCATCTCTCTGCTTCCGTTCCCAGCCAAGGTCATCGAGAAGATCGTCAACAAACAGCTAACCCGATACCTCGAAGAAAACAGCATCCTGGACCCATCCCAATCAGGGTTCCGCAGCAACCACAGCACTGAGACTGCCCTCATCGCCGCCACCGACGAAATCAGGATCCTGCTGGACAATGGTGAGACCGCAGCCCTCATCCTGCTGGACCTCTCCGCCACCTTCGACACTGTCTGCCACCGCACTCTACGCGCACGCCTCCACGACGCAGGGATCCGAGACAAGGCCCTGGAATGGACCACCTCCTTCCTCGACGGCAGAACCCAGAGAGTCCGCCTCCCACCTTTCCGATCCGAAGCCTCCGAGATCATCTGCGGCGTACCCCAGGGATCGTCCCTCAGCCCAACACTGTTCAACATCTACATGGCCCCGCTCGCACGCATCGCCAGACAGCACGACCTCAACATTATCTCCTACGCCGACGACACTCAACTGATCCTCTCCCTCACCAAGGACCCCTCGCCGCCAAAGCCAATCTCCATGAAGGAATGAAGGCCGTCGCCGATTGGATGAAGATCAGCCGACTAAAGCTGAACACGGACAAAACGGAGGTCCTCATCCTCGGCTCCAACCCCTCAGCCTGGGACGACTCCTGGTGGCCAACGACGCTGGGAGCAGCCCCGACACCCACCGACCACACACGCAACCTGGGAGTCATCCTCGACTCAACGCTCTCCATGGCCAAGCAAGTCAACGCAGTCTCCTCCTCCTGCTTCAACACCCTCCGCATGCTTCGCAAGATCTACAGGTGGATCCCGACAGACACAAGAAGAACAGTCACCCAGGCCCTCGTCAGTAGCAGACTTGACTATGGGAACGCCCTCTACGCGGGAGCCCCGGCCAAGCTCATCAAGCGACTGCAACGCATACAAAACGCCTCCGCACGCCTGATCCTCGACGTACCACGCCACAGCCACATCACCCCCCACTTGAGGAACCTGCACTGGCTCCCCGTCGACAGGAGGATCACCTTCAAACTCCTCATCCACGCACACAAGGCACTCCACAAAACTGGCCCAGCCTACCTCAACAGACGACTCTTCTTCTACGTCCCCAACCGCCAGCTCCGCTCCGCCGACCTCTCCCTCGCCACCGTCCCTCGCATTCGAAGAACAACCACCGGCGGCAGATCCTTCTCACACCTCGCCGCCAAGACCTGGAACACCCTTCCACTAAGCCTACGACAGACCCAAGACCTGCTGACCTTCAGGAGGCTACTCAAGACCTGGCTGTTCGACCAGTAGCAGCACCCCCCCCCTTCCCTCTCCCCAGCGCCTTGAGACCCTCGCGGGTAAGTAGTGCGCTCTACAAATTCTGTGATTGATTGATTGAGTGAAGGAAACACACATATCACACTTGCGGCGGGCCTCTGCTCGATGTTCAGATTCCTGCCAGTGCCCTGACTCTTAACCTTGTGTAGTGCCTCCTTTGAGCATGGTGGGAGTTTACTTGTTTACTTGGAGGGCGGGGTGTACAAGACTCCTGAACTCCTGCCCTTGACCCCAACAAACTCTGTGTCTTATTTTCAAGCCACTATCACCACTAGAGCATCACTTTTTTGACGCTCCAGAGTCGTAACACCATTTTCAATATTTTCAAGTTGCAGCTAAGACACTTAGCGTGGCTTAACGCCACCTTATAAATACCCCCCTTTCCCCTGCAGTCCTCTGTGGCAAAGCGGTGCGTAATGGGTGTTGAAGTGGGCGTTCCACTACAACACCCATTGCTTTTTGACACTGCCCCAGATTTACATGCAATAGCAGGCGTTAGAATGGCGCACGAGGAGAAATGCTTTTATTTCTCCATCAGCACACACAGAAGTAGCAAATAGCCATTATGGAGGTGTCCCTTCCTGCACATAAACAATATTTCCCTGCAACACAGGCACCATTTTACTATGGAGCAAGGGTGCCTGCATTGGCGCTAGGCAGCTAATTTTAGCGCCAACGCTAGGGAAAACACAGTGGCACACCTTATTGTAGTAAATTCGGTGCATCCCTGTGTTTTGAAAATGTCGGAGCGGGGCGCTTCCAAATTTGGCATTGCTCCGCGCTATGACATTTTCTAGTAAATAGGCCCCTCTGTACTTTAGACTCCATACCTCCTTTCTCTCCACCCTGTTACTCCAGCTTTCATATCTACATCTCCTCTTTCATGACTGGGGCCTACATGTTTTCACCCCGTGACTGCATCTTCTTGTGCAGCTAAATGACACCATTCAGTGATTCTGCTCTCGTCTGTTGCTGCCCCAGACTATGCGGGTCTTGGACATGCGCTACCAAACTGAGAATATTTTTCTAAGACCCACCTTTGGCATGTATTTGAAACGCGAGAGGGTTCTCCCTCCACATCAGAAAATGTCATATTTTGCCTGGGCAACACAACACTGAATAACAAGTAGTATTGGAGCTGAAGTGACATTGCTAGAAATGGAGGTACAATTTAAACCTAAATTGGCTAGTCAATTAACATACATTTTTGTGGCATCACAATTGTTATGTTATGTTGTTGTGGATAGCACTGTCACCCGACAGGGTATCGTGGCGCTGAGCAGATGTGAGTTTAGCAAAACCTATGGGACTACTCAAAATGCCAGGTCTTCAGCTTCTTGCTGAATTCAAGAAGTGAAGAGGATGCTTTTATGTGCAGCAACAGATCGTTCCATGCATTAGGGGTGATGTAAGAGAAGGCTCAACTGCCAGATCTGGTTTTTCATATGTGTCGGATGTGTGCAAGAGAAGTCCGGATGTGCGGAGGTGTCTGGAAGGATTGTGAAAGCAGATGCGATTGTTGAGGTATGACGGGCCAGTTTTATGTAGAGCCTTGAAAGTGTGGGGAGTCTGAAATGCGCTTTTTTGCGTATGGGGAGCCAGTGGAACTCCTTTAGGTGCCTTTACAACATTGTGATGTGACGTGAGTACAGCTTGGGAGCTTGAGGGTGATTCTGGCTGTGGAGAGTGCTTCTGGCATTCACCACCCCCTGAGAGCAGGTCCATTAATACAAACAACAGAGACTGTGCCACCTGGTACACCGACTTCCTGTACTCTCGAAATTGGGTGGGAACACAGTCAAAGGCCTTGACGTTTCAGTCCTGTGATTGTATGTTGAAGGCTTCATCGGGACAATACACACCCTTTTCTGACTGGGACCATTAGTGTATATACACAAGAAATTATTCTAAAGTGAGACTGACTTGCAGAGATTCAGTTTTCCATACAACCTGTACTTCATCTGATTGTTTATTTATCTGCATAATTTACTAAATGTGTACATGAAATACACCTTAAAGTAAAGGAGATCCCCTATTAGTTTCTACCATCAAGCATTTATCTGTTTTCTTTCTTCAGATTAATCGTTACTACTTCAGCAGTTGCACACAAGTGATGAGCAATTAAAACACGGCATGGCGTGTTGACATTTGAATACTTTCTATTTTGACATTAATTTTCCAGCATAGCGGGGAGGATTTCCTTTTACTCAGTATCTCTTCAGGAGGGTGATACTTTATTTGATCTCTCAGTTTGACACTCATTCAATTTACTTTGTACTCTAGGCTTTTCTCACCACATGGGATTTTTTGCAATGACAGCTATGTGAATTATGCAGATTTAGATACTTATTAACTTACAATTTCATTCTAACGGTATGCATGGTAAAGGCATATGCATGGTAAAATCATGCGTGGTAAAGGCATAAGTAGTAAAGGCATTTGTTGTAGTGTCATACAACCCCCTGCAGATAATACTAGTAAGGCTAATACCAGCACAGCCATAGCCACCAAAATAAGAAGTACTGTGAGAGAAGGCAAAGCTTCTCACCTGAAAGATAGGATTAACAAGCATTGGCAAAGCCAATAGGTATCGCAATGGCTTTGCTTTCGGCAGTACTATGGGAATCACCCCCTCCCTCCTCACCCCCACCCCCAGGATGTGGGGGCGAATAGAAACAAACCTCCCTTACCTGTCCAGCGCAGATACCGCCCCTCTTCCCCAGCCAGTTACGGCTGTGCGAGTCACGGGTGAGCAAGGGAGGGTGGCGGGAAGAAAGACAACATGGACAACGAGGGAGAGGAGGGGAGCAAAGGAAATGGGGTGGAAAAAAAGACAACACGGACAATGGGGGCGGGGGGTGGGAGCAAAGGGAATAGGGGCAAAGGGAGGGGGTGGGAAAAAAGACAACACAGACAACGGGGAGGGGCGGGAGCAAAGGGAATACTGACAATGGGAGTGGTGGGAAGAATGACAACACAGACTACGGTGGAGGGGGGCGGGAGCAAAGGGAATGCGGACAACTGGAGGGGGGTGGAAATAAAGACAACACGGACAACGAGGAGGGGGCGGGCACAAAGGGAATAGGGACAAAATGAGGGGGCAGTAAAAAAGACAACACGGACAATGGGGGAGGGGGTCAGGAGCAAAGGGAATATTGACAATGGGAGGGGGCAGGAGCAAAGTGAACAAGGACAAAGGGAGGGGGGCAGGAGGAAAGTAAAAGATGACAGGAAATTTCTAAAGACTCTGAGGCAAAAGAAAAAGTAGTGCGGGTTCCAAAACATAATGGCCCGTATCGAAAGGATCCATGCAGCAGGGACAAACGCCAGGGCAGAAACAAAACAGACACAAGGCGGGACAAATGTAATCTATCCACGAACCTAAACTTTGGCATTTAGAAAGGCGGACCAAGTAACCACTCACAAGCGGTGGGCGTGTGGAGGGTGTCTTCTAATTTCCCAAATACATTACAGCATGCCTTGCAGAGCAGCCCATGCGCGCTGCCTCAAGGCTCAACCTAAAAACAGCTCGTTTCTCCTGCGGTGCTCCCTCACCCTCTTTCTTTTGAAGCAGCCAGTTTACAAATAGGCCTTTCTTTGGCTGATTGAGCTTCTTTCTTAGCAAAAGCAAGGGGAGGGACCAGGACAGCATGTCTAAATGGGCTATTTCAGAGAAAAGAAACTAAGACAATGCCGCAGGAGAATGGAGCCCTTTTTCACCCTGTCTTTCATCCCTGCAGCACTCCATATTGCCCACTGAACTTGCCTTTAAGTTGCTTGGGGGGCACTCCTCACCTAAGGACATGGTGCTGATAGCACAGACTGCTCCTTTTGCTGGCCTATAGAGTATATGTAGCCAGTAAATGGAGCATTCTTATTGGCTAAACCCCACCAAACTTACCATCAAGGGGGCCTCATCCATTTATGAGGCCCATTGCGCCGCCGGAACATCCCTGTTTGTGACGTTCCCTGGCGCAGGAGCCTGCTCCATATTTACAAGGCAGCATTAAGCCACTTTTTTTGGCTTAATGCTGCCTCATAAATATCGTTCTCTTTACTGCAGTTTTCTGCGTTAAAGGGGCGTGCAATGTGTGTTACTGGGGGCGTTCCCAGCAACATCCATGGCTTTTTGAAACTGCTCCAGATTTTTGAGAAATTGTAACTATGAGGCAGCACCAAAAACTTACGCCTCCCCAGAGAAGGTGTAAGGGAGGCACAACGAGGAGAAATATCTTTATTTCTCCTTGTTTTTCCTTTGTCTATGCGTGCTGCATTCTGAAGCGCACATATTAAGAGGAAAAAGCTTCTTGTGATTGTTTTTGTGCAGGAAGGTTTCCCTTCCTGCACAAAAATAATCATGCCTGCAATGGCGCAAGGCAGCCCATTGTGCGCTGGCGCAGGGAAAAGGGACAGGAATGTGCTGTAGCTGATGGATAAAGCTCATTCCTGCCCTTTTCTTTTGCCGCATAAATGTGGCCCAAGGTTGCTAATTGTAAAGCGCATGTTTACACACTTGGTTATCTTGCTGTTGAATAACAGATGTTTATTGTTATCCATCTTAATGGTACTTATTTCATTAACCTCGGAAGAATGAAAGGCTGAGTGGCCCACAGATTTGTACAGTGGATGTGTTAGTCAGCTAAGCAATAAAATGTGTCTCACACACACCATAGTCCGGCTAAAGAACAGTAATGAAGGCTCGAGGAACTTATGAGCAATTAAGTACATTCACTTCTCAAAGTGAGTGATGCGTTTGTGACAGAGAGGTGAGGTTTGTGCAAATGATATTGATGGACATCAGACATAGGCCAGTATCACAAAGAACTGCATACTCTGACAACCATTTTGGAAGGGTCAATGGAACTGGCGATAAGTAACATAAAATGTCACTGATATTTGACGGTATAATACAATGGCACGCAAAATGTATCAAAACTTTTCACCCTTAACAAGACTGCTCAGTGAAAAATGGTAGGCTTTGCGAGGATAATAAGCCACATCGTAACGAGTTAACATTTCTTTGTGACTCACAATACAAAACTGTGATTTTTTGAAAGCTCAAAATAAAAGGGGGTGGTAAAGAAGCGTACCCTATTAATTGCAAGTCACGAGGAAATACATAATAGCTTTATGAACAATCATGTGGTCTCAAAGCACCGAAAGGTTGCAGATGCCATTTCTCCACTTACAGGTATTTGGTTAGATAAAGCTTTCCATGAGGAATATCTTCCACTATGCAAAAGGTGGCAAAGGGCTTCAGGAGAACATGTCCTAAACTGCACCACTGCATGCTCCCTGTGATGTCCTTTGTATGACACTTTCTTTTGGCTGTACAACGCCTTTCAATGCAACCCAGTTAAGCAACTTGGGTTGCTTTAATGGTACTTGTAAATGGTCTACAGACCTTGCAGGCATCCATCACTGTTAACCAAAAGTTAAAATGCTGGTACAGTTAGGTATCAAAATAAGATAAAAACTAACATTTAAAAATGAAAATACACTGGAATTCACCAGGCATAGTTTACTGAGCTAACTTTAACTTGTGCCCTCGCCATGAACTGCCTATCACCTCACTTATTACATCACTTATGAAATGTTAAATGACAATATTGATGATATCACTGATGACATCTAAAATAATATCAGTGATGTCATCATAGAATACACCATATTCATATACAGCATAGAGATACTGAGTATACCTGTGTGGGTCCACAGCATGAAATTAGCGAAAGCCCTGGAGGCAAGCATGATTATGCATGTTCAAATGTATGTGGTATACTGTTTACGAATCATTAACGTTTGGGGTGAAAATATTACTCCCTGGTAAATATGGCATGTGTCCATGTTAAATAGTTGTAGTAGAGTTCTATAGACAAAATCTATGCAGTAAGGACGTTTATAAGGTGTGGATGTTCATTTCCAGAACTTTGCTGAAGATTTTGAGGCATTGTAGAATCTAGGGGTATCTCCACTTAGATGTGTTTTATCTCACACTGGTGTTGCAAGCAGTGCTCTAAGGTTGGATACCACTGTGCCTATCTCAGGAACGTTTGCAGTGTATTTTACTAATCTAAGGAAGGTTGTTCTTAGGATCTCACAAAAGGTGTATTTTCAGTGGAAAATGTATACCTGTCAACAACTCAACTTTGCGGGTCTAGTGAAGTCTTTAAGTGGGTAATACTATTAAGGTGAATATAAAATCGCCCATAGCTATACTGTGTTTAATTACTTAAAGGACAAAAATCCTACAGGATGGTGTCACAATTAATTTATGATGTCATCAGTGATGTCATCAATGATGTCATTTAACATGCCTTAAGGGATGTAATATCAACGATCATAAGGAGTGCATGGCGGGGCACAAGTTATAGTTAGCTTAGTGAAGTATAACAAATGAATTCCAGTGGATTTTTTTGTTTTCAAAAGTTAGGTTTTACCTTATTTCAATACTATATTCTGACTTTTATCCTTGGTTTTTTTACAGTAAATTTTTAGGGTTTTTTCACATCAAGTAAAATCTCTTTACCATACCTGACTATAACGTCACGTTTACCTTTGTTTTTTTCAGTGAATTTTTGCTTTTTTATCATATTCACCTAGCTCCCCGGCTGAGCACAACTTTTGGCTGTTTACGGCAGGGGTTTGGCCTCAGGGCCTGTCCTATGGCCAGGCGCCTCACCCTACTCTCCGTGAATAGCCAACACCCCGCTCCACAAGGTCAAAAGCCGTACGTGACACAGGTTTTGCCGCAGGACCTGCAGTAACCCTATGTGGGTGGCAAACCCCCATAGTGCACAGTGCGGGTACGGCTGCAGGGCCTGTCCTCAGGCCTTGCTTCCAACCCCTGTGGGCATTCAAACACTCCATCTCACTGCTCACTTATGAGCCCCATGTGTGGCGAGGGATAACCTCCCCACGCCTGCAGACAGCCAGCCCACTGCTGCGCATGGCTGAAGGCTGTGCATGGTGTGGTATTGTCCTGCATCCAACCCCCTCATCGCTGGGCAACCTACTTACACACACGTCTTCGGCGGTGTGCAGTGTGGAGTTCGCTGCCAGACATGGCCACAGGCCAGGGTCTGCCCCCAACTCCCCGTGTGCAGACAAGCCCCCGTCGCACAATGCCAAAGGCCATGCGTAGCAGGGGTTGACCGCAGGGCCTGGCCCTGCTCCAAGCCCCCCGTGGTTAGCCAACCCCCCCGTAGGTGGCCCACCTCCTGCAGACACTCACACCACATATTTACCATTTATATAGTTGCACTTAATGATTTTTGCTGCAGTTTACAGAGCAGGTATCAAAATGGGAAATAGCACAAGCAAACAGTATTAGCGCCCGTGTTATGAGTGTTACTACCTCTGTTTGGCATGAGTAGTTACCACCTGCATAGACCTGATGATAAGTGTCTGTACAAATACAGAGCACTGCATTTGCACCCAGTCAAACACTATGGCTGCGATCTAAATGGTCCCACAAGACTAACCCCATGCCAGGTCTGTTAATAACGAGGAAGGGAAAAGGGCAAACTAGATAGGCCGGCTGTTCATCTGTGCAATCTATTGTAAAATGTATTTTTATTTTCTTTCTTTATTTATAAGTTTGTAAATTGCACAATGTTACCTTTAGATTACTTCACAGCGCCATATGATATAAAGATGTACAGTTTGGTAGAGAGAATGCAATGTTTGGAGTCCAATCAGGTGGGAGAATGCCCTGTCCTATATTCTTTGATTTTGACCCCTGATCTTCACGGATTTAATTTATAGAGCAAGTCTGAATAGTTCCTCTTTAAGAGTTTCGGAATCACATGGGGGCATATTATCAAGCGGCAGCGATAATTATCGCTGACCTCTCTTAGCGTGGGGAATAGTATCGTCGGCTATCGCTGAAAATGATCGCCATGCTAGCGCTGTATTAACAACGCTTAGCGCAAAGGCGATAATTTTCCAGTGATAGCGGTGTTTTCCATGGAACATCGCTGGTTTTTCAGCGATGTTCCATGGAAAAACGGCGATAATCTTGTGAATAGGGCCTGTGGTCTTAGCCACACAATCCACCCCCCATGTTAGGTATGTCTTAGTCAGGAATTTAGCAGACGTTAAATTCCTGCGTTAAGGCATACTTAACGCGATTTAAAATATCGCTAACCCACGTTGTTAATATGGCGATACCTGGGTTAGCGATATTTCCCCATGTTGTTTTCACAGGCACGCCTCCTTTGCATCTCATTAGCGATGGGAGGCGTGCAGAAAACGGACGCTAATTCAAGGAATCACGCGCTAGCGTGTCCTTGTTAATTAGGCGATAAAATTATCGCCGCTTTTCGTCCGAAAACGGACGCTAAAGCGGCGATAATTCTTTAACGCCGTCTTGATAATATGCCCCAAGGTGACTGGGTTAGTCTCTCAAAGAGGGCGTTAGGGTCTCCGCACTCTGGGGCACTACACTTCTAGGGATCTATTTCCATGTTTCACCATCTTGAATGATTGTTGATGAATCGGCTGGGCTGGTTGTGGCCCGTTGTTTCTGGCTTCAGTAGAGTATAGAAGACGCTTCTTTAACAAGTAACAATCTACCTGTAAGTACCTCTTTTGTGTGCAGCTCAGCCTACTAAATTAGAAGCTTTTGCTTGACTGAATTGATATATGTATACCAAAATTTAATAGTAGGTATTCAAGACGAAAATGTGTGTATTTTGAGAACTCATAAGCTGATGTTTGGAGCAAAATCGTTGAATTTCCAAAATATATTTAAAGCTATGAGTGATAAATCATGTGCCACTGAGAAAATGTATTACTAATATTGTTACTTTGGTGCCAGGGGCCTTCCAGATATGTCTGTCTTGTACAGTCATTCCAAATTGATAAAACCTTTTTACATTACTGCTGGCAACTCTGCCTGATGCACTGTGATGCTCACTGCTGGTAATGTTGCCTGGGGTGGCCACTAATGTAATATTGTCTGATGTGCTCACTATTACAACACTGATAATATTAGGAGGTCGGGATACCTTTCATTGCACATAAGTAGCTCCTATTGCAGAAAGGGTTGAAGACCCCACTGTAGGACCAGTTTCTGTGTCTATATGGGTAATTGTTCTGTAGACCAAATCCCTAGTGATTCCAGTTCACGCCCGGAGGCCGCTCTGGGTGTTTGACGGTGTCAAGAGGGTGTGCACGTCTATGGAGCGCGTTGCATTTCTCGGGGGCAGAAAAGTGTCTGTCTGAAGAGAGGGCGCGCAGGCAGACAGCCAGGGGCTCGGTATGAAATGGAATACTTCGTTACCGAGGCGAGGAGAGGCGGGGCACTTCATCAGGCGCGCGCTCTCTTTCCTCGCGCTCGACAGGGTGCCCTGCAGAGCCCTAAGGGTGCAATAAGACATCCTAGGGCAGAAAATGAATAAATAACCAAATACAGTCAAAACAAGAAAATAAAGTGCTGTTTAAGGGAACCTATGTGGAGAACACTGTCATCTGTAATAGAATTACAATTTTTTCATGTTCAGGCCTCCATTAGCCTCTCGGCGGGAGGGAGGCCTGGAGAGATTGAAGAGGGGAAAGAAGCTGTTGGTTTATCTGATTAGGGCTGCGCTGAGGCCTTAAAAGCTTCTGGGTAAATGAAACCTGCCTGAAAGGATCTCTGGCAGCGGGAGGGGGAAGTCTGCTATGGGAACTGAAATGCTCCCATGGCCCTGGGCCCTCCCCACTGGTTCTTCTTGCAAGTGCATTGCCTCTGCATGCATGATGACACTCTGGGAGGGCTGGAGGGGTGTGGTGGCTCACTGATTTGAGATTACAAAACGTAACAATTTATCTTTGTAGGAGATGAAATAATAAGAGCATCCTCATTTTCCTTCTAGTCTCTCATCTTTATCACAGAAAAAACCGTAATCGTTTGGAATCTCTGAATTTTTTTTCTTAAACTCATCCCCTTTGGATAAAACAGAGCGCCACTTCCGGCTGTTTCCTTCCGGAAACCGATCACTTTGTGCTCAGTCTGCTTGGGGCGGTTAAGTATTTGGTCCCGGTTCTGTGCTTCTGTCCTGTGCCTCTGTTCTGTGCTTGTGCCTCCAAGCTCCCTATGGGTCCAGTGGCATGGCTTTTAAAGTGAAGGGCTCCCTAAGCCAGGCAGAACCCACCATTCTAGTCAGGGTAAGGGAGTTACGCACCCAAGATAACCCCTGCTCACCCCCTTGGTAGCGTGGCACGAGCAGTCAGGCTTATCCCAGAGGCAATGTGTAAAGCGTTGGCGCAACACACACCAGTGACACAATAAACACACCACAAAAGAGAATCCACACCAGGTTATATAAAAATATTTCATATTTTGTATATAAACACATAGACCACAATCACATAAATCACTTTGCCAACTAGGCAAATGTCATAATCCTCACATTTAGTGTGTTAAAGTAAACACTTATAAGTTTGAACACGTTATAAAATCATCTTCATTGTACATAATCTGCAGCTCCTGAAATGATACTTGTTATCCTATCATTGCAAGGTATGAACGACATAAATCATAACATATGGGCACAAGAATGCAAATCAGACTAGGAGAAAACACATGCCATCCTAACCACATGAACATCATAAAATATCCCCATTGGAATACAGGTGGTGGCGCACATGCACACCTATTATGGGTTATACGGTCATTTTGGCCAACTGTAGGCCACAGGAGCTTCTGCGCGCCCACTACAGTTAATCTGATAACTCCCATAGTCACCAGAAACCTCGATCAACAAAACGGGGTCATCCGTCGAGGACACTCCCCGCAATTTTCAGCAATGAGTGCCCTCAAATGTAAAATCAATGGGGAGACCTCAATGGGTCCCCGTGTGTAGAGTGCAGCAGATGGTGATCGTACGGGTGGCTGCTTCACCCAGAATGCCCGAAAGCAATGGGGAGACCTTACCGGGTCCCCCTACCTGGAGCAGCACAAGGCAGCTGCCTGCGTCCCTGAGGCACAGCTACCACAAGGAAGGCTGCCTTGTGATTTCAGGGCCATTCACGGCAGCCCCACAACTCCCATGGCTGCTCTACAAGAGCTCCTCTCGTTTCACTGGTGCGGGCCTGGAATCGGGCTACTGGAGCAGAGGTGTGTCTCCGGCCTGCCACTCCGCTCAAACCCCCAGGTGCACAGCTGCTGTCCCTCACGGCGGCTGCGATGATGACTCCGCACTTCTCCTCCAGCAATGGCCTCGGTCCCTGGAACCTGCATGGAGGTGGTTTGACTGTCCACAAGCGGCAGCAAGTAAATGTTGACTACTAGTCACCTATGCTACCCATTTACTACTATCTACCTCTTTTTGTACTGAATGGCGAATACCGAATGTATGTATACTACCTCAACCATCTAATGTTTAATAACTGTATATTGTAGAGACCTAGTTATTTGGCTGATGCCCGGTGGAACTACCTGATAGCTATAGAGGAGATGGGCTGTGGGCTTCCCCTCGGCCGTCAGCTACCCAGCCGGTCCTTGGGCAGACTTTCCCTTCATCTCGCCTTTCGTATACTCCTCCTACCCCTTTACCCTACCCCTAACCCTTCTTATCTCCTTTGACCTTGTTCTCAATGATCTTTACATGTTTTTTTGCTTGCAACTATTTAACATGTAACTGCATAAATTTGTGTAACTTTGTGGAACCTCATGTAAAGCGCTCTGATACCTCCGGGTCTAGCCAGCGCTATATAAAACTCTTCAAATAAAATAAATAAAATGGGCAGGCAGGGTTGGGCTGGGCTCCCTCCTCGGCCTACACAGCGGATGGCCCGACAACACAGGGATGCCCTTAGTGTTCTTGCGGGTGCCAAACCGTGGGGCTCGTCAGTCCTCAGCCTTCCGTCTCGGATCACTCTTGCCGCGGTTACTGGGCAACGTGGAGAAAACCTGCTTGGAGTTTATTTATCTTGGTCACGGCCCACACCTACATGGCGCATTCAACGCGACACGCTGGTGCCATGGCTCACCTTTCAACACGGCAGACGCTGGTGCTGCAGCTCAACTTTCAACATGGCACACGCTGGTGCTGTGGCTCTGTTCCCAACACGGCACACACCTCCTCAGTGCCTCAGGTGCTGCTGTGGGAGGAAGAATAGCAGATCTGGTTAATCCTCAAAATGAGGGCGGGGAAGACTTTGATGTCCTTGAGTCTTTTACAACAGGAGGCCAGGACACACAAGACCATGGAGATCTTCTCAAGCAGGATACCACCACAGGGTAAAAAGAGTCAGCCATTTTCCTCTGCCCACAGACAGAAACAGCAACTGTTGGCCAACCCACCCCTCACACAACAGAAAGGGTAGCGCTCCTCACACAGCTCTTCAGCTCTTCCTCTTGGCAGGGACCTCTTGTTTCCAGAAGTGATCTAAAGTCCTGAGGTTTAAGGTCCAATAATAACACCCCATTTTCTCATTTTAGTCTTTGTTTCAGAGTCCCTGAGCTCAGTACAAACCAGTTAGGTCCTCCCTGGTTCAGCTTGACTACAGCGTTTGGAGACAACATTGTGCAAAGGAGACACAGCCTATTGAGGTGCTAGTGAGAAACTCCTCCCACCACTCTAAATGCAGAAAGGTCTATTCAGCCTGGCTAGGAGTCACCCAGGAAAGGCAGGACAGACCTCAACTCCCCTTGTGACTGTCTAGAGTGAATGCACATCCCCAGCTCTTGTCACTCCCAAACCAGATGGTAATTACACAAACAGGCAGATGCACACAGAATGGTAAAGCAAGAAAATGCCCGCTTTCTGAAAGTGGCATTTTCAAACACACAATTTAAAAAACAACTTTACTAAAAGGTGTGTTATTAAATTCTGAGTTCAGAGAGCCTAAACTCAATTTCTCTATCTTGTCCCAATGGAAAGTTAAACTTGTAAGATGTTACCAAGCAGCTCCCATGTTAGCCTATGGGACAGACAGCCTTTCAATAGTGAAAAACAAAATTGGCTGTATTTCACTATCAGAACATGTAAAACACACCAGCACATGTCCTGCCTTTCACATACACTGCACCCTGCCCACAGTGGTAGGTTGAGCCTACCTCAGGGGTGCCTTACATGTAAGAAAAGGGAAGGTTAGGGCCTGCCAAGTGGGTACACTTGCTAGGTCAACGAGGCAGTTCAAAACTGCATGCTCAGACACTGCAGTGGCAGGGGTGAGACACATTTACAGGGCTACTCCTGTGGGGGTAATTGTAGGCTATACTACCCATGGGTCAAATATTTCATCTCCCTCCTGTGTCTAGGCTTTTGGGCTACCTCCCCTCTGTGTGTTATTTTACTGCAGTGTGTTGGTTGGTTTTTCAATCTGCGTTAATGTACTTGGGGACTGGGAGTGACAAATCTGCTTTGTGTGCTGGGGGAGTCTGATACAGGGGAAATCCAGCCACCAGATCAGTAAACCAGCAGGAAAGCCCATATGTATACCTGCAGTTCATTACTGCTTTGTGCTCCACTAAACAATGTAGACCATCGCAGCAACTTGGGATTTTTTGCCTTTCATTGCCATCAACCAATTGAGTGTTTTGTTATCTGTCTGAGCCACAAACGTAGTACTAAACAGATATGGTTGCGACTTTCTTAAAGCATTCTTTCTCAGTGGCTGCCTAGTTCTGCTCTATGCATAGTAACCTACTACTAATAATGACCACCAGATGCTCGCCCCCATCGTCATCAATTTGGACCAGTACCACTCCAACTCTCTTTTAGAAGCATCCGTCTATACTATGAAGAGTTGACTTTAGTCCAGGGCCTTCGGTATAAGTGCATTGCATAGTGATCTCTTTAGGTCTTCAAAAACTCACTCTTGAGTCCGAATACCTTTTTTGGGTTGCTTCTTGTATGGCAAAGCAGTCAAATCGCTCATTATGTCCCATAGTTAAGTGAAAAGGTTATCTAGTAAATGGTGAGTCCTAGAAAGTCTCTGACTATTTACTGGATAGTGGGCACCATTCACTTAAACACTGACTGAATCTTAGCATTCAAAAGACAAATCTTACCCATTTAATGCTCAAAGTGGACTACAGTAGACTGCTCTGCCTGGCACTTGGTTGCCTTGATGGTTAGTTTTGCTCCTCATACCCTTTTATCCTGAAATACATCTTTTCTAGGTGCATCAGATGTCCTCCAATGAATTGCCAAACACCTTCATATCATTTAGGTGGGCAACACAGAACTCTTTTAGCCCTTTGGGAACATAGTTCACTAGGTAATGGAAAGTGAAAGTGGAAAGTTTTTCAACCCAAAGGGAATTACCTTAAACTGGAATAACCACTCTGGTGTAGAATATGTCCTCTTCTAGGTAGAATTTGTGGTCTTCTAGGTGCTAAAGTAATCTGCCAGTAGCCACTAGTCAGATTGAAGGTGCTCAAGTACTTTGCAGCACTCAGCCAGTCAATAATGTCTTCTGCTCTGGGGATCGGATATTCATCTATATTGTTGAGGGACTGGTTGTTCACGCAAATGCACAGAATTGTAGAACCTTGCTTGCACATCAACAACACTGAGTTGGTCCAAGGACTACAAGATCTCTCAATCCCAAGTCAAACATCTTGGTTACCTCTGTTATAATGTCCTCTTTGACACGATCAAGCATGCAATAGGTCTTGCTTTTGATAGGAAAACTTGATAGACAGCCTATATCCAGTGTCAATTTAATGCACACAGAAAGTTGTCAACACTCAAGTCAGCGAAGAAAGATGGGAAAATATTCCCAGTACCTCAGGCGCCAATTCAGGGGCAAGCTGTACCCCTTCCACAAATCCATCCTTCATGTCACTATTCAGTAAGTCAGAAGGAAGCTCAGTATCTTACTTAACATCTTCTGCTATAGCCACAATGTTTACAGTGTAACCTCTCCAGAGACAAGGCTTATACCTGGTCACATGGAACACACTCCTGCATTCCCTTGTGGCACCTGTGCTCACCAAGTAATTTGCATCGGAAACCTTCTGCACTACCCTGTATGGCTCAATAAAGCTTGTATGTCCTATAAAGGTCTGGTCAACTGGGATTCAGCACCAACAATTCCCAGTCTGTGTCGATTTCTGGTCATATCATTCCTTCATCGGCTCCTTGCTAGCCTGAAGGTTTTCTTCGCTTGAATTAAATAACATATTCCCACACACTCTTCTGAGGAGCTTCAGAAGTTCCTTTCCTCATTCTCTGAGTCAGGTGAGTGGGCCATGCACCAGGTACCCAAACAGAAGTTTAAAGGGATTGAAACACACTCCCTTTGGTGGAATCTTCCTGTAAACGAATAAGAGACGTTTCTGGAGAAGGTCCCACTTCTTCCTGAGGTTCATTTGTAGAGTCCCCATAATGCTCTTACGGCCCTTGCATTGGCCTTGTAGATGGTAGGAACTGGAGAATTGATAAGTCACACCAGCCTTTCCTTCCAGATCTCCCTCATGTAAGGGATAAAAGTGGTTCCTTGGTCAGAAATCAGTCTTTGGGAATTCAGCTCTAGAAAAGATGCCTAGAACAGCCCTAGCTACCACCTTTGCATGATTACTCCTCAGCGGTACTGCCTCTGGATACCGGTTGGCACGATCCAAAACAAACAAGATTTACTTGTTGGCTAATGGTGAGGGGGGAGCAAATGAAGCAACTTTATCTATTCCCACCTGCTCAAATTGAACACCTCCAACTAGCAAAGGCACAAAGGTGCCTTGGTCTTACCTACTGCCTTACCACTCAATTGGTAAGTAGGACAAGTTCTACAGAATCTCTCTGAGTCACTGCACATGCCTGGTCAGTATAGTAGAGGGTCTAACCTATCCTTGCTCTTTCTAATGCCAATTGTCTTGCCAAGGGCATTGTGGGCCAGTGACAACAGAAAGTTCATGTGCACTAGTGGAACCACTAGTCTCTTTCTAGTACCTGGATCAATATTCTAAGGCTCACTATAAAGCAGCCAATCTTTCCAGCCAACATAATGCCCATGCTACTTCTGAAGTTATAGAAGTGCAGGTCACTCGGCTTGTACCTAATGGAATTCCTCCTAGGTAGGTCCCCCAGCAGCTAGCAACTCCTACAGCCCTGTCAGTGACCCAGACTCCAACACCATTTCTGTTTTGGGTATTCAACATCCTCTCAGTCTGGAGTAGAAATAGTGAATGCCATGTCTAGTGCCGTCTTACTTGTTCTGTTCGAGGCAAATCCAGAATGGTCACAGTCTCCTCCTCAGAATGATGTGCAGCCTGTGCTGTGGTCAGCACAGCTGGAATGGTCCAAGCCCTGTAGGCTTCTGGTCCTGGTATTAAACCAGGGGCAATCAAATCATTACCCAAGAGATATCACACACCTTACGTCTCTCTCATCCCTACAGCAGCCATGGCTGCCTTGCTTTGATCTGTATCTCAACTTGGGCGATTGGAAATTCCATGTCCTCACCACTGGCTACCATGCCTGTGCCATTGTCACCAGGGAGAATCTCCCCTGGTAAGAGGTACTTCCTCTCAACCACAGTTCTGTACGTTCCTCTATCTCTCAGGGCAGGAACCTTCCTCCCATTGATACTTGACTCTAAAACAAACCCCATGGTGTTTGTGCTTTAAGGTATTTGGGCTCCTCTCTCAGCCACTTATAGCCACTGAGCTGAGTGCATCAGGGCCCTTTCTGGTCCCTTTACCCACAGTCAACACTCTTGCTATCATGGGTACAGGCGATTCAGTGTCTTTGATTTTCACCTTGTAATGACCATTATTGTGACACATAAAACTAGTCATCACTTTGTTATTGGAAGACCCTTCCTGTCCTCACATCTCATTGTGTTGTTCCTGACTTGGAACTCAATTCTCTTTTTGCTAGTGTCCTCCCTTGGCACCTTGGGAATTGCCCAGACCTTATCCTCTAGTTTGGAACCAGTCGGTTGAGACTTGTTCTCTCCATTTGTCTTAGAGTCATGCTGCACCAGCTCTTTGCTAACTCTATTATCTAACCACTTGTCAGCCAAAGCAGTAACTTTCTCTTGGCCATTCTCTGTTAGATACAATAGATATTTCCTAATTGTGGAAGAAAACTCATCCTTGAGTCTCTAAGTCATGATCAACTGGTTATGGGTATGAAAATCCTTGGCCTCCAGCCCTCTCATCCACTCATTACTGTCACACAATATGCCATGAATTTAGGTTTCAAAGGGAACACCATCTGCTCTCTTGCTGTCTTCAAACCTTTTGAGGTGTTGAGCTGCCTTCCGCTCATGCCATCCAATAAGAGCTTTCTTGTTTTGCTCATAATTAATTTGCTCAGCCACAAATGCCCTTCCAATGACTGCCATACCTTCTATGGGTGAAGTAGCTGCCTTAGACACATCATTCAAACACTGACCTCTACAAATAATCTCAAAACTCACAAACCAATCCAAAATATCTTGTCCTTTCACATAAATTTGCGCAAGTTTGCTTTTGTCAGATGTAGCTGTTTCTACTGCCATCTTGATCTTCTCTTTCACTATTATCTTGCTCTCCAATTCTCTCTCCTTTTACTGTTTAAGCTCTCTTTTTTCCTCTTCATAAGCCCCTTCTTCCTGTCTCTCCATTCTCCTTTCCTCTTCTTCCTTGTGAGCTAATCTCAGCTTCTTGCTCTGGCATTCTCCTCTTCCTCAGCTGTAGCTTTCTTGAGAGCCAACTGCAAGGTCAGGGTTTCAACTAGACTTAACTTTCCCAAGGGAGTGCCGTGGGGAAACAGTAGAAAGGAAATTTGGGATACACATGAGGTGTGTGCTAGAAATTGTGTTTCTGGCTGGCAGAGGTATGCACCCTGTCTAAGCAGGAACCACAATTCTAGTCAGGGTAAGTCACAAACACACCATAAATTAGCTTTTGCTCACCCCCTAGTAGCTTAGCACAGAGCACAGAGTAGTCAGGCTTAACTTAAGAGGCAATGTGTAAAGTATTTGTGCAACACTTCAAACAGTAAAACAGTGAAAACACCATACAAAAAGATACCACACCTGTTAAGAACAATAGAGATTAAAGTTAATGAACAAACCAAGACCAAAATGACAAACATCCAATAAGTAGACCCGGACTTATGAATTTTTGAAGAGTGCTTAAAAGCTTAAAGCGCCAATCTGGGCTATCTCGTCGCACTAGATCAGGTCAGAACCAGAAGTTCAGACCCACTGCGATGGAGCACGAGTCGGAAACAGGGACCAGCCTTGGCCTACTGCAAAGCTCCTTGGTTGCGTTGTTGTCGAAGATGAGATGTGTGGTGCAGGAGAGGCGATGCATTGTCGTTGAAGATGAGATGCTGGGTGCAGGTGAGACGATGCATCATCGTTGATCCACCAATGAAGGAGATGCTTCAGTTCCGAGCAGTGCAATGACAATGCATCAGAGTCAATCCTCGCATTGGTGGAGATGCATCCACAGCGGTGGTTGTGCGCCCATTACGAGTTCTTAGCGTCAACAGATATGTATGGTTTCTGCTGGAGCAGCACTTCAAACCCTCTTCCAAGGGTCCAAGACTTGGTTGGCACCACTTGGCAGGGCAGACTCACAGATGCCAGGTGCTGCAGCAAGTGAGTTGGAAGTCTTTTGTGTCTCTGAGTCTTTAATCAGGAGGCAAGCCAGCAAGCCCTTGTAGTCACTGTGGTCCTGGGTTCAAGTGATGTGGGTCCAATCCTTCTCACCCAGGCAAGGAGGACAGTAGGCAGCAGGTCAGCACAGCAAGAAAGCAGTTCTCCCAGAGCAGCAGTCCACCAGAGTGGCAGTCCTTCAGCAGCTCAGTGGTCCTTCTTCCTGGCATAGTATCCACAGGTCCAGAAGTGGTCTGAAGTGATGGTATCTGAGGTCCAGTATTTATACCCAGTTGAGTCTTTGAAGTATGGGAGAGTTCAAAGAGATGCCTTTGATGTGCACAGAGTCCCTGCCCTTCCTTCCCTGGCTCCAAGCTCACTGCAGGTATGCAGCCGTTTGTTTGGAGACAGGACACAGCCTATTCAGGTGTCTCCAGTTCCTCTCTCCCATCCTGCCCAGGATGGCCCATCAGGATGTGAATGGCCCATTAGGATGTGGATGGCCCATCAAGTCACACTTAACCTCCCTTAGTGTGTGGCTTTCTAGAAGGAATGCACAAAGCCCAGCTGTCACCCACCCCAGATGTATATTCAGAGACAGGCAGCAGGCACCAAATGGCTAAAGTAAGATAATACCAACTTTCTAAAAGTGGCATTTTCAGAATTGAGATTTAAAATCCGGCTTCATGATGAGGTGTGATTTTAAATTGTGATTCCAGAGACACCAAACTTGAGGGTCCAATCTCTTCCCAATTGGAAAATGTAATAAAGTAATCCCAATCTTATCGTATGGGAGAGACAGGCATTGCAGTAGTGAAAAACGAATTTAAGAGTTTTCACTACTAGGACATGTAAAACTTAAAAGTATATGTCCTACTTTTTAAGTACACTGCACCCTGTTATGTTATGTTAAATCGACTTGATATAGCGCGCAACTCACCCTAGGGCATCTCGGCGCTGTTTGCGGGTCAAAGACAGAAATACGCGCCGGTGTTATTAGAATAGGTGCGCTTTCAGTTGTTTCCAGAATTTACAGTAACGGATGTGGAGAGGGAGCTTGTTCCAGTACATGGGAGCGAGATAGGAGAAAGCCTTACAGCCGCTGCGTGTTAAACGGATGCGGGGGGTCCACAGCAGGGCTTTCGAGCTGGATCTTGGATTGCGGCAGGGGGCATACGCTTTTATTCTTTTTTGCAGATAAAGTGGACCTTTTCCCTTTAAGGCGTTATATGTGAGGCAACAGATTTTGAAATATGCGTGTTTCCTCACCGGCAGCCAGTATAGTTCTTTCAGCAACGGCGCCGAAGAGGTGCCCGCCGGACAGTTGAGCACAAGCCTTGCAGCAGTGTTTTGAACAACTTGAAGCTTAGAAATAAGTGTTTCACTGACATCGGCCAACAGGGCATTGCCATAGTCCAATCTGCTTATTACTAAGGCCTGAACCAGCGTTCTTTGGGTGGTGGTAAGAAGGTAAGGGAAGATTCTACGTAGAAGGCATAGATAGTGGTGGCAAGAGCCAGTGGTGGCCAGGATGTGATCTCTCATGGTTAGGGCTTGGTCCAGTTTTATCCCCAGATTTTTTACTGCATGATTGGGTGCAGGGGAGGCGCCGAGTCGCTGCAGCCACCAGTCATCAGTCCAGATGGCAGGGGCTTTGCCGAACATCATAATTTCGGTCTTATTAGCATTCAGCTGGAGATAGTTCTTATTCATCCAGTCTGAGATGGCTAACATGCCTGAGGAGAACCGTTCTTTTTCCGCCTCCAGGTCCTGGCCAGGTGTGAACAACAGCTGAGTATCGTTCGCGTAAGAGATTAGAACAAAGCCAAAACGCTCTGCGATCTCCGCCAATGGGGCCATGTATTAAACAAGGAAGGACTCAGACATGAGCCCTGCGGCACGCCCTTATGTAGGATTGTTTTGGGTGAAGAATAAGGACTCATGATGACAGTTTGGTATCTGTCATTCAGAAAATGTTGGAGCCATTTTAGTGCCAGACCCTGAATGCCAATTTCTTGTAGCCTCTCCGTCAGCCTCCTATGCGAGATGGTATCAAAGGCTGAGGAGAGGTCCAATAATACACCCTGCCCTTGGGCTGTCCAGGGCCTACCTTAGGGGTGACTTATATGTATTAAAAAGGAAGGTTTGGGCATGGCAAGAGTGTTAACTTGCCAGGTCGACATGACAGTTTGAAACTGTATATACATGCTCTGCAACGGCAGGCCTGAGGCATATTGGATGCTTAAGTGGGTGACAGAATAGGTGCTGCACTAGTAGCATTTAATTTAATTTACAGGACCTGGGCACATGTAGTGCACTTTACTAGGGACTTATTAGTAAATTAAATATGGCAATTGTGGATAAGCTAATGTTGTCATGTTTTAAACAGAGAGCACATGCACTTTAGCAGTGATAAAGTGCCCAGAGATCTAAAGTCAGCATAAATGAAGTGAGCAAACAGGAGGTCTGAATACAAAAGGTCAGGGGAAACTATACCAAAGATGGCAGGTTTAACATGAATGTGTTTGGAGAAAACCCACAGTATGGGACTAAGAGAGGCTGATACCACAGGGAGGGATCTGGGTTCCTATTATGGTACCGTTTCCGGAGTCTTTCACAGTTTCCTCCCTCTGCTCCAGTTTCTCCAACTGGCCTCTAATACAATTCACAAGGACCTCCAAGTCCTTTTTCCTGGGTGCCTTTTAACTCTATCCTAACACAGATCCGTCAACTGATCTAAGGACAGAGTGTCAAGGTTTACTCCAACTAACCATGTTATCTGTCATTTTACTGAGCAGGTTTTAAGGTGTGCAAATTGAACTTATTGCTCTGTTGTTGAAAGTTGGATCTGGCTTTTGCAGGATCACACACCACTTGCCACCAATTGTCAGCCGCCTGCCTGGGGCCATAGGCTACTGAGCCTCAGTTGTAGGAGTTGGGGTCATTTGCCTCTGTCCCAGGGTCTAAGGGCTACCATGGGCATACTTCTCAGTTACAGCTGTGAGATCAGCTGCACTTCTTGGCACAGGGCTGAAGTCGGATGAAGTCGCCCGTCGTGACACAGTGGCAAAGTTGGCTACAGATCCTCGATTCTGGCATGGAACCACAATTCTTGAGATACTGATGCCCACCATTCTCCTCCATCTTCCCTCTCCAATAGCACTGTGGTCTCACAGATTCTAGCTCTTAATGAACAATCACACCTCCTGCAGAGTTGGCAGGTTCTTTCCTTTTCTCAGCAGGGAGGCTGTCTTGTAGGTGCTTCAGATCCGATGAAAAGTTTCTTCTAGCAAGGCATGATTTCGGGTGCTATCCTCTCACCTCTAGGAAGCTGGTTGTCAGGCAGACACCAGCTTGGGTTTCACAGCAGTCCTCTGTGCACTATGGCGAGCACATCCTTTCTTGGTTAAAGAGAACTTGTAACTGGAACAATAAATGGGTCACAACTTTCAGAACTGATTTAGGTTTGTTCTTTTTTCAAGTGTCTTTCCCAAGCTGCTATCCAGACACAGCCTTTGTGTAGGATAATCCTTCTCACCTGCCTCTGGTCAGGAGCCCCCACAACAGAGGCACAGCGAGATGTGTGTTTCCTGCATCTGGCTATCATCAGTCACATTGAACTGTGACTAAGGGAAAGACAAAAGACTGACCTCACCTAAACAGTCCTTTTTGCCCTGAACAAGTGAGACTGCTGTCCCACCCAGAGATCACCCCCACCATCTACCAACTTTTGGTGCTGAAGCAAAATAGCCTAATCACATTTCTATATAAGTCTTATCTCCTTTCTCTCCACTTCAGTGTCTAGGTCTCCTCACTCCTCCTTCAGGAATGTCAGCAATACACTTCCAGTAGAAGTGTATTGCTGACATTCTTGTGCACAGGAACAGGCCAGGGAATTCCAAAATGGATCCCACAAGCCTCTCTTATTCTGGTTCACTCATACACTATTAGACCTGTGCATGGGGCAGCACGTGTGCTGATGGTCCTTCGTACTAGGTCTGGCTCATGAGATACCTCTGGCAGGACATCTGGGGCAGGACAAGACCTATGACAGGCTGGTCACCCTCTTGTATTGGCACCAGAAGAGGACAGTGTCAGATGCTTTCTTTACGACTTGTCTCACCTGCCGGGCCAGTAGGAAGACAGGGAAGAATCTCAAGGCTACCCTGACTCCTATGCCTGTCATTGGTACCCTCTTTGAGAGAGTGGGAATTGACATTGTTGGGTCCTTGGACCCCAAAACTGCCGTCGGCAACAGGTTTATCCTGGTTTTGGTGGACCATGCCACATGGGACCTCTGAGGACCATATTTGCACCTGCAGTGGCTAGGGCCTTGATGGGGATTTTTACCCAAGTGGGTTTCCCCAAGGAAGCGGTGTCAGACAAAGGCACCAATTCCATGTCCGCATACATGAAGTCAATGTGGAAGGATGTGAGGAAACCTTCAGGTTCTCCATATCTTACCACCCCCAGACTAATGGGCTTGTTAAGAGGTTCAACAAGACCCTCAAGGGCATGATTATGGGACTACCAGATCCCATGAGGTAGAAGTGGGACGTCCTCTTGCCCTTTATACCCGTTTCATAACGGGAATTTTGAACTCCTCTATGGTCACCCTTTAAGGGGACCTCTCAGTTTGGCGAAGGAGGGTTGGGAGCAAGCTCATAAGAAACCTCCTCAGGATGGTTAGCTGCATGCTAGCCCTCTGCAACTAAATGCAGAATTTCTGTAGGAAAGCTTCCAAGAACTTAAAAGCTAGCCAGGTGGGGAAGCAATGGCATGGCCAGCAATGGCAATGGCATGACCAGAAAACCAATCTGGTTGAGTTTCAGCCTCGCCAGAAGGTATGGGTGATGGAGTCAGTTGAGCACGGGGCCCTCCAAGATGGTTGGACCTTGACCTATGGGGTGTTTGAGAGTGAGGGGGTGGCCACCTATCTGGTGGATGTCAAGACACCAGAAACTGTCTACAGGTTCTCCAGCTCAGTCACCTGAAGTCACACTATGAAAGTTCTGAGATCACCATGTTGTTGGTGACAGATGATTAAGGAGAGGAGGAAAGTGAAGCTCTCTTCGATTTCCTGATATCCAGAGAGAAAGATGGGTCAGTAGAGGATGTCAACCTCTCCCCTACTGTGAACCTAGAGCAGCAGAGGGACTGTTGCCAGATATTGGAACAGTTTGCTTTGTTGTTCTCACTTACGTCTGGGTTTAAACACTTGTGTTCCCACGATATTGACACTGGTGACAGTCCTTCTGTCAAAAACAAAATCTACAGACTGTCAGACAAGGTGAGAGCCAGCATAAAGAGGAGGTTTCCAAGGTGCTAGAGTAGGGAGTGATTGAGCACTACAGGCGTCCCTTGTCCAGCCCAGTGGTGCTGGTTCCAAAGGCTGCCCCACCAGCACAACACTGGAACTCTGGTTCTGTATGGACCACAGGGGGCTCAGTTTAGTCACAAAGACTGATGCCCCGAAATGATGAGCTCATTGATTGGTTGGGGGCTGTCAAATTACTGAGTACCTTAGACTTGACTTCAGGGTACTGGAAGATTACCCTAACTGTGAGGGCTAAGGAGAAGTCAGCATTTTCCACACTAGAGGGCCAATCCCAATTCAAGGTAAAATTCTTTGGCCTTCAAAATGCCCCTGTCATCTTCCAGAAGCTGGTGAACCAGGATTTGGCTGGAATGGAGGACTTAAGCACTGCAAGAGGCAGTTCTGACTAGCAAGGCCAGTAAGTGCTAGATATGGCACGGTTCTGTGGTGTACTTGGGACCCCTGGTGGACAGGGATAAGGTGTAGCCCTCCAGGCCAAAACAGAAAGCCTGGGAGCCCCCCAAAATGTAGACAGATGTCAGGGCATTCATGGCCCTTACTGGTTACTACAGGAGGTTTGTCAAGGGTTATGGCACTATTGTTGCCCCCCCTGACTGAGTTGACTTCGAAGAAGCAGCCAAGAAATGTGATCTGGACAGAGGCCTGGCAGAAAGCCTTTGACTCCCTCAAACAGGCCATATGTACAACCCCTCTACTCAAGGCCCCTGATTTTTTCAAGGAATTTATTGTGCAAATTGATACCTCAGAGCATGGCTAGGGGCCGTATTGCTATTGCCGTAGTTAAATGAGGAGGGCCTAAACCTACCTGTAGCCTTTATTAGCAGGAGGTTACTTCCCTGGCAGCAGAGATGGAGTGCTATTGAGAGAGAAGCCTTTGCTGTGGTTTGGGTGCTAATGAAGCTGAGACCATACCTGTTCAGGACAAACTTCCAGGTTCAGAGAGACCACAGGCTCCTCAGATGGCTGATGCAAATGAGTGGTGAGAATCTCAAACTGTTGAGGTGGTCCATCTCCCTACAGGGAATAGACGTTATGGTGGAAAACTCTCCGGGGTCAGACCACTCCAATGCTGATGGTCTCTCCACATTTTTCCACCATAGTGATAAGAACTCCGAGGAGGTTGAGTGTTTCTCCCCACTTTCAGCTGGGGGGACAAGTGTTAGACCTGTCACCCTAAGGGCGGTGTTTCCCCCAAACCTTTTGCCTTCATCCCTCTTATTTTGCTGATCTCATTTCTGCTGGCTTTAGGACCCTGTGCACTTTACCACTGCTGCCCAGTGCTAAAGGTCAAGCACTCACTCCTTGAAACATGGTAGCATTGGCTTATTCCCAATTGGCATATTTAATTTACTTATAAGTCCCTAGTAAAGTAGTACTACATGTATGTTGGGCCTGTAAATAAAATGTTCCTAATGGGCATGCAGCACTTATTGTGCCACCCACATAAGTAACTCTTTCAAACATCTCTCAAGCCTGCCATGCAGCCAGTGTGTGCAGCTTTAAACCACCTTTTCGACCTGACAAAATAAACCTTTTCTGAACTGGGGCGGCATCTCGCCCCAACCAAACGCACAGCTAAATTACGCCTTTGTGGCGGTCATATAATTATTCCACATTACTCCATGTAATTATTTTGATCCAAACATTTCAATCACTTTTTCAACTTTCTCCAATGTTCTATACATCCACACGTGGAATGGAATGCCAATTTTCTGTTTTCTTACGTTAAAGGTGGGCCATCCGAACCTCTTCCCAAAAACACGAATGACGCAAATTCATCCAAGACAGTGTTTTATTTATGTAAAAACCCAATGCATTTCGCGACGGAATTGCCCTTCATCAGGGGTCACTATAATAACAAACAAAACAATAACTATTATCACTTCAGACCATGATTAAACGTAAAATAACATCACTAATCAGAAATCAATATTTGTTTTATCTAAATCTTCATTACGAAGTGCTATGCATGTCTACCCCCATAGAAAATCACTCCAGCATTAATCTGCAACTTAGAACCTATAAGCCCTGCATTCAACGTGAACTGTTCCCCAAGTATATTTAATTTAACACCCTTTCATACCCACGGGCCAATACTACCATCTGGTTTTATAAGCAGTGATTAGACAGATCATTCCTCATGGAGCTCATACTCTTTTTTCTGATCTACTCAAGGTGCTTTTTCTCTTTTCCTTACACACACCAGTCTGCTCACACTTTCTGACGCCCTCGTATAACCTTCCTATTATCCTCGCATGAACCCCATTTTATGTTGTTTATAACCTCGCTCTCTTACTTTCACTTACACACATCACACCACTATATTGTATTATACTGCTCTCTCCCCACTTAACTCACTCCATGCATTCCCCGTATCTTTCAACCACTCCTTCAATTCAACATCCTGTTTAAACGCTGCAAATATTTTACACATTTCTTATTTCCTCTATTCAGCAACTAATACTCCTATATCACTTCGAACCTTCTACAACGTTCCATACCTGCCATAAATGTTAAAAACGGCCCACATCAAATAAACCTTTTGCCAGACCCAAACCTTCCTTTTTAATACATATAAATAACATCTAGGGTAGGCTCTAAACAGCCCACAGGATATGGTGTAATACATTTAAAAAGTAGGACATGCAATTTTAAGTTTTACGTGTCCTGGTAGTGAAAAACTCTGAAATTTGTTTTTCACTATTGCAAGACCTACTTCTCCCATAGGATAACATTGGAGTTACGTTATTACATTTAATAAGCTGTAACTTCCAAATGGGAACAGGTAATCAGTTCTTGTTTGGTGTCTTTGCAATTGCAATGAAAAGTACTCTTTTATGGTGAAGTCAGATTTTTAAATTGTATTTTTGAAAATGCCACTTTTAGAAAGTTGCCATTTTTCTAGCTTAGTCATTTAGTTCCTGCAGTCTGTCTCTGGGTCACATGACTGGGTGTAGCTGACAGTTGGGGTTTGTGTATTCCTCTTAGACAGCTACACACAATAGATAGCTTAGGTGTGCCTGGATGGGCCATCACTGGCAGAATGGGAGGGCGGAACTGGGCACAGCCCTCCTTACACTTGAATAGGCTGTGTCCTGCCTCCACACAAAGGGCTGCATATTCTCTTTAGTTAGTTTGGAGCCAGGGCAGGGGAGGCAGGAAACCTATGCACTTCAAAGGGAAACCTTTAGAAGCTTCTCCAATTTCAAAGGAGGCACCTGGTATAAATATTGGACCTCAGACACCAACTCTTAAGTACACTTTTGGACCTGTGGACTCTGCCAGGAAGGACTGCTATGCTGCTGAAAGAAGTGCCACTCTGCGGGACTGCTGCTCTGAAGGACTGAAGCCCTGCTGTGCTGACATGCAGCCTGCTGCCCTCTTGCCTGGGTGAGAACGACTGAGCCTGCATCTGATGAACGCAGGGCATCAGAGTGACTCCAAAGGCTAGTTGGCTGACCACCAGACTAGAGCCTCAGGGACAGAAGGCTCCAACAACCTTGAACCCAGCACCTGGACTTTGCCATCTGTGAGTCCTACCCTGCCAGGTGGTGCCACCTCAATCCTGGACCCTTGAAAGTGGACCTGAAGGTGCTCTGCCAGCCAATCTGTAGATCCAGCAGAAGTGACGCATGTCCTCTGCTGTGCTGCGTAACCCCAAGCAGAACCAATGCATTGCCTCTGCTGCGTGGACTTTACCGACAGTCTCCGATCAATCTTCGATGCAGGTCCTCACATCGCAAGCCTCTCGTGGATGGATCTTTGACGACCACGCAGGACCTCGCATCACAGCCCCTCAGCTCCTCAGAACCAATGCATTGCCTTGGCTGCACAACACATTCTCACACTGGACTTCGCATCACAAGCCCTCATCGATGGGATCCTCGACGATGATGCAGGATCTCGCACCGCAGTCCTGCAGCTTCTCGCTACTAGTGCATCACCTCGACAGCGTGACGCATCCTCTACATGGGACTCCGCAACCGGAATTGAAGGTACTCTTTTCAGGGGGCCTAACTGGGTCCACCGCATTCAGCCTGAACTTGTGACTTTGTCCAGGTCTAGCTCGACCAGATATCCATAACTGGCGCTTTTGCTTTTTGGTGCTATTTTAAATACAATATTTAAAATTCATAGCTCTCGTTCTAATGACTGGATATTTGTTGTTTTGGTTTTGTTTTATTTATAACAATTTACTCTATTTTCCTAAATTGGTGTGGGATTTTTCTTGTCACATACTCACAGTCAGGCAAATAGGGAGTAGAACACAACTGTGCACTATGCAGGGGACATTCTTGTTCCAATAGACGCCCTGTCTGAAAGTTGCAGGTTCAAGCCCTGCTCTCATGAGGGCCCTGATCTGCATAACTATTCACTATTTAAATATTCTGTCACCTGATGTTCTGATCAGTGACACTTGGCAATATGGTGACGGGCTTAAGCCCCTGTGTAGATGTAGCTGGATGCCTACCTGATGCAAGTCTAGACTGTCCCAGGGAAGGTGTGTACTGGCCAGATGCCTGCTGATTTATAGCGGTGATGTGTGCCACCATTCATTTCCACCACAGATTGCAGTTGTATTCAGACATGTGGCTGTGTTGAGCCATATCCCTTGGCTGGGACAGCTCACTTTGCTGTGTTCACAATAATCCTATTTGATTGTCATTGTGGTTCACTCCAATTTTGGTGTTATGCTAGACCATGAGATTTCTTCTTGGCCAGGTCTTGTTATCTGTTCCTTGGGATTTGAGTTTGGGCCTTTTTGGTGCCAAACAGTGCATGTTTCTTTGTCAACCTCTTTTTCTGATGTTTACTCACACTTTTTTGATGTAGCCTTGTTTTGGTTACTGCTTGGCTAGGGTACTCCGCTCCCAGTCCTTGAAGCCAGATTTTATCTTCTTTCAGGTCTGTGATTCTGGGATTGTTTGTACGCCTTTGTGCTTGATCTGGGTACACCCTCCTCTGGTCATGGTTGAGAGCCTCCATGTGATTCTATTGGTCTGCTGTCTAAGCCCACCATGGTGCTCACCTTGCAGTTCCAGAAAGGATGTTTGCTTTTTTGGAATCTGCAATGTGCAGCCTGAAGGTTTGCTCTTCAGATGTGCAGGTGCTTCCTGGGCTTGTAGACCATGTTTTTCTACCTTTCTTAACTTTGGTGGCATGGTGGAGAATTGTTGTGCTAGCAATACTTTCAAAGAACAGGGAATGAGTTGTGGTCGACGGAAAAAGAAATAAGGGGCTAACTACTTTCCAGTAACTGTCAATACTCTAAAGTTCCTCATTGTGACAGTCTTGCACCTTGCCCAAACATACTCTAGATTGCAGGGGCAGCTCCTCCGTTGTAGCGGAGGAGCGTCGCCCCACTTAAAATTCCCCCTCAAAGCCCAGAGATGAAAAATAAAATGGTAGTTCATTACCATTTTATTTTTCGTCCCCTGTCCTGAGCCGAGCGTCAGGACGGGGCTAGGGCTGCTGCTGACTGACAGCAGCAAGGAGGAGGGTGGGCTGTCTAAGGCATTATTTAAAGTGCCCATGTCTTTTTGGCTGGCCGTCTTGCGATGGCCAGCCACACATGCGCACTTTAAACCTCTCAACCCAGCTGTCTTAAGACAGCTGGGTTGAGAGTAAGTGTAGGCCTCCAGTGCGCTGTGGAGTACCGAGTGAGGCTGCCCCCTCCAATCAGGGTGCTGCTCACATGCAGCATGTGAGCAGAGCCAGGATTGGGCAAGGAAATTCCAGCATCCAATTCCTGCAAAGAAGAGACCTGGAACAAGGACATCGCATTAGGTAAGTTTTATTTTTTATTATTTTTTCAAAATAATATTTTGCACACGCGCGCCCCCGCCTCACCCTCTCCGTATATGCCAGCCACCACTGCTAGATTGTCTTGCTGCCATGCAGGAAGAGAAAAGGGGCTTGTCGCCCACTTAGAAAGGGGAGGGGTTCGTGAAGAAGGAACGTTTTTTGAGATCGCAGGGGATGAATTTTCTTTTCTAGGTGAGAGTTGCCCGTAGAGAGTAAGGACTGTGATCAGGAGTTATCAGAATTGGATTAATGAAGATTACAAATAACTTATCAGAATATTCCTGTGGGTCCCAGTACAGCCAGAATTCTAATGATCCCAAAATGACTCCAGTGCAAAGCTGGGGTCAGAGGAACCCTGTAAACCCAGACCAGAGTTACTTGATCCTTGTACTAAAAATGGTATTGTTTATTAGTCAATGATGACCGAGACTGTCCCTTTCTACCAAAAGACATGTTTCTTCACGTACAGTGTTGACTAATGTTATTGACTGTCTCCAGCACTATTTCAAGAATCTCCTAACTGAAAGGGGGGCTGGCACTACAATTTGGATAAAGACTACTACTGTTTGAGTATGTATTATAGGCTGCAGCAGGGCTTAATTCATACTCATGGTTGGCAGGGGTGGGCACCGGGACTTATTTTTCAGCGTTAGACTTTGGAAAAGCAGGGATGAAAAAGAACCCACAAGAGACCGGAAGTGCAGGATGGTGGAAGAAAGAACTATGAGGACGAATCAAGACTAGTGAGCCTTGATATTCGACAACCTCGGCATTCGGCCGCAGTGGGTTCCTGGAATAAATTTTAGGTTATTACATTTATTTTATGTCTTTATTTGTTATTATGCACTCCAGCAACCCAAGAGAAATATATGTGCTAGAGATGCACTACAAATAGCCTAATGGGACCAAAGTGGGTGACAAGAGCATCTCTGAGAAAGCTGTAAACCCCAAGCTCATATTACACAGATAGAGAGAAGCTAGCACTATTTCGATTGGGTTATTCGGTGAATTTCTTCCCCAACAAAGTCCTGCGAAAAATATCTAAAAAGCATGCATTCTGCAGCGCATTTTATAAATCTACTGACTAAGAATCTACAGATATCGCTGGCAGCCCAGAAGAAAGTCGATCAGTTTCTGCCACAAAACTGGGGGGCATTTTTCCTCCACAGCAGCAAACACTTTCATAAATGGTGTGCAACAGTGGATACACATAAATTACATTTTCATGTCACAAGAGAAGCAGTGCTTATCTGATATGATGTGTTCCATAGGTACTGTTGCTGTTCCAATCATAATTCAATCGCATTTCCTGCATGAGAAAAAAAAATATGATTTTATTTGCTGCTGATATATGAAGTTGCCCCTCAATATTATCCTGCGTTGCAAACCTGAATCCAGCTACATTTTGTAGCCAATCATGGCTGTCGCATGTATCATCATGGCTTAGTGTTCCAGTGGGGTTTCTCAAACAGGGAAGTGCTGTTCAGCGTGCCATGGCTCTTGTGCTGGTTGTTGTTCATTATACCACAGCCACTTACTAGGCCAGTTTCACTTGTTAGGTGTCACACCGCCTTTGAGGTATATCCCTATTATGGTGCAAACTACAAAGAGCATAGCATTGAGGCAAAAAGCAGACACATTCAATTTGCACACCTCAGAACACTGATAAGCATACACAATTAGCATGTTGTCCCCCATTCTGAGGTCGGTAGCCAGTGGCATAGGTAGCGGAGCGGGCGGTCCGCCCCGGGTGGCACTTTTTTGGGGGCGGCGGCGGCGGCATGCACAAGGCAAGTTTCCTTTTTAGGTCTCGCCTACGCAGCGCGCATGCGCTGCATAGGAGAGACCTTTAGAAATCGGCACAGCTTTCCCTGCAAAAACGTGCACGCGTTGCATTGCTTCCAATGGCAACGCGTGCACGTCTGGCGATTCACTTGCGGGAGCGAGCAGCTGGCGCCATATGTTAATTATCGCGCCTTGCCGCTCGCTCCCGCAAGGGAATCGCGCTGGCCCCCTCCTTTCGCCCCTCCCTCTGCTGACGCGCGAGGCGCGCGCTTGTGCTTGTTTTCCTTTCTTCTTTTCCCGTGTTTGAGTCAATAGCTTTTACTGCCTATTTTTTTTTTTGTGTTTTTTATGAAACGTGGTCTGGTATTCCTCATACCTGCCTCGTAAATTCTCCACCATTTAAAGAGGCTTCTCTCTCTAACCCATTGGGCCGTACAGTGTGTCCTACTAGTGTCTGAAACCCAAGCCATCCAATCTGAGGAGGGGACGAGGCCGAGTCACGTTGAAGGCGTCTCATTTCTACCAGTTGCATTTACGGTAGTTATGGAGGCGGGGTCTAGTAAATGCCACTAGCCAATGACATGCGGGCGCGAGAAAATTCAAGCGCACTGCTTCGTAGTGCTTCCGCTGTCTTGAGTTTTCCGTCGTTGCTGCACGCGACGAAAGGGGATCCGTTGCTGTGAAAGTTGCAGAGGTGGCTTGACAAGGTGAGGAAGGGGTTGCGATACGATTTTCTATGGTCGCTTTCCGTTCGTTTCCGCTACACTCTTTCATAAAAGGGTACGACTGAGGTATCAAACCTAAATGTCCTCTTGTGGCCAGGAGACTTCGAACTGACGCCTTCAAAGCGACTAAGAAAAGTCGGGAAATTTAGGCATCGCATAGGTTCTAGAGGTGCTGTTTACATTAGAGCAGTCCATGTGACGTCCCTTTGTGTTCCGTATTTCCCCATGCCACCATTGCCTGCACAATTGATTAATACACTGCTCCAAATCACAATTGACTCACATTGTTTGCTAAGACTTCTGTGTTTTTTTAAGATCCTATTTTATGTTTTTGAAAATCTGCATGAAGTTTGATTCATTCGGATGTTTAGATGGGGTTAAAATATAGGTGCTGCACACGTACATGTTGATGTAAGACACCAGCGTATGCATGTGATGTATTTCCCGTGATACAGCAGTGGCTGAAGACGCCCATATTTACTGTGTGAATGCGCGGATGAATTTGCCTTGGAACCGTAGTGTGTATGCTGAATGTGGTTAGGGTGAAGTTTTGTATTGCACCGATCTCGTCTGATCTGCTTAAGTTACAAAGCCATTGGCAGTATTTTGCATCATCAAAAATCTGCCCGTTGGTAATGGAATGTGGACGTCACTTACGTTACAGAAGTTATCAGATATTACTGGACGTGCTGATTAGAACCTTTGACATGGTTATACAACGTGCAATAACCCATATATCACTCCCCTTTGTTAGCAGAAAAGGGCACTTTATTAAGACAGGTTTGTAGTATGACTTCATAACATTACAAAAAACATTATCAACCAGATCTCACTTGTACATTAAATTCCTGTCAATTCCCTCTTCCTTCATCTCCCAACTTGTTAAGATTGCAATTACAAAAAAACCCATACGCTTCTATCTCTTTCGTTTCGTCTTCCATTCCAGCCTTTTCCTTCCATTCACCAGACTCCGTCACACCCCATCAATCCCCCCCCATGTGAACTCACCTAGTGTTCCAAAGCCCCAAACTTACTCTTTCCCTTCCTTGAGTTCCCCCTCCCCAGGTGAATATATGCCTGTACCAGGCTCTACATTTCCCCCCTCCCGCCCAAACTACAGCCACTTTTGTGCTACACACTGTCTTCCTGTCTTACCGTGGCAACAAGATTTTATTCTCTTAACTGGAAAGATCCTTCTGCTAGATACTGAAACTTTACCTGCCGACTTGGAGCCTATGACTAACTGACGTCATAACATTACAGTAAACATCATTAACCGAACCTTACTAATACGTTAAATTCCTGTAATTCCCCCTCCCTTAAATTCCCAACTTGTGAACATTGCAATAACAAAACCCGCCATACGCTTCCACCTTTTTCCTTTCTTCTTCCACAGACACTCTCTCACAGACACTCTCGCACAGACACTCTCGCACAGACACTCTCGCACAGACACTCTCGCACAGACTCTCTCGCACAGACTCTCTCGCACAGACTCTCTCTGACTCCTCTCTCTCTCTGACTCCTCTCTCTCTCTGACTCCTCTCTCTCTCTGACTCCTCTCTCTCAAACTCTTGGCCTTCTTGGTCATATATAAGGTAACAAAAATGCTTCTGGCACTTTTTTATTACAACTTTTCAGCATGCTGCACAGCAGCCACACTTGTCTACAGCACAGCTTAAACACATTGGCAAAGTCAATAGCTCTACCTAAACACTTATAAGGCCCCAAAGGCGAGACCTATTGGCTATGCCAATGCTTGTTTTTAAATGTATTCTCCCTCATCGTCGTCTGTCGCCTCCCCCCTCTCATCGTCGTCTGTTGCCTCCGCCGCTCGTCGCCTGTCACCTCCCCTCCCCCAACCCCCACCCTGCTCCTACCTGCACCGGCCCTCACTGGACGGCAAACTAAGGGATCGCCCCGGGCGGCAAAAGCTCTAGCTACGCCACTGCCTGAAGCTCAGAATAGTGCACAGATTTCGCATTTGGTTAATACTATACGCTGTGGCATTAATATTTACTCAGAGCACAATTTGTGCCTGCGATTACACCAGACTTGAGACATGGGCTGTTGTGCCAAAGGACTGCTCTTTGCGCAAGAATGTGTTCTGTTGTGCCACGGTTTTTGCTGGGTGCATTAAGGGTGTTCCTAATGTGCGAGCAATACTGCTCAAGTGCCAGGGCCATTTCTCATATCTGGGGCCATGTTGATGTGCTTGTACTGCTTCTCATGTATGAAACTGGTTCTCCCCAGGTGTATGTGAAATTTGTGTAATTTGCTTTTGTGTTATTACGTCAAATTCCGAAAAATTACACAAAACTGGTATTTAGGGCTACACTTTAGTGCTAAATGCTCCCAAAATAACTTAAAAAAATAAGTGCTGTGAACAGTAGCCACTTGCGGTCTGGTTGTTTACATTTCTCCTGTACTCTATGCTGAAATTCTGCTGCAGCGCAATTATGCCACATAGCAAAATGGTGTAAATTAAGGAACTTTGAGTAACAAGTGTAATGCGAAATGTGCAAAATTCACAACATTATACAAGAGTACGCTGGCATAACTGACATTTCTCCTGGGTCTAGTTCTTATACAGTAGGACTTGCACTAATTGTGGTTGAAGGGCTACCTAATGTGGCACAGCTGGTGGAGAGAATACTTATTTTACAGGGCCCCTAGTTACAACCAGCGGCGTCACTAGGGTTGGTGTCACCCAGTGCGGTAACTCAGTAACTCATGGTGTCACCCCCTCACGACTTACCCCATGACACCATCACATGGGGTGACACCTTTCCCAAATGAGACTATTTAGTAAATAGTCTCATTTGGGAAAGGTGTCACCCCATGTGATGGTGTCACCCGGTGCGGTCCGTACCCCCCCCCGCACTCCCCTAGTGACGCCACTGGTTACAACTGAGTGCAGATGTCTAAGATGGAACCTCTTCATGGTGTTAGGAAAGCATTTCAGCACAGCTGGAAAAGAAATATAAATGAGTGTCAGGCAGCTCTTTTACCTAAATAGGGCGTTGTTTGGTTCATGTGACCACTTCTGGAGAGGATCGCCACCAGAGGCGTAGAGACGTTTATTGAAAGAGTAAAAGGGGTCATATTCCCAGAGGGCTGTCATACAGAGCAGCAAGTCTTTCTCCTTGTCTGCTGTCGTTCCTCATTTCTTCCTCTTCTGCTGCCCATGGCACTCTACAGGTGGTGCACCCACACTCTTGTAGAGTGGCAGCCATTCTCCTGTACCTTACAGTGCTCCAGCTACCACCATGCAGTCCATCATGTGTGCCTAGAACTGCTAATGATGAAAAACTGACACTGCATGGAACATTCAAGCCCAAGTGCTCTCAATCATGTACCTTCCAAAGCAGCAACTCCCCAACCTGGACACCAAAGCACTATTTACCCACCCCTTTTTCTTGGTCTGGCCCATTAAGAGGGTGTTTCCTTTTAGTGACCTGCTCCCTCGCCCTCTTCACAGCAGTGCTCAGGTCCTCAAGGTTATGACAGGACCTGGGTACCTTGCAGGTTTCTCATACTGGTGTAATTGTGTCTGCTATGCTTGTTTCACTTCACAGCCATTGTGTGTCAAAGACTGCCTGTACAACAAAAGGCGAGCAGAAGGAGAACTCTAAAGCTCTTCACCAGCCTGAGGATGGGTACATCTATGCTAGAGTCACTCCAAACCCATAAGGCTTCAAACTCCACCTTGAGCTTCCGAGGCTAGACGCGGATTCAGAAGAGAATCCTCCAGGACCACCCCAGCTACGGTGACTATTGAACATGGGTGCTCAGGAGTGACCAGGGCAGCAGGCAGAAGGCTTCCAAAACTTTCTCTTTGCCTTAAACATATAGGGCCCTATTTATGAGAAACTAATGCTGCGCGGTGCCGCAAGTCATTTTGCCGCAATGCGTTAGTTTCGAAGCACAGGGATGCAACATATTTACAACAATATGTTGCATCTCTCTGCTTTTCCCTGCGCTGGCGCACAAACTGCTGCCATGCGCCAGCTCAGGCACCCTTACACTATGGTGCAAGGATGCCGACGTTGTGGAGAGATTGATTTTGTGCAGGAAGGAGCACCTTCCTGCACAATACCAATCCATTGAGGTGATTTACTCTTCCAATGTGTGCTGTTTTTATTTATTTAGAGTGTTTTATAAAGCGCGCACATGACCCAGGGGTATCAGAGCGCTGTACATAGGGTTGAATGAAAGAAGATGAAAGAGATATCACAATTAATTCAATTAAGTCCATTAATATTCAATTAGTCTTCATTGTTCTAGCAACTTCGTGGAGGGTATTTGCTGCTGCTCTGAAACTATTCAGATCCATGTACCCAGAGGAGCAGTGTTCGATGGTTCTTCTGTAAACGATGTGCCTCTGACCAATCTAGAAGTTGCTGACATTGAGATGTCCCTTGTGCCCTGTCTCTCCGAAAGTCTATGCCAGGAATCTATTCATTAGGATCTTTTTTACCTCTTTTTTGTAGAAGTGGGTCGATTAATTTGAGCGTACCTTAGGTGGTAAGGCAGAATGCTGTAGAATGCAGCACGAATTGAAAGAGGAAAAAAACAAGGAGAAATGAAATCATTTCTCCTCGTTGCGCCTCGCTACGCCACACCTGGGGGGGGGTCGTAGAATTCTGACGCATTTCCAGGTTTACAATTGCTCATAAATCTGGAAATGCATCAGTGGATATGGGTGTTTTGTGGGAACACCCACAGCAACACCCATGTCACACCCCTAACACGCAAAGTGTTGAATGAAAAGGGGCAATATTTACAAGCACACCTAAAGCCACGCAGGGTGGCTTTACGTGTGCTTGTAAATATCATGCAGCAGGTTGCGTTGCCGGTGCGTCACGCAACGTGACGCACCGGCAGCGCAAGAGGCTTGTAAATAAGCTCCATAGACTTTCAACTTTACAAAAACAGGTGTATCTTACAACTCACTGAAGATAAACCTGCATTTGTTCTGAAGTGTAGACTGATGGGGTATTTTCTGAAAATCCCTTCGCAAACAGACGTCACATACAAGTGTGTAAAGAAAAAAAAATTCATAGTGTATGGAATTCACAAAAAATCCCCCAGATAATGTTTTCATAGTGTGGCGTTTGTGTATTTTGTGTATACATGTAAAACACTACTTTCTAAGAAAGTTTACATGTTTAACTTAACTTTGAGATCTTTCTTCACCCACCTTCAAATATTTTACCCAAAGTTGTCCTTTCTTCTTCCATCACTTCTCCTTGGTACTCCTACTCACACTTTCTGCAAACATTATGAGTGAACCTTCCACTTGTTGTTTGTGTGCAGATACGTTTGAGAAGGTACTTAAAAAATCTTTGTAAAACCCAGTGTGTGCGCGCAGCTTATTTGTGTAGGATTTTCCTAGCCACTCCTTGACATACCGCTGAGAATACGCACAAATGACACTAAAGAGGCAACAGTTTAAAGTGTTAGTTATGAACATGGGACTTACACACTCATATTTCACAGACTTAGGTCAGTTTTGAACTTTCAAAATGCTGTGTAACCTGGGCAAGTATAAATTACTCGCATTTATAGACGTCTGAAATTCTGAATTTCTTTCTTAGTAAATCACGCCCTTGATGCTGATGCCCCCATGAGAAAAAAAAGTTGGCCTTGGCATCCCGAAATGGCTGCGCTTCTAGGGGCATATTATTCAGGGCTCTATCGCCACTTTAGCGAGACTTTTTCCCGCTAAAGCGGCGATAATTCTAACGCCCTATTAGCAAGCTGTCGCTAACTGCTGTTAGCGACAGCTTCTAGGCGATAGCGACCGGGTTGGGTGCCGCTTTGCATGCCAGCGATATTTATCGCTAATGGCATGCAAAGTAGGCGTTCCCAACCTAAAAGCGACTGGAAACAGTCGCTAAGCTCGCTATCGCCTATTAGCGAGGCAGGGGAGGTGATTAACGAACCAGCGCTAAACACGTTTAGCGCTGGTTTGTTAACGCCTGGTCCAGACCTGACTTAGCCATGTAATCCAATGGGAGGTGGATTACATGGCTAAATCCCCTCGCCCTATCGCCAAGCTAACACTGGTCACAGTGTGAATATCGCTTGTTTTCAAGCGATATTCACACTGTTCTCCAGGGTTTCTATCTCTTTGGAGATAAGCGTTGCTGATAGCACGCTATCTCCGCGATAGAAACCTGCGATAGCCGGTGATAATTATCCTAGCGCTAATGTTTTCATGCAAATAGTAGGTAAAATACAAAATATCTCCATTCTTTGTTAAACGTGATACATATATGGTGCTTTATATTTCAGGCCGTATTACCTCAAGATATACCTTTATCCCCAATTCCATCCTGTGTGCAGAGTAGCAACTTTGACTCCAAATTCAGGAATTGGTATAATTGAGTCGCAATTTCAAGTGTGTCTGGGGCAACCAGCCTTGGATCGTTCCAAGCATTCTCTAAATGAAGGCCAGTTAGAAGATGTGTGACATATGTCAGCCAGTTACTTCCACCCATGCTATCTCATCTTGCCATCTCTGCCACAGACTTTAGGTATACAGCTGCACTGGGTTTCTATGCAGCCTTATCCAGTACAGCATTGGTTTTAATGCAGCCATATCCGAAATTATGGTTAACCCTAGTTCCAGGTATAGGGTCTGTAATAGGGTTCTTGGACCCACACTTATCATGGCCATTAAAAAGTTGTTTTCTGTTACTTGCACCTCATTCAGCTGGCTATACCCCCATAATTCAGCATCATTTATTTTTTTCAACACGTCTTTTTATTGAGGTTTCTTCAACAGGTACACAACATGAAAGTGGCAAAACATGTAAGGCACACAGTGGTAGTGGTCATACACGTATCAATGGGAAATCTCTATGGATTCCCCTAACCTGGGTGATGGGGAATGGTGTGTTAAAAGGTCAGGGGGGTCTCGTAGGCGGCTAGGGGAGAGGGGCAGGGGTGGCGGGGTGCAGAGCGGGATAAGTTGGGATGTGAGGAAGGTCAAAAGAGCGTCTTCAATATCTGAGAGGATCACAGAGCTGAAAGGAGGGGAGAAAGCCCTATGGGAGGAGGAGGGACAGCGAGAGCAAGCAGCAATCCTTAAGAGGATGGGGTGTCGGAGTCTGAGAAAACCCCCACTGAGCAGAGGTTGGGGTGGATGGGGGACTTCCAGTGGGATATGATAATGTTCTTAGCCAATAAGAGAGCCAGGTCAAGATAGCGGGTAGCAGCCCTGCGTTGTACGGTCTGGGATAATACCAAGGCACCCACTTCCCAGGTGGAAAGATTCAGGATGCCCGCGAGGTGTTCCAGCTGTGTAAGGACAGATGGCCAACAAGTGTTTAAATGTATACAGTCCCATAAGATATACTTCAGCTCAGCTCCTAGGGTGCTACGTCTGGGGCAAGAGGCAGGGGCGCCAGGAAAGACACGTGCAAACTGTTTGGGGGAGAAATACGCACGGTGAAGGATGTAAAACTGGATACGTTTGAGGCGGACATTGCAAAACACCCTCCGCTGGCATGCCAGCTCCCTCTCCCACTCCCTATCTAGAAGTGGTCTGCCGAACTTCTCCTCCCAAACTCTTGCAAGGGCTAAGGAGAATTCTGTGTCTGAGTAAGGATGGCCTTAGTAAGCCAGGTGATTAATCTATGGCCAGCACCCATAGTGTGGAGTGTTTGCAGGAGCTGGTGCATGTCTGGTTCAGGGGCCCATGCCCCCCATGTTTCTACCAATACCTTCCTCAGGGAAGCATAAAGGAGAATCTGGCCCTCAGGGAGTGCATATTCTTCCACCAGGGCCTCGAACGGCAGCAGGCACCCTTTCACATGAAGATCACCCATACAGGAGATACCAGCTTCCTCCCACCATCGGAGGTGGCCACTGGCTACTCTCGGGAGAAGAGGCAAGTCTGGGGGCGGTCTCACACTCAGGAGTGGAGGAGGTGAAGGAGGAGTGTCCTCGACAGGGGGGGACTTGTCATCCCAGTGTCCTCCAAGTAGTGGCTCACCAACCAGCAAGAGAGCCACTGCAATTGGGCCGCCAAGTAATAGTGTTCGAAGTTGTGCACCCCGAGGCCACCCCGAGGCCACACCTCTCCAGGGGGAGCTGAAGATTCACAAGGGCCACCAGAAGGGCATGAAGATCCTGAAATAAGGAGCGAGGGAGGGAAAGGGGGAGGCTTACAAAATAATGGAGGAGGCAGGGAGGGATGATTACCTTGGGGATCGTCACCCGGCCAGCCACCAACAGGGGAAGTGACACCCAGAAGGGTATTGACGAGCGAAACGAGGCAACTGCAGCCACCACATTACCATCTATTCCCTATTCCTTATTCCCCAGGTATCTAACAGAGGAGGGCTCCCACTGGATTCGCTCCCACCCCCAATGGAAAGAACCCTTGGCTCCATCCCCAGCACCAGCGGGAATAAACAGTATTTATCCCAACTGACCGATAGTCCTGACATACAGCTGAAGTCCGCCAGTAACAGAGCAACCCCGGTTAAGTTCGAGTCGATGTCCCGCAAATATAGCAGGACATCGTCTGCATACAGGGAGGCCAGAGAGAGGTATACCCCATTCTATTCCCTCCGCTCGCACTTGAGAAGCCAATAGTTCCATAGCCATGGTAAACAGCAAGGGCAAAAGAGGGCAGCCCTGCCAGGTGCTACGCCGATCGCGAAGGATCCTGATAAAGACCCTCCAAAGTGGCTCCTAGCTCTGAGGGGGGTATATAGAAGCTGAATGTGCTTGGTGATGTAAGGACCAAGATCAGACTTCCTCAGGACCGCAAAAAGATAACCCCAGATGAGGGAATCAAAGCCCTTACGGATGTCCAACATGTGCTGGAGGCCAGTGGTCCTGTACCACCTCCATGACCCGGAATAGCCAGTGGACACATAATGAGGTGCTCTTCCCTGGTATAAATCTGTTTTGATCACTATGGATAAAGCACAGGACTGACTGTAGCCTGAGGGCCAGTATCCGGCCCCATACTTTGTAGTCCACGTTTAGGATGGCGAAAGGGTGGTATGATGTCAGATCCAACGTGTCTTTGCCCTGTTAGAGCAACAAAGCTATGGAGGCATTGCACATCGTGGCTAGGGGGGCCCTCGTGCTCTGGGAGGCCGGTTTGTCCAAGGTGACTTCCCAAACGCCAGAGCAGTGAGTGCCGCTTGTATCTCCTGGACTGCTAGGGGGGCATCCAGGTCCACCCGCTCAATTGGGGTAAGCCTGAAGAGCTGCACGGAGTCCAGGAACCCCCTAGGACTGGAGGTTGGGTCTCCGGCGCAGGGCTGTAAAGATTGGAGTAGTAGGCCGTAAAGGCCTTATGTAACTCCTGCTGAGAGCAGAGGAAGCTGCCGTCCGAAGTGTGAAGCTCAAGCACCAGCACCTGTTTGGTGTTCGTGTTAGCCAGCCATGCCAACAGCTTGCCCAATCTGTCACCCTCAGCATCTGTCCTGGCAGTGTAGGATGCAAAATCTAAACAACAAAAATGTTCTAACAGCGGGGGTCCCATCTCCCAGTTTGGGGTCATTGTGGGCGGGAGGAGAGGGTCCTCAGACGCTTGCCACTCTGCGTCGATATAATCGCACTCAACTGCCTCCAACTCACGAATGATCACGGGTCAGTCCCCACCCACTGCCTGTATGCTTTTGCCATGGATCACAACCCTGATGGTCTCCTACTCCACGGTCGGGTAAGATGCCGTGCCCTCATTATGGTAAAAGAAATCCTGGATGTCAGTGGCAAGTGCATCCCACGGGGGATCCTCAAGGACCATGGGGGAGAGCCACCACATTAGTATCAGGGAGGAGATTCGGCTTCAATGGAGCCCCGCACCAGTGGGCTATGAGCAGACAACTCCCTGCCAAGGGAGTCCTGAGCAGTAATAAAGGGGCAAAGGGATCAAGAGCAAACTATGCGATCCAGCCACACATAAACCCTATGGATAGGGGGAAAAAGGATTAGAGTTGGGCACCCTGGTTATGGTGCTGCCAGACGTCGGAGAGCTCCCATTGCTGCAGCCAGGCCTGCAACCTCATTGTGTTAGCAACCGGGAGAGTTGAGGGCAGCAGAGGATGGGAGAGGTTCAGCACAGGATCTAGGAGTGTGTTCATGTCACCACCGATCAGCCATGGCAAGTGGGCCCACTGACACAGAAAAAGAGAAAGATGATGCCGGAATCTGGGATGGTCGGTGTTGGAAGCATATATACAGCCTAACAGGACATGGTTACCATTCAGGAGGATGTATCTGCCCTCCGGGTCAATCTCCTGGTGAAGCACCTTAAGTGGGGTCCCCTCCCGCACACAGACAGGAGCCCCCCTCGAATTGACCGAGAAATTAGTAGAGAATACTTGCCCCTCCATCTTTTCGTAGTTAGACCCCCTCCTCCCTGGTGATGTGACACTCCTGCAGCAAAGCTATGTCAATGCCCTTTCACTTAATGAAGGTGTTTATGCATGCCACAGATGTTCCAAGAGAGAACATTATACTTCTGGGGTGTCATGGGATCCCCTGATGGTCCGCCCCCCTTCCCATTTCCCACCGGGAGCCAACAGTAGAAAGGAGATGTGGAAACGGGGAGGGGTAATGGGGGACTCCCCTGGGAAAGGGATCAGGAAACCGCCTGCTTTGGATCAAACCACCTTCACACAATAACTGAACAATGTAAAATAAAATAGAACAAGAAAACTGGGGGGCGCAAGGCAAAATCCTGCCACTCAAACAAAAGCTCCAAACCATTCTAGAATACAGGGAGGTCGGAAGCACGGCAGCACAGGGACACTCTCAGTAAAGGTCAAAGGTGGAGCAAACCAGGCCACAAGAGGGGGCCCCAGCTCAGTACAGTCATGTGGCCGGACCCTCCAGCATATAGTATTTGAGCACAGAGACAGAGGTCCATCTGGTTCATACGATATCGTCAGATGTTTGGGGGGGGTCATCCGCGGGGGCGTGCCCCTATCAGAGGCCGAGAGGGTGGCAGAACTGCCAGAGTCCGAGAGGGCTGAGGAGGTGGCTGAGCAATCCATCGGAGGATCACACCTCCAGAGCAGAAAGGCAGCTGTCCTGTGCCTGTTCAGGAGTAGGCGCAGCTGGAATCTGAGGCATTCCCGCTGTGCTCAGAGCAACCAGGCTGCCTCCCAGGCCGATTCTCCAAGTCCGCCGAAGTAGTCGGTGTAAGTGATAAGACTGCAATCCAGTCCCAAGCCTCTGATGGTTCCCCGAAGAAGAAGGATTTACTGTCACACATAACCTTAAACTTGGAGGGGAACAGCAATGCATATTTGAGGCCCAAGTCTTGGAATTTGCTCTTAACTCCAAGGAAGGAGGTGCGCTGGTGCTGATCAGCCAATGTAATGTCCGGGAGAAGTAGAAGGCGATGATTGTCTCTGAGGAGCGGAGATGGTTGGCGGGTCGCCAGGAGGATTGTGTCTCTGTCCTTAAAATGTGGCATTTTGGCAACAATGGGTCTCGGGTGGGGGGTGCACCCGGATGAGGGTCCCCGGTCCAGGACCCAAAGGGCCCTCTCAATGGAAAAGGATGGGGTGAGATCCTCTGCAGGGATCAGCTCTTTGAACCATCCGTCCAGGTAAGCGACCATGTTGGGGCCCTCACTGTCCTCAGGAAGGCCAATGATGCGAGCATTGCTGCACCGGGTCCAACCATCTGCAGCCTCCGCCTGCACCTCCAGAACCTGTTCCCGTTCTTTAAGGTCCCACATTTGCTTCTGAAGGTCCAACGCCTGAGGCAGAAGGTCTGCCAAGAAGCGCTCATTAATGGTGACACATTCAACAAACTTTCTATGAACCTGCCGGAGGAGATGCACATCTATGGCGATCGTGTCCACCTTTGTCTCCAGGTTAAGGTGGAAGGTCTTGATGGCAGCCAGGATTATCTTCAGGTTATCTGGGTTAGAGGATGCCCCGGGGGGTCCCAGTCCCGGCTAGGGGATCTGGTCAATGACTGCATCGATGTCTACGGCATCTTTGCTGGTTTTGTGCACCCCATGGCACCGGTCCCGGTCATTCCGAGGCAGCCCCGGCCTGTACATCAGCCCCCCTCACTCTGGGAGAGATGCAAGGCATATCCTCACAGCCAGTCAGTGGAGATCCCAAAATGAGGACCTCCTCTTACCCTGCCAATCCAAGATTCCAGTGAGTCGGGGCAGCATGAGCAGCCCCCGCTGGACCTAGCAAGAGAGAAACAAGTCCAACGGTGCTCCAAGCAGGCCCCAACCAATCCAGGGGGCAAAAGAGGGCGGGGCCCAAGCAGCTACCGGACAAAGTAGTGGAATTGGTGCCCTCAAGAGAGCCCCTCAACTCCACCCAGCCTGTGGGGGTGCCCCACAAAGTCTGCGGTGCAACCCGTAAGCACAGGGCACCACTTCTACCAAATTGGGTCTCTCCCACACAGGCGCTGAGCAGTCTCAGTGCAGTCCTCACTCCTGTGAAGCAGGCAAAGCAGAGTCTATGTGGCAGTGGACCCAGGCACGCGCGCCACACCACTGCTCTTGGGGCGCCAGGCCCACCCCCCTTCCACATGCTGCCCAAGGCCCTAGGCCCCTGGCCCAACAACAACCAGCACCTCTCAGTGGGGCCAACTGCTCTGCAGGAACCCCCTCACCTCTCTGTAGATGCCTCCTGAAGCCTCTGGGGGTCCCAGGGATCCATCGATGTGAGGCCCGGCACCGACGTGGGGACCATCTCCTGCAGGCCGTGCTGCTCTAGGCCTCAGAGAAGTGCGGGCGATATGTGTGTGTGGGGGGGGCTTAGGGTCCGGGCTCCCCCACTGGATGCCTTCCGTCATCGCCTCGGGCTCCCCTCTGCCGATGCCAAGGGTCCAGGCCACTGATGTGTAGATGATTGCAGCAGATTAGGTAACAGGGCCCAGAGCTCTGAAATAAAGCGGAAGCTATGTTGCGTGGTTAGACCATGCCCCCTAATTCAGCAACATTTAATGCAGCAGTCACTGCATTCTGTTTATAAATTTGAAGGATTGCGTTTATGGAATTGGAACTCGACCTTTTGTTTGAACTGCAGCACAGCACTTGAGGTTTGTAATTAAGTTGGAATTGCCTTTGTGATCTGTTCATTCCATCTAAGCTGTCTGACAAAATGTATACCATAATAAATAAAATGTTCTCTGCACTGTATGAGCTCTTCAAACACAATGGGCTTCCTCTTACAAGTGGTGGACGGCTTCATTAGCATAGCCTTTGCTTTTTGCAATTGACGGTTCAGTCCTTTATATTGCAATAATCTATGAATCTAGCCAGCAGTTTGTGCATTGCGTTTTCAGTTCTGGATAATAGAACTGCATAGTCAGTAAATAAGAAGATCAGAACCTTGAGGCCGGCAATTATAAGGACATCGAGTCCAATTTGTATTAAATCGTCTACCAGATTGTTTAGAAATAAGCTAAAGAGGAGTTGGGCTAGAAGGCATCCATGTTTTACTCCCTTTTCAATCCGGAAGGGATTATCACATTCCCAAGAAGGCCCATTACACACTCTGGCAGTATCATTAGTGTGGAGTCCCATTATTAGCCCCACAATTGTGTCCTAGACTCCCAATTCTTCGAGGGACTGCCATAGATTCTCATGGTTGACAAGGTCAAAAGCTGATTTTAGGCCATTGAAAATTAAGTACAATGGTAACCACTTTACGACAGTGTACTTGAGGCAGGTCATGTATAAATGGACAGCGTGATCGCTGGTTCCTATCTGCGAACTGAATCCAGCCTGTACCTCATATAAAACATTCAAGTTGTCAACTCAACCTTGGAGACGATTTGATAAAACGTTCCCAAATATCTTGTCAGCCCCATCTAACAGTGATGTTGGCAGGTAGTTGGAAGGACTACCACGACTGCCATTTTTGAGCAGGGCTATCAGGACCCGTATCCTGAACACCTCCATAGCTACCTTCCCAGAAGTCTTAAAACATGCAGCGGTCAATGCACCACTAAAAAAACAATCGACAGACCCCATCCAGCTAGTAAATTACCACCCAACCTCCCCACTACCATACCCAGCCAAGGTCATTAAAAAAGCAATCAACAAGTGACTCACCGACCACCGTGACCAACACCAGCTCCTGGACACCACCCAATCAGGTTTCAGACCCACTCACAGCACCGAGACAGCCCTTATTGCAGTAACTGATTACTTTAGGATGATCCTCGACTAAGGGGAAACATTTGCCCTCATCCTGGTCAACCTCTCCAGAGCTTTTGACATAGTCTCCCACTCCAACCTGATCAGAAAACTTCGTAAGATAGGAATCCAAGGTCCCGCCCTAACAGGATCTGTTCCTTCCTACCTGGAAGGGCCCGGAAAGTAACCATATCCCCTTTTGCATTGGAAGCCATGAACCTTATGTGTAGAGTGCCCCAAGGATCATCTCTAAGCCCAACATTATTCAGCATCTACATGACTTCACTGGCCAACAACATCAGGTCACATGACATCAACACAGATTTAGACGACGCACAACTGATACTCTTTGTTGCAGACAAAACACCTGAAACAAGAACCAACTTCACCACCTGCATGACTGCAAAAGCCATATAAATGCAATCCAACTGCCTCAAACTCAACTCGATCAAGCCTGAAGTTCTTTTTTAGAAAGAAGACCTCCCCGTGGGACTGCACCTGGTGGCCTGCAGAACTTGGACACACTCCCAACCCCCACCACCCACGCTAAAAACTTAGGAATTATCTAATATAGCAAACTCGACATGACAGCCCAAGTCAACTCAGTGACCTCCACCTGTTTCGACATCCTGAGGATGTTGAGTAAAATCTTCAAGTGGCTACCAAAGAACACCATGAAAACAGTCACACAGACACTCATCTCCAGCAGACTTGACTACAAATATGCCCTCTACACCAAAATAACCAAACAGCTCCATCCAGAACACAACATCGACCCTGCATACCTCAACTGCCACACACGTTTCCACCATCCCTCCAGACATCTCCCCCAAAACAAGGAACAACCTCCCACAGAACATCAGAGCCTTCTCATCGCTTCCTGAGTTCCACAAGAAGCTGAATACTTGACTCTTCAAACAATTCCCTAGGGGTCCTTCGCCGACCCACCTGCAAGACTCCTAAATACCCTCACGAGCAATAAGTATGCCATACAAATACCCATAGCATAGCAGAGCGCCATGAAGTTGGTATCTGGTCATTGGCAATGGAAGCATTAAATACTTTGGTAAGTACACAGGACCAAAATGTAGGGCTCGCCCGGTACAAGTTAACAGGAACTAAGTCTGGGCCGGGTAACTAGTACAATTTCATACTGCACAAACTCTTTCTACCTCTGGTGTGAAGATTTTCACTGTGAGAATTTTTGCAGCTGACCTCTCACATTTAGATCGAATATTAATTTGCTGAATGCTGTCTGCCCTGTATAGATTTCTAAGGTGCTATGGCCATTCCTTTGCTCCTGTTTGACACTTTTGTTTATTCACTGCTCTGTTCTCCACATAAGTAACTATTTCCCAGAACCTTTTTGATTCTTTCTTGAAGGCTGCTTCTTTTAACTCAGCCCACAATGTTTGTTGCTTTTCCCTCTTTTTTACTTTTAAGAGATTTTTGTAATCTTTCCTACACTGTTGAACGTATGCTTCTGTTTATATTTTAAGATGGCGTGTTATTAGGGCCAAAGAAACCTTGAGCTTCATATCATAGCATTCTGTATCGTACCATGTATAGTTATTGAATATCTTAATGTCTCCTGTCTCAATTTAGTTATTTTAATAGTTTGTGACAAGAGTGGTCTTATTTCAGATAGCACTGCTTGGAACAATCCTACTATTTTATCATTGCCTTCCTTGGATGTATTTAAGATGGTTTTTCAAAACCTATCTAGTGTATCGTTTAGAGGGATTTCTTCAAGGTTTTTTTCATATTTCCAATGTATTGCTCTCCTGTGGTTTGTCAGGGCAATTTCTAAATGGTATTCTATACAGGTGTATTCTAGGGCGACTGCCTGCTCCTTACTAGTCAGTCTGAGACTTAATAAAAGAGGGTCATGATCACTTTCCTCCCCCAAGGGTCATGATCTCTTTCCACCCTCTTTAAAATTACCTTTCCAACCATGTTATTCCAGTTTACTAAATTAATCAGAAAGTAGTCAATAAAAGAGGCCCTTCTACTGGAATTACACATATTTTTTGCCAGAAAGTCTTAGATAGATCAGTCATTCAAGAACCACAACCCACCAAACTTTATGAGGACTGTTGCACAAGCTTCCTCCTTCTTGCTTGATATTGTCCAGCTCATTCAGGATTTTGTATTCCCCAACAATTATTTTCTTCCAGGACCTCTTTATTGACAACTTCACCTGAGGGATAAGTCTTGACATCCCCACAAATTATACACAGTTGGTCACTCCTATTCGAGTACCTTTCTCTAATGGAATTAGCACAATCCCCTTAGATCTGCCAGACTTGTTTGACCTATTGTATAGCATTGACATTTTCAATGTATATATTCCATGGGGAATGTATCCATTGAGGATATCAATACTATACGGTAAAAAACAATTTAACTATTTCATAACTTTGTGGGTCTTCGTATTTTCTTAACATAGAGTTATTTTGATGACCACTCTGACAGTGTTTTTGTTCACATAATGATGCCTTCTACCTTCGTTCCCAATCATGTTATGTGTATTTGTAAAGTGCACTATCACCCACGAGGGTATCCTGGTGCTGCTCCCCTCCCATCCTATCTTATACATTTAATTTCCCAAACCGTGTACACCCTTCCCTCCACAAGGTAATCCTCCACCTTCCAGGTTCAATGCTCTCTTTCCTGGGTTTCCTCAAAGGCTGTCAGAATTTAATCTAGAATTGTGGTATTGGTCATGTGCGTACCCCTCTTGTTTCTTCCCTTTGTACGCTATACTTTGTGTCTGCATCCTTTTACCTACATCTTTTTTTCATTTGCTATACAAAAGTACAGTTACTGCCCTCTACTGCATCAATAGTCTTTTTTTGCCAAAAGAAATGCTAAATCAATAAATGTGTTGTCTGCCTTTTTCTAATTATAGTATCTGTTCAATCAGTTGAAGGGACCGCATGCTGCAACAGAGGACTTAAATGTCCAGGGTCCCCAATCTACCACCTTTTATGGACACAGACATCCAGATACCTGATTCAGAGAACAATAGTAATTGCTCCAAGATATGCTGTAATCTACATCCATACCTCCAGCAGTTGAACTGTCTGCTATAAAGTACTTTCATTGGTGTTGGTCCCACAGCGGGTCCTTCTTCAGTACTGCCTTGGAATCTGCCAAAGAATGGTGGCACATGCATTAGGAATTCTGGTAGTGGACCTGCGCAGTCAATAGTGACTTGAGCATATCTAGCAGAGTTAAGTCAGATGGCCACTAGGAGTACTGTGATGGACTTTAATCTAAAGATATAGGGGCCAAAAAAGGGGCTTATTTACAAGCCCCTTGAGCTGCCAGTGAGTCACTTTTTATGACGCACCGGCAGCGCAACCTGCTGCCCCATGTTTACAAGGATACGTAAAGCCACCCGCGTGGCTTTTCGTGTCCTTGTAAATATGGCACCTTTACTCACAACACTTTGCGTGAAAGGGGCGTGCCATGGGTGTTGCTGTGGGTGTTCCCACACAACACCCATGGCTTCTGCCGCATTTCCAGATTTACGAGAAATCGTAAACCTGGAATTGCATCAGAATGCTATGCCTCTCCAGAGGAGGCGTAGAGTGGTGCAACGAGGAGAAATTTTTTCATTTTTCCTCTTGTAATTGTTTTTGTGCAGGAAGGTGTACCTTCCTGTACAAAAACAATCATCCCCCTGATGCAGGCACCCTTGCACCATGGTGCGTTGGCGCATGGCAGCTAATTGTGCGCCAGCTCAGGGGAGAGCAAAGGGATCCGTCATATCGTTATAGATATGACACATTCCTTTGTTTCGGAATTAACGCAGCGTGGCACAGCTAAATGGCTTGCGGCACCGCGTTGTGTTTAATTCCTTGTAAATAAGGCCCTTAGAATTTAGCAGATGGACCTCTGCCATCCTAAGGGTCCCGTGCTTGCCAAATTTTAGGATGTCTGCCAGCCCCACTGACTTCGCTATACATCTCACGGTAGTTCCTCTCAATGTAGGAAAGGTTTGACAAATGGTACAATTGGCCATGACGGACAGCCTTCAAACTTTTCAAATGTTTTTAATTTTTGACAAGCAAACTCCCAAAGTGGGAGTTTATTTTTGAAATAGAAAAAAACATAATGACCTCTCACACGCTTGGAGTTTTTTCCCAGGGTGTAAGGGTCATTTTGTGTTTATTTTCCTGTCTCTCATCGCCAGGTTTTTCCTTTTAGTGATGGTCAGAAAAAAAGGCCCCATACGCCCATTCTAAATAAGGCAGATTGTGCAATGTAATTCCTTCAATTACCCTACTTCGTTGTGCTGTTGGAGGAAGTTTTTAATCAACAGAGCAATGGGGGCTCTGTCGACAGGATACTTTAGGTCCTCACATCTCTAAATGCTGCTGGCGGACCAAGGGGTTGGTGGGCAGAGTACTCTGTCACATTTACAACAGTGTGCCCTGTCTCCCAAACTTCAAAATGGGCCCATACTAGTCTCCCTAACGTGCTGGGGATCAAGCAAATTAGCAAGACTATATATGTTGGTACTGACAATATAGTCCAACTTTGGGGGCACTTACCTGGCACACCACCAAAAGAGGCAGCTTCCACAGGCAGACACTTTGTTGTAGAGCCCTCAGGATCCGTGGCAGAGAACTCAAACTACAGAATTTTTTCAGTGAAGTTGTAGAGGATGGCATGCACCCGCCATGCTGGGAGATGGAAAACCGGCAGATAACATTTTAAATTTGTTAGTTCCTAGCCATGAATCAGCTCACGGTGAGCGCTTTATGAAAAACATACTCTTTTGCAACCATATGTGCCCTTTCGTGCTTTTCAGTGACCCCACTATTGATAGTTAGGCTATGGAGGGTCTTCAGCATTCGCACCGAACAATGCTAGTCTCTCTCTCCCCTGTGAATGCTTTGTCGTGAGCCTTTCTTGTATTTTCAGCCAGGTTTGCCCAGCAGGATCTTAAAGTGGAGATGACAGATAGCATCACAGCAAGAACAAATGAGAGTCATTGCTGCAGGCTACTGCAGTGTGAGTGATCGTGGGCCAGCAGTTTCCATTGAATCCTAGCAGACATCTCTGTCATAGCACATTGTCAGAGTGTACCCTTATTCAAAGGAATGTAACTCGATCCACATTCTGCTAAAGGCATTATTGCTTTATTGTTTTATTTTTTATTTTTGCAAAGGCTACCTGACACCAGCTATCCTTTCTTCATCCTCTAGCTGCTTAAGTAGATACCTCATAGTCTGGGAATTGTTATATGAAAGGCAACACTTTTTTGACCGTGTAGTTATGCGAGGCCTCTAATTATTTTTCACCGTTTTTGAAGTAAAAAAAAAAATCATATTTATCTTTACAAAGATTTTCTCCATTTAGCCAGAGAAATTTCCCTGCATACTGAGATAACTGTCTTCTAAGTGACACTCTGTAAATATTCATAGAGGTTGAAAAAATACTTTTGAAACTTCACACTCCTCCCAGAAACCCTGCTACAAGGTTTCACTTCGTTGACTTGTAGGCCACTATAATTTTATTTATAATATTTTGCTACATAGTTTAGAAAATCCACATAACAGATGTAATTATGAGAAGGTTCCTGTTTCATCTTGGTGCTCTTTTTCAAAGATTTTGACCCTATTTTTTTAAATTAGAACTTTATATTCGACTTTAATTTAAAAAAAATCTCAATTTTGGATTATGTTGTATATGTATTCCAGAATAATGATAACCATTCACTGTTTCCAAAAGTTCCTTCAGTAGTCCATGTAATAGTAGTTCATCTGCCGCCTGTTTACATCATTCTGTATTTTGGGGGCTTTAAGGCCAGTGCATTTTGGCTGCAGCCTAATGACGGACCACCATCTTACCACTGCAGTGCCAGCATATTATGTTGAACAGGTTTATATCAGTGGCGCGTGTGACCTAAAGACATGTAATTGTAAATGTATTTATGTAGCTCTTATGACCCCATATGAGGCATTGAAGCACTTTTTGCTGTGAGTAGCATGCTAGTTTGATAGTTAGTAGATTAGTACTTTTGTCTTGTGCATTAGTTGTCTTAGGTTTGTGCTCTTGATTTCTTGTGTATTTAGTAGAGTCTGGGGTAGGGTAAGAATGACAGGAATGAATTAAAAAGGGTAGTTTGGAGTAGTCTGTAATGCAGGACCACCAGCCCGCACAGAAACTCTTGCCTTGCCAACCCAGAAGGCCACGAACACCCTTAAACTGCTCCAGTGCATCCTGCTCAACACCCGGTCCCTCTGCAAACATGACACAGAACTCTGGGACACCTTCACCATACTCACCCTGATCTGATCTTCATTACTGAGACCTGGCTCAATGCCTCCTCAGCCCCCGACGTCACCACTGCAACGCCCGATGGCTATAAGATGATCCATCATGACCGCATCCACAAATACGGAGGAGACATCACCATAATCCACAAGGAAATAATTCAATGCTCCGCCACCGAAGACTACACCACACCATTCATGGAAAATCTGAACTTCCAACTCCGAGCTGACTCCAAAACCACCATCAAAGGTACCCCCATGACCAACATTCTGCAACACCATCTCCGAATTCATCGCCCGCTAGCCATCAATTCCGTATTCTACTCAGCAACCTCAACTTCCACCTCGATGACCCCAACAACACCAACTCCACCAGTCTCCTAGAAAACATGAGCGACATCGGCCTCACCCAACTTCTCACTGACCCCACATACAGTGCAGGACACACACTCGATAAGATCTTCACATCCAGCGACAGAATCAAATACAGCCATGTCTCCAAACTCACCTGAGCCAACCACTCAATCGTCCATTTCACCACCACAGGCTCACAGGACACCGCCACCAAGCCACCCAGCTCCTCGCACTGCAAATGGAACAAAGTAACGGAGACCCAACGGATGCAGGCCCTCAACACCTCCCAACCCGATGCTGCATCAAACCTGGAAAAAGCCGTCCAGAATGTCTCTGACTGGATCAACAAATGTGCTGACAGAGACACCCCTATGAAACCAGCCAAAACCTGCAGAGCCCCAGAGTAGCCAGCAATACAGACCAGAACTCAGAACCATAAAGCGCAACTGCAAACAACTAGAGAAACAATGGCACTCCACCAAAGATGCCACTGATGGAACCACCTTTAAATCAGCCCTCAACAGGTACCACCAATGAATCAAGGACACCAAAAGAGATGCCTTCCCAGACTGCATCGAAACAAGCGCCAATAGCACAAAGGAATTCTATTACAGGACCAGAGGCTTCGGAATATGCTTCTCTTTCTATTTTATTGCCACTCACAGCAGCCAATCAAAACGTTTTTGTATGCAAATAAACTACATTTCCCATGATGCTTGGGTATACATCACTCCCTGTATGACCCTATAAGAGCCACCATGTCTATTATCTGAGCCTCTTTCTTTGCTGCTCACGCAGGAAGTTAAGTGCTCAAGATTTTTATACATATTCTTATTGAAATGTGATGTTTTATTATTAATAACAGCACGCGCTGCATTACGATAACTTAAATTAGCGGTTTTCATTCCTCCGCTTTGCTGTTTTAATGTGTGCGAGGGTTTCGTGAACAAAAAATGATTTAAGCCCTCTGGGCGCGCTGACTGACTCCCGCTGGGAGCGTTAATGATGTTGCATGCTGGCGGCCCGCTCGGGCATTGTAGAGTGTTTTCAGGGGGCACGCGTGTATCGGGCTAAGGTATTATAGCCCTCCGACCGCGCTGATAGACTCCCGCTGGGAGCGTTAATGACGGTGTATGCCGGCGGACCGCTCGGGCATGGTAGAGTGTTTTCTGTGTGTGCGCGTGTATCGCGCTAAGGTATTAAGCCCTCCGGGCGCGCTGACAGACTCCCGCTGGGAACGTTAAGGATGTTTGCAGGCTGGCGGCCCGTTCGGGCTTTGTACAGTATTTTCAGTGTGCGCGTGTATCGCGCTAATGTATTAAAGCCCTCGGGCGCGCTGATAGACTCCCGCTGGGAGCGTTAAGGATGTTGCATGCTGGCGGCCCGCTCGGGCATTGTAGAGTGTTTTCAGTGTGTGCGCATGTCTCGCACTACTGTATTACAGTCCTCCGGGCACGCTGACAGACTCCCGCTGGGAGCGCTTAGGGTAATTACATGCTGGTGGCCCGATCGGGCACTGTGAATCACTCCCGTGGGAGATTACGTACCGCGCTGCCCCCGGCAGTGTCAACTACTGATGGCAATTAACGCTACAGGCCTCCCTAATTAGCCGGTGCGTTTGTTGAGAGCCCTTCACTCGACTCGACGTGCGTAGACCAATTGGGCTACTTTTTGGTGGGATTTTGGGCTGCGCACGTCGTGTTCGTCCCTTACTTGATCCGAGGCTCATTTAGCTCGGAGCCTTTTTCCGAAGAGATCCTGCTTACGACTGATGTGGCTGCGATAGTGGTCTGGCCTAGGAGTGTGCACAAACTCCTTATATCTCTTGTACTCTTGGCTCTCCCTACGCCCTGTGGGCTGCAAGAATATTATACAGCATTGCTGAGGAGCTAGGTACTTATTTGGTTTTGTGCTGTGGGTTTGCTCCCCCTTACTCCTCTATTCTGTCCTCAGTTATGACAAAAGCATATAAATTCTATCCCATCATGAAGATTGGGTCAGATATGAGGATGATGTCATTTATATGAAGAGGAAGGGAAGTCCCTTCCTTAGAGGACAATATTGTGGAGGCTCTGGACGCTTATGTCCAAGAGTCTATAAATAAGGCCATTGAAAAGGCAGTCCCTGGGACTGTGCAGCAAGCATCGGCTGCTCCATTGACGCCAATAACTAAACTATTGAAGCGATTTGCCAAACGTCATAGCTTTACTACTCCTGCTGAATCTGCAAAGGATGCTACGGCCAGTGAACCGCAGATAGGGTCCTGGCCTCATGCCGATGCCTTGACTTCCCTACCCATTCCTGCTCCATCCTAAGACTAAGCATCCGGACACTGATACAGACACAGATACCACAGGGACTGACACCCACGATGAGGCTTCCCCTAACAAAAAGTCAAAGAAGTCTAAGAACGTGGTGCAAGGCATAGTTCACCCCAGGTCGTCGGATTGGGCACCTGCTCCGGAGGTCCCGGCTTACCTGCCCGACAACTTACGCAGAAGCTTTTATAAAAAGGTGCGTAACAGAATACGCTCAGAGTGCCCCAGACCCGACATTCTGTACAAGGTGGCGGACACCCCGGACGTCGACGCATGCTTACTTACTTTCTTCAAGAAATCGCGAAAGATTCAAAAAGGGGGATTGATTGGGCCTGGCGAGGCTGCCAGGTCAAACTCCAGGAAGTGGCAGGTCCTCCTGCCAAGATTTTAGAAATGGCTTTAGAGGCGCAGGAGTCAGACATTTCAGTGGACCCCGACGTACTTACAGGGTGGTCCCAGCGCGCCATATGCTTGTTAAGGAACGCGAATCGCACTATATCTGCGGAGCGGCGCAAATCGCTCCTCATGAGGATGGACTCCACCCTCACAGAATTAGCATCACCGGAACCAGGTCCCTTAGCAGACGGCAACCTCTTCGGAGAACGCTTTGTCAAAGATGTCTCCAAGTAGGTGGGCACATTCAGGATCCTAGATAAAGCTCAAACTGGCATTAAACGTGTCTTCCGTGCTGGCCTATTTCCTAATACCATTGGGGGGTCGTACCCAGTTTTCTATCACAATTCATGACATACGAACACTTCAAGATGGAAGGCATCCATCTTTTGGTGGATCTCCTGAAGAAAGGGGACTTGATGGTCTGGTTGGACCTGAAGGACGCATTCTTGTCAATTCCTATTTTTTCCTCCTCATCGCCGTTACCTGCAGTTCAATGGCGGAACCGGTGGTTCGAATACTTGGTCCTTCCTTTCGGACTTTCCTCAGCGCCAGGGTGCTTCACCAAGGTCATGACACCGGTGATAGCGCACTTCCGAAAACAGACATTCGTAGGATAATATATCTGGACGATATCCTCATCAGGACGCAGTCGCCAACACTAGCTGCTCAACACTTACACACGATCATAACTACTCTGCGAAACTTGGGGCTTTGTGATCAATGAACCCAAGTCAGCGCTAAGTCCTTCTCAGGTGTTGGATTTTCAGGGCTTCGTCATAAATTCTCTGACGGCCCAGTTGTGTCTTCCTCGCTCCAAATTGAGAGACATCAAGAAGGAGCTGTCTATACAAGCAATTTCCAGTTCTCAACCAGGAGTAGTTAGAATCCGACGTCAGCCGTTGGGGCTGGGGTGCGCGTTGTGGAGATACCTCCACAGGAGGACTACGGTCCCTGCGCGAACTCGACCTCCACATCAATTGTCTAGAACTATTAGCGGAATCGTTTGCAATCCGGTCTCTGTCACCCAAACAACTCGTGTTGCGTCCTCTTTCGGATGGACAATATCTCAGCAGTAAGGTACATCAACAAGCTGGGCGGCACGAGGTCCTTAATGATTGGGGAGATAGCGAGGGACTTCTGGCACTACTGCCTGAGTCGTCAGATATCGGTCATAACCGAATATATTCCGGGGCAGTCAAACATAGTAGCGAACTTGAACTCCCGGTACCTCAAGGACTACAGCGACTGGCAACTCCAGCCCCAGATGGTCAGTTGGTTGAAAGCGATATGGGTCAGTTGCGAGATCGACCTCTTTGCGTCCAGGCTGACTCGACAATTGGAAAAGTTCTTCAGCTGGAGTACGGATCCGTTAGCAATCGCGACTGAGGTTTTTTCTCAGGACTGGGCCAAGGACCTGAATTATACCTTTCCCCCCTTCGTATCGAATGCCCAGGGTAACGACACAAGTATCTCGCCAACGGGCGGAAGGGATTCTAATAACCCCTCTATGGAAGTCGCAGCCCTGGCTCTCAATATTGTTGGAGATGAGCTGCGACTTCCCCAGAATGATCCCTTGGTCCTCCAGGGATGGAGAAATGCAACTGATGGTGCTACCGGGACAGTTGTCCCGGATGGCCGGGAGGCTTTCAGGCAAAGATGGGAAATGCCAAAATTTCGGAGGTGGCTGCAGCCTTCATCAACCAGGCCTGGGCTCCTTCCACCAGGAAAAATTATTCTTCCACCTGGAAAGGTTGGGTTCATTGGTGCATGGAACAACATGTGGATCCCGGGGGTGCTGACCTATCCCATGTTGTAAAAAAAATTTTGTCTAACAATTGTCAGAAGGTCTGGCGTACCGTTAAGGTGAACAACTTCCGTTCTGCCATTTCGGCGGGTCATTCTCAAATAGAGGGCAAACCTGTCGGTATGCATTCGGTAATCTGTAAGTTATTAAAAGGTATTAGGGTAAGCAAATCCTCCTAAACCAAAATTTTCCTTCCCCTGGGATGTGTCTCTAGTGCTTTCCTTATTTGACGTTTGGCCAAATAATGATATGTTGACAAGGAAACAACTGTCATCCATGCTAGCTATGTTATTATGCTTATCGGCCTGTCGGCGTTTTTTCCGACGTGAAAGCCCTGGATATTACAGGTAGAGTATTTACTCCAGAAGGAGATTCCTTTAACATCACAACCAGGACAAAACAAAAACTTTGTCAAGAAGTGTTGATTATCATGCTTTTCCTGGTAATACAAAGCTATGTGTAGTTCTATGTCTAAAGGCCTATGAGGAATGTACAAGGTCCTTACGACCTGATGGTGTGGCACAATTGTTCATTGCAAATTCAGAAACCGTATAAACCTGTGTCTGCGGCTACTATAGCCAGATGGCTAAAAACCAGTGATGAAAGAAGCGGGTATTGATACACAGGTGTATGGGGCGCATTCTGTGCGTGGTGCCATGACCTCTGAAACTTTCATGTTGGGTTCTACTATTCAAGATATCATGCGATCTGCTGACTGGTCTTCTGAGTCTACAGTTAAACAGATTATTATAAACCGGTTAGTGATATAGCTTCAGTGGTATTTGATAAGCGTTAAACTAGCATAATCCGAAGCCTCCGGTCCTGTAATAGAATAAAAAATTAGCTAGCATTCGCGCCAAGAATTTTCAATTCTATTAAGGACACGGAGGCGAGGATTATCCCACCCAATTATATTACAATGTTTGTAATGTTTACCCACCCGTATATTCTTGATATTCTGTTCAAGCAGAAGTTACGGGGTTTCTTGTGTCTCCTTCCTTCCAGGTACTAACAAGAAGTTGGAGTAACAGTACTTCTGGTTAAGAAGGCGTATCCGTTCCAGTTTGGTTCTGGTTTCTTCCACGCTGAAGGATGTTGTTCTTTGGACTTGAATTATTGTTATTGGACTAAAATGTTCGAGCAAAGAAAGAGGCTCAGATAATAGACATGGTGGCTCTTATAGGGTCATACAGGAAGTGATGTATACCCAAGCATCATGGGAAATGTAGTTTTATTTGCATACAAAAACGTTTTGATTGGCTGCTGTGAGTGGCAATAAAATAGAAAGAGAAGCATAATCCTCGCCTCCGTGTCCTTAATAGAATTGAAAATTCTTGGCGCGAATGCTAGCTAATTTTTTACTCTTCAACATAGAGAGCTCTCCAACCCATCAGTCACCAGGAACACGGTCCACCTCTCACAAGAACTTTGCAACATCCTCTTGAGCAAGATAGCCACCATCTACAACAAGTTCGACCCCCAACCCACCCACATCGATCTCAACAATCTCAGCACACCCACGGAAACCACCTCCTTGATCACCACATGGAGCCTGATCACCACGCACACCACCACAGCCCTCATGTCCTCAACCCACTCTGGGGCACCCATGGACCCGTGCTCACATCATTTCCTCAACCTCAGAACCCAAGAAATCAGCTCAGATCTCACCAACATCCTCAATGCCTCCATCACCACAGCAATGTTCCCAGATTGATGGAAATGTGCAGAGGTGAGACTGCTCCAGAAGAAACCCTCCCCCGACCCCAGCAAACTCAAGAACAACCGCCCCATCTCACTGCTTCCATACACTGCCAAAGTCCTCAAGAAGGCTTTCAACCACCAGCTCACCAGATACCTAGAAGAAAACAACCTGCTCGACACCTCCCAATACGGTGTCCACACAAACCACAGCACCAAAACAGCCCTAATCGCCACCACCATTGACATCAGGTTCCTCATCTACCGCGGTGAAAGAGCAGCCCTGATCATCCTCGACCTCTCAGGTGCATTCAACACCGTATCCCATCACACCCTCATCAACAGATTCAACCACATCGGCATCCCAAAAAAACGGCCTCAAATGGATCTCATCCTTCCTCACGGGATGAACTCAGAGAATCTGCCTGCCTCCCTTCACATCGGAACCTAAGACCATGACCTGTGGTGTCCCCCAAGGATCGTCCCTCAGCCCACCCTGTTCAACACCTACATGACACCCCTCGCAGACATTGTCAGATCCCAGGGGCTCAACATCATATCCTACGCAGACGATTCACAACTTATCCTCTCTCTCTCATCGACGATCCCTCCACCACCAGAACTAACTTCTGCCTTGCCATGACCAGTGTCGCCGACTGGATGAGGACCAACTGCCTGAACCTCATCATGGACATGACAGAAGTGATGATCTTTCGGAACAACACCTCCCATGGGACAGCAGCTGGTGGCCCTCCGAGCTCGGATGCACACCCACAGTCCACGCCCGCAACTTCGGCATAATCCTCGACACCAAACTCACCATGAATCGACAAATCAACGCAGTCACCTCCTCGTAATTCCACACCCTTCGCATGCTCTGGAAAACCTTCAAATGGGTCACCGTCCACCATAGGAAAACCACAACCCAAGCCCTCATCACCAGCTGTCTCCACTATGGGAGCGCTCTCTATGCCGGAATCACCACCCAACTCCTAAAGAGACTCCAGACCATACAGAACGCAGCAGCTAGACTCATCCTCAACCTCCCTAAATGCACCCACATCACCCCCCATCTCAGGAACCTCCAACCGCTCCCTGTCAAGAGAGATGCCAGTTCAAGTTCCTAACAGACACCGACTGAGCTCTACACAACCAGGGACCAGCCTACATCAACCACCGCATGAACTTCCACCACCCCGCCAGACAGCTCCCCTTCACCTCCCAGGCCCTCACGTGCATCCGCCACAGCAGAGGCTGCGCCTTCTCCTACCTCACCGCGAAAGCCTGGAACAACCTGCCCTTCCACCTACGAGCATCTCCCTCCCTGGCGGAATTCAGAAGAGAACTCAAGACCTGGCTTTTTGAATTAGACCACCTATACCTCAGCGCCCGGATACCCTCAGGGGTGAGGACCAACGCTCTACAAGACTTATTGATTGTTTGAGTGATTGATTGATAGGGATAGAATGATAAGAATGGATTTGAAAGGGGAAGTAGTAAGTTGATTTTGTGAGTAGTGGTCATGTGTGCTTGTTAGTTGGGCAGAATGGCCAAAAAGGAGGGGCGAAAGTTTGAGAAGGATGTTTGGGAGTTCATAGTAGTCAGAAAGGTTTGGAATGAGTCAGAGGGAAGGATGTAAGGGATAATATTATATAGCCAAATTTAAATAATTTATATATATATATATATATGTGTGTACGTGTGTGTGTATATATATATATATATATATATATACACACACACACACACACACACATGATGCTTGGCAAAGGTTTGTTTGCATGATTAAACCCCTATATATAAATACCCATATGTACATTGAAGTGCCAATATTTACACGGTCTGCTCTCCACATTTATCTTGTGGTACATTTTTTATGGTTTCAAATAACTGTAAATAACGTATACATAAATACACACCTGCCACTTATTGTAGCATATATGCACCAACATGTACATAGAAGCTACAATTTTGACATGGTTTGATATACACATGCATCTTGAGGTATAATATATAATTTCCCCTTTATATAATGCATCCTCTTATAACAGTGGACATAGTTCAAAGTATAATGACGTGTACTTGTATAACAGCTCTTTTTCATACTGTGAGAAGTATAGTTTGTCATGTCTGAGTATATTGTTGTTGTACATTCTTGAGTTGTGAGTATAGTCGTCAAGTGGGGAAGAGCCAGCTCTTCACTAATCTTCTGAACTTCTGAAGTGTAGATGTTTGTCTGTGGATCTTATGTTTGTGAGTATGAAATTCCATAGTTTGGCTGCTTATGCACTTAATATTCAGTGGGAAAACACTGTCAGCTTTCAAGGAAGCACAGAACGTGAAAATCAAAGTGAAGAAATGTAGCCTAGTGGCTAGAGCTTTTGACTGTGGAACATGGGAACCAGAGGCCCTACCATGACAGGCACCGCTGCTTCACCGCAGAGTCGAGTGCCTGTTTGTATGCGCCTGCACTATGTGAACTTTATTCATTTGACTAAATACTTCTATGAGTTAGAGCTTCATTTTCAGAAGGTGCAGCTCTTTCTGAACTGTGCGGTCTAAAAACTAAGGGGCATATTCTCAAGGACTTATCGCCGATTTATCAGCACTTTAGCGCCGCAAAAGTGGCGATAGATATATCGCCCTATTCTCAAGCTGGTACAAACTGCCAATATCGCCAGTTTTCCAGCGATAGCTGCCGCAAAAAACATCGCCACGGATGAGTGCGACAACTAACGCTAATGATATGCAGAGTAGGCGTTCCCGTGCAAAAACACACGAAAACACCACTTCGCGATATTCTCAACGACCAGCCAGATCTGCGATGCGATCCGAAAACAGGCGATAAGGCGCGTTAGCAGCAGGGATTCAACACCTGCCTGTTACTGGTGTTAAGCAGGACGACAACCTGCAGTATGAAAGGGAGCCCAGCCTAGAGCCACATCTGAAAACCAACATATGCCATGGAGACAATGATAATACAGCCTGGAGACCCAAGAGGGCCACAACACCCACCGCAACCACCCCCCGGACCCTCCCCCCCAGGTCATGAAGTCCAGTAGTCAACGGTAGTGGAAAAACAGAACTTTATTACAAATACATAAACAACAAGACGAAAAGCTCAGCCAACGCGTTCCATTCCCAACGGGGAACTTCACCAGGCCAACGTGTGGATCCAATAAACTGCAAATGCTGCGGGAACTCCCCAATACCATTCCATATCCCGAAATCAGCAGTCAGAAACCTGTTGAGAAATGGTGACAATGCTCAAGCGTCCTCATAGTCACAAACGTAATCTGGTACAGTGTATTGCACTTGGACAAGCCGGAATGCATACAGGTATGATGAATCCAGTCCAAATATACTGTAACAGAAGTCTGTGTGCCCGTAACCTCCGCAGGAAAGAAAAGGAAGGTTACGACCACACAAACATCTGTTACGGTCTCATTATGCAGGATTCATCATACCTGTAAACATCACGGTTTGTATCATCTTGATACCCCTGCACCTTCACTTCCCCCACGCTGTGCATGAACAGCTGGAGACCATGCAAGGGAATTACGCCATAGCTGCCTTACCGCACGTGTCGGGGGCAATTGACTGTACACATGTACCACTTGTGCCCCCTGCCGACCCTGCACACAATAACCACTACAGAAAGCACACGCATCCCATCAATGTGCAGGCAATAGTGGACCACCGGAGACAGTTCACCAATGTCATCGCCAACTTCACAGGCAGTGTGCATGATACATACATCTTCCGACAGTCCATCATCAACCAGCGCTTCCAGGACGGCACCTATGGCAATGCACTGCTCATTGGTAAGTACTAACTGAACACACCACACACCTCAACTCCACAATCACACAACTCACAACTGTGGGAGAGCACACATAACATAATCACATACAACATGCCAACCAACATGCCCAACTACCGGACACGACAACACAAGTAACCGTGGTAACAGGGGCCAGACATGTAGACAAACCATCCACAAAGGCAGAGCCCCTCTGCCACACAATTGCAGAATACCACACAATTGCAGAATGTGCGGTGAGGTGGGAACTAAGAATGTGCGAAGGAGGCAAGTGACCCAGCAATAAGAAAGGACACAATGCGGAGATGTGCTGGACAGACTGCCAGTGGACATCTACTGCTGGTGTTTGCAGTGTAGTGGACAGTGGACGCAAACAGGTTACCCCAGGCAGTGTGGAAGACCTTGGACATGTAGCCATGTGGTCCCCCCCTGTAAGCCTGAGCGGAGCGGCATTGGCCGGCGTATGTTGCGAATGAATAGCCCGGGGCCCTGGGCGTGGTCCAGTTCCGGGACGGCCACCACAGTAACTACTGCGTGTGTCTCTGTGTCCGCCATATTGTGACCATAGGCCTACACACACGTGCCCAACCACATTCAACGGCCGTATTCACACTGGAGACGAGGTGACTACGTCCCAAGCCAACCCGCGCACATCTCGTCAGCGCATGCAGGGTCGTGCCTGCCAGGGCAGCGCCCCCACCCAGCCACGAGGCTGCCGCCGTGACCGGTGGTGCCTGCGCGATCCTGTGCGCCTGCTGCACCCCAGCCCTGGTCCCCAGACCGGTCCACCGCCCAGCGATGACAGCCCACCCCTGCACACCCAGGCCTCAATGCTCACCTGCCGCCACCGGCGTGTCTCCAAGAGGGCCCGCCACGTGCCGGTGCAACCTCCTCAGCCAATCACTGGACTCTGCGCCACAGGCCCCCAGCACACCCTGCGGCACCGCACCGCGGAGTCATGTGTGTGCTGACTGCTGCCTGCGCGTACACTGCGGTCCAGCAGGGCTCACAATTCAAATCGAGACTTGATTTGCTGGACGCCGTATCGAGGCCAACACATCATCGCAGGCTGCACACCCGCTCAGCTTTTCAGGTGGGCCTAACCCAGGCCATCGGGTGCCACCAACTCAGTGCAATGCAAGTCATCGCCACGTGGCGGTAGGCCCGTGGCGGACCCAGGCCATCGGGTGCCACCAACTCAGTGCAACGCAAGTCATCGCCACGTGGCGGTAGGCCCGTGCCGGACGCAGGCCATCGGGTGCCACTAACTCAGTGCAACCCAAGTCACTGACCTTTTATGATTGAGTTCCGTGGATGCAGGCGCCATCATGCCACCTCCGGCAGTGGGGGATGTGGTGTGGTGGGCCCTTTTATTGGCAGGGTCACATGTCCCGTGATGCCTGTGCTGGATGGGTGTGGTGTGGGTGGAAACCAGCCCTCAGGGAGTGGCTGTGGCATGCTGACAACTAGACCAGTGACCAGCATATCGTTACAGGGAAGACCTAGGACATGTAGCTGTGTCGTCACCCCCATGAACGTAAGCGGAGTGGGCTGGGCTGGCATATGCCAGTCCAGCGTAGGGGTGTGAACAATGAGCCTGGGGCTCTGGGCGTGGTTCAGTTCTGGCCTGGACAAGGAAGTAACCAATGCGTGTGTCTCCGTTGTAGTGTCTGCGCCACCCGGACCGCATTCGGCAATGTTGCACCCTGTGACACAAGCCCCACAACATGTGCAAAATGGACGTGAGGGGGAATCAGTGACCCTACATTCATCCATACTGTCATACTTGAAGGATCATAGACATGACACATCTGTGTGAATTTGAATTTTTTATTCACATTCAGTGGAGTGTTGCAGCTGGAGCAGTACAGGGCCATGCACACCCCACTTGACATTGTTGCCCCGTGGAGGGCCAGCCAGAGTCCATTAGGGAAGGACAAATTCATCGGAAGAGGAAGAGTTCAGTCCACAGTCTGATTGCTGTGTCATTGATAACCAAACTGAATATGGCAGTCCATGTTGAGGTCCAAGGTGAGTGCCGCAGAGTGTATCGGGGGACAGTGGAAGGTGATGATGCAAAGGGCCGAACCAAGCTGAAACAGGCCATATGGCGAAGATGAATGCTACCGCTTCCTCATTACCACAACGGCTGTCTCATCCACATCATCGTCCTCTGATGTGTGATGTGCCTCACCTGTGGGTGGTGGTGTTTCAGCTGCAGCACTGTGTGGCACTGACACATCAGGTGCCGGAGGTGGAATGTCTGCCGCACTGTGGGGCACTGACACATCAGGGGGCGGAGATGTGGATGGTGTAGGAGCAGCAGCATTCATCTGCGCCAGGCCTTGTGGCAGCAATGCCATGATGAGGATCTGCAGGGCATGGAAGATCCCAGCTACATGTCGCTGATGTGCAGCCATGGCAGCCATCCTTTCCGCCTCCATCCACACCATGTCCTCCATGAGCCTCCGCATGTGTCCCAACTCCCGGCTGAGATCGCTGGAGCCACTCTGACTAGACAGGTGTTCTTGTCTCCGAGTCATGACTCCAGCGATGTCAGCCATGGCTCGTTGGAGATCATGGAGCGGACTGTGGGTGTCCGTTAGGGACTGTATGTGGTCCCTGATGGGACGTAGACACCCATGGATGGCATCTAGTTTGGCTGCCATGAGGTCAAACCCCACCGCACCTGCTCAGCCATTTCCTTCTGGCCCTCCAACACACGGCGTTGAAATGCCATGTGTTGGTCGTGGGGATCCTGGGAGACAGCCGGGGTGGTGGGCGCTTCCTGCAGTGTGGTCTGTGCAGGGGGTGGGGTCTCCTCGATGCAGCTGGGCTGCCCTGCTCCTGGGGGTGGGGTGCGGAAGCTGTCCATGAGCTCTTGCAGGGCGTCGGTGTCGAAGGTGGGAGGTCCTCCTCCTCATCAGTGAGGAGGTGTTCGGTCTGCTCTGCAGGAGGTGATGATTCTCCCTCTGCAATGTAAAGGGAGATGCAGTTTAACAGTGTGTTCCATGTATGTTCACGCATTGGCCAAGTTTCAAAACAGACTGCATGACAATGTGCATTGTGACTGTTTAGGAGGAGCTGCCTATTTGAAGCGGGACAGTGGACATTTGTGCACCATCAGGGATGTGGGGTTGTACTTGTCCATTATCATGTCACAGTTTCCTGCTATGCCAAATGTGATTGGCAGGTTTCTACACATAAGCGGCAGCAGTTGTGTCCTCTGTTCTGTTGTGAATGTGTTGCAGTTTGTACCACTTTGTTGTCAATGTTGATGTGCTCTGATTCTTGTGTGTGTGCTGCATTGTGGGAGAGTCGCCCCTGCAGCTCAGACTTTGCTTGGCCTTCTCCCTTTCAGGCGGTGTGCCTTTGACTTCTGTGCTTATGCAGTGCTGAGATGTTGCATACTTGGGTAAATTGGGCTCTTGGTGGGAGTTGGGACTCTTGGGCATGGTTTGTCCGCAGATGTCTTGTTGCCGTCAGGGGTTGTTTGTGCACGTGGATGTGTCAGTGTGTGACCTGCTCCTTTCCGGATGTGGGCCACACTCAGCCACCTCGGTGTTGTGGGGTGCATCATGTCATGATGAGTGGCCTGCAGACATGCTCATCGTCATGCAGTTGCAAAACCAACAGTTGATGGACAGAATGCAGAACAATGTCATACATTCACCCCAGTACAGAGATCTGGGCCTAAATCCATCGTTTTTTTGCTCACCATGCCATTCCAGTTTGAACCCAGCCATATGCAAATGAATGAATGAATGAATGAATTGACATTTATAGAGCGCATGGCTACCAGAAGGCCTCCCAGCGCTAGGAATAGAGCCAACCCAGATGACCGGCTTTAAACAACCGGGAACAGGAACGTTTTCAGTTGTCGACGGAAGGACATATAATCGTCCTCCAAGCGAATGTGATTTGGAAGGGCATTCCAACTCTTGGAGGCTATGTAGGAGAATTGTCTACCCCCACTCCTAGACCTATATATTCTGGGGACTACCGCCAAACGTTTATTCCCAGAGCGCATGGCTCTGCTAGGACAGTGCGGAGTAACAATGGACTGCAGGATAGATGGACCCTTGGAGGCAAGAATCTTGTGAGTAATGCATAGGGACTTGAACTGGATCCTCTCTGCAACTGGAAGCCAGTGAAGTGCGGCAATAGATGCTCGTGCAGATTCTCTATGGGGGATCTGTAGGAGGAGTCTAGCCGCACAGTTCTGCACAGTCTGGAGCTTTTTATCGTTGAACATGGGGAGCCCAAATACAAGGCATTTGCATAGTCCAGACGAGAAAGGATTAAGGCTTGGACCAGCAGCTTCCTTGCCTTAAATGGCAGCAGGGAAGAATTTTCCTAATCATCCTAAGCAGTCCATAACAGGTTCCTGCTACCTTCCGGGATTGTTCCTTCATATCTAGATTGTGGTCAAGCCATACTCCAAGGCTTTTTATTTGTTCTTTAGGGGGGCATACTGTCCAGACATTTAGGCCATAAAGAGCTAAAAGCTAATGGGGAGGGTTTACCCAAAAACATCAGGTCAGTTTTTGATCCATTCAATTGCAAATATGAGCCCTCCATCCATGCTGACACTTTTTCCAAACAATCGGCTAACTTGATTTCCCCGTTCCCAGATTGATTAAGGGAAACGATCAATTGAGTATCGTCCGCATATGTGACGATCTTTATGCCAAAGGGTTTAACGATATGGGCTAGCGGACTCATGTAAATGTTAAAGAGGGTGGGACTCAGGGACGAACCCTGAGGGACCCCACAACTCAATAACCTACTCTTGGAGATAGAATTGTCCTCAAAGACCTGAAATGAGCGGTCGTCTAGAAAAGACTCCAACCACCTTAGTGCAGTTCCCGTCACCCCAGCATCTCTAAGTCTAGACACCAGCAGCTGATGATTAACGGTATCGAAAGCCGCATTCAGATCTAAGAGGACTATTGCCGCTGAACCTCCGGCATCCAAGATTTTCCTTGCTTCCTCAACCACTACAATCAGAGCTGTCTCGGTGCCCTGATGGGGTCTAAACCCAGTTTGCGATGGATGAAAGCAGTCATTTTCTTCCAAGAAGGTGGACAAAATAGAATTGACATGCCTTTCCGCGATTTTTGCAATCCCCGGAAGTAGCGAGATCGGCCGATAATTTGCCATAGTTTCAGGGTCGGACCCAGATTTCTTGAGCAATGCTCTCACCATGGCTCGTTTCCATAGGGAGGGAACAGTCCCAGATGCCAAAGAGAGATTGACAAGTTCTAAAATCGTGGGCGAAACTGTATCAAAAACTTGGTTCAGAAGGAGGAATAACCGCCAGTGAAGTAACCGATGCTTTCGATTCGTTTACCAACGTGAGGTCCTTCAAGGTTACTGGGGGAAATGCTAGATAAATAGATTGAATTTTTTTTAAAAAGAACTCTGCTATATTGTTGCAGCGTCCTAAGGTATCAGCAGAAGGTGGGGCTGGGGACGGGAGACAAATTAGAGATTTAGCAATTTTAAAAATTTCACGAGGGGAATTAGAAGCTGAGGAAATCTTAGTTGCGTAATACAGGGATTGGGCTTTCCTGACTTCTAGCTTATACATTTTTGTAGCCTCCCTGTAAACGCCCTTACTCTCATCTCAGAAATCTTTCCTCCACTGCCTCTCTGATTGTTTACGTTTTAGTTTCAATTCTCTAAGCTTAGGAGTGTACCATGCAATGCTCTTAGGGCCCTTCTTAATGGTAATCCATTTCTTCGGAGACACCAAATCCAGAGAGGCTTCAATCCATTGGTTAAACTCATGGTTGGCTAGATCTGGATCGGCTTCCAATACCGGATGGGTATTGTTAAGAGTACTAACCCATGCCTCGATGGAAAGCTTGGACCAGTTACGGCTAAGTTTCTTAACTGGCTCCAGTGGTAGATCACTGATCAACGGAGACCATGAAAAGGATATTAAATAATGGTCAGTCCAAGGTAATGGAACAGGATTCTCCACTATTAAATTATTAATATTGGTAAAAATGGGATCGAGTAAATGACCTTTTAGGTGAGTGGGACTATTCACTTTTTGATTGAGGGAGAGGGCACCTAGGCTATCGATCAGTTCCTCCGCATATGGTGAGGAAATGTCCTCAAAATGGACATTCAAGTCCCCCAATATTGAAAAATTAGACAGGGAACTCACTAAATTAGCTATTGTTTCAGGAAGGTCGTTGTTAAAATGCCCAATTGCTCCTGGCGGTCGATAAACTAAGACCCCAGAGAAGGTGCAAGTCTGCGAGAAACAAATGGCAAACGAAACACTTTCACAATCGGAAATCAGACCAAATCAGTTTTGACCCTGTGCCTCATGGGAACAGTCCAGCCCGAACTGCCAAGCCAGGTCCTCCCTGGACTGGAAACAAGCATCCTAGGACCGGTTTCGGGGTTTCACCCCTCTTCAGCCAGGATAACTTGATTCCAGTGGCATGGAGAGCACGGGACCCACGTCTGGGCATACCCGTCTCACTCGGGGTGACAAATGCAAAAACAACAGTTGATGGACAGAATGCAGAACAATGCCATACATTCACCCCAGTACAGAGATCTGGGCCTAAATCCATCGTTTCATTGTTTTCATCATGATGAGTGGCCTGCAGACATGCTCATCGTCATGCAGTGTCACTTGCATTGTCAGTGGGGCTCACGGATCCGCAGCTTTGGTGGGTTCAGCACATGTGCATGGGTTTGTTGTGAGATTGGTGATGTGTGGGGTGGGCCCCCTCTGGGCACATTTTGGACGGGGGACTACTTGCTGTTTCTATGTGTGCTGCAGTATGGCAAGGAGATCAGGGACATGATCCAGAGTCATTGTGGTTGTGCAGTGTGCTATACTTCATTGTGCATGTGTGCCATTGTGCCCATCTCCCCCCGGACCCCCAGTCCCTGGTGGTTACTCACCCTGTTGCTGTTGTGTCAGGTCATGTTGAGCAGTGTCCGGTCCCCCGACTCCTGCCACCGTCTCCACACTGATGACTGTGGACACCATTTCCTCCATCTCATCCAGCTCCTCCTGTGGCGCAGGACTCCCACCCCCAGTCTGCATTGCTGCTTTGCGGTTGTTTGCGAGTTTCAGCTTGGTTTTGCGCTTCACGTCATTCCAGCGCCTCTTGAGCTCTTCCATTGTCCTCCTCAGCACTCCGACTGCATTCACCTTGTCCAGGATGGACTGCCACATTGTATTTCTGGTTGCCAATGACACAGTGGAGGTGACGAACAGTTGTTGATGGTGTTCGACCACCTCCGTTATCAGGATCCTGTTTTCCTGCGGACTGAACCGCGTCTTCCTCTTCTTCTTCTCCTTGCCCTTCCCTGACCCCGAGGTCCCAGGCTGGTCCTCCGTGGGGCTTGTGGGGTTTGGGTTGTCCTCTGTACTTGCTCCGGCTACCTCCATTGTGCTTCGCAGTTGTTATGTTTTTTTTTTTTTTATTTGCAGCTTTTATGGTGATTTTTCCCGCCTGACGTGGGAATTGCAAGCCTGGCGCTGCTTGTCGCCGATTTTTCGATTGTGGTTGGGCCCATCGCAACTTTTTTCACGTTCGGGTTTCCTTTTTTATCGCGTCGCGGTAGTTGTATCGCGGACATTCGAGGCGTTATCGGGAAACTATCGCATGTTACCGCCGTGTTGGGAATACGACGTTGACACAGAGTTATTTTCCCGCGATAGACGGCAATATGAAAAATTGCGTTAGCCTAGTTTGGCGATGTTTATCACATGTTCTTGAGAATATCCCCCTAAATGCACTAACTGGGAGCAATACTGGGTTAAATGCAGTGCTTAATTCATAAAACAATTAGTGCTTCTGAAGTCCGCGGGCGGTGCTGAGGGTCGGGTGTCGAATACCAAAGCTGCATATTCTGGATTTCACCTCATTCCTCTTTGTCTCACTGTTTCAGATTCTTTTTCACCACTGTTTTCTCTCTTTGTCACTTTTTCCATCTTTTTCTTCCTCCTCCTTCGTACCTTTGGGCTTATGTCTTTCTTGTTCTATTTCCACGTCTGAAATTGAGCACTGGTTAAATGAGTTGATTTTATGCACTGCAGGTGCATAAAACAGTTGCTCTGCTCTGCACTGATGCAGTGAAGCCCATCATGCCCCTTCGAATGACAGCCAATACTTCGTATGACCCTGGGCAAATAACTTATGGCCTGATTTAGAGTTTGGCAGACGGGTTATCCATCACATTTTTGACAGATATCAGATCCACCTTATTTCGAGTGCGTTATATTCTACGTTCTTGCAAATAATGCAGTTGAGATATCCATAACCTTTAGTGACAGAGTAACCCGTCAACCAAATCTCTAAAGCAGGCCCTTAATCTCCCTCTGCCTAAAAAGAAAAATATGTGTAACATAGCCAGTTTCTGTTGTAAAGTGCTCTAATACCCATGGGCAAGGTATGCACTCTAAACAAAACTGCGATTAAAAGTGAACTACAAGATAATTCCAGCTAGTTGTCTGCAAAGCTGCTAAGATTTCCTCTTCCAAGTTTCCTGTAAATGTTGGGACTGTTGTGATTATCTTCCAGAGCTGACACATGTTTTTGCAATGGAGATTTTCACGTTAATATCAGGACTTTTGAACCGCTTTAAATTAGTTCTGAGAAAAGGCTAGTGATATCCATCCAGTTTCAAAGCTGCAAATGAAAGTCTTAAAGATAACTCGTGAGATACCAGCAATCTATTTTCCATGCCATCTAGCGCTCAAGAGGCAATATGACTGGTTTGAATGGAAAGGCCACACAAGAACGTATAAAAAGAAAAAGTCGTAAATTCTCCCAACTTGAGGTTGAACAATAATGTGGAGCAATAAAAGACTTCGCTGATGTAATAAAAACATCACATACCCTTATTAGATTCATTTAATTTCGACACATTTTGCAGCTTCACAAACCTGAAGAGTTTGTAACCCTCGGAGAACATTGCCTTCATTAGCTTTCGCTTGCCTCCGCACATGAGCTCTAGCTTGCAAATGATATTGTTCTCTGCAAGGTTCTTGGAGCCATCCTACTACTTACCATTTGTTGGCTTCAGTGTCACTCTCATTTGCTGCCTTCTAATTGTCAAATGCATGCTGGCTTCACTTCCTCTTCTTTCGTGTGGAGCATGGACCAAAAACTGTTTGCTTCATCGTAATTAGCGCCATTCCGCTGCGCGTGCTGTGAATGAGGTATTATTTTCCTTGTTTTCTTTCTTCTTCGTGTTGTGTTGCTTCTTTTTTCTTTCTTCTTCCCGTTGTGTTGCTTTTCTCCCCTCCGCCCCCCGGTGTCCGTGTTGCTTCTTCCCACCCCCACCACCTCGAAGATGGCTTAGGACTGAGCAGCTGACTGGAGGTGGCTGGACAGTGGGTCCTGGCTGCCAAGTAACAACACAATCAATGAAGACTAACTTGGCACCAAACCCAAAGATAAGAGCCACAGGAGGGAATGTAAACTGATGCTTATAGAGTTTCAGGGGCCTGGTCCAGCTGCTTGAATCCAGCGCCAGATTCCGGACCTGTTCAGGCAGTTTAGAGCAAGAAACAAACCTGTTAGATCCTGGCCATCCTTAAACCTGCCTCCAGATCTAGCCTTTGTGTTCAAGAAAGCATATTGATCTGAACACCCCAGTGCATATTCTATTCTAGACCATGGTATCGCTCTAATAGAGGTATAGAGTGCAGGAAGACATATGGTCCATAACATGATACTGTCTATGAAGACTCAAATCCTGACTAGTCATAAAAGTGAGGGACAAAGACCAACAAATTGATACGCCATGTTGTAATTCCTATACACCAACTTAGATGTAAAACTGCACTCATGAAGTTTGCAAAATGATTTAAAAGATGTATGTAAGATTTAAAATTACACCTTTATTACTCCAATTTAGTTTTTGAGAGTAATGTTGGGACTAATGTTTACCAGTGCTCTAAAGCACACTAAGGCCAGATGTCCTAAGGGGCATATTCACAAGGACTTATCGGCGAGTTATCGGCACTTTAGCGCAGCAAAAGTGGCGATAGAATTACCGCCCCTTTCGCAAGCTGGTGCTAACTGCCTACATCACCACATAACCCGCAATAGCTGCCGCAAAAAACATCGCCACCGTTGACACCGCCAACTAAGGCTAATGAGATGCAGAATAGGCGTGTCCGTGCAAAAACACACGAAAAGACAACACCGCGCGATTCTCTACGGACAGCCAGATCTGCGATGCGAGGCAAAAACAGGCGATAAGCCGCGGTAGCAGCAGGGATTTAACACCTGCCTTTTGCTGGTGCTAAGCAGGACGACTACCTGCACCACAAAAGGGAGCCCAGCCCAAAGCCACACCTGAAGAACAACAGATGCCATGGAGCCACTGCCCATGCAGCTCGGAGACCCCTGAGGCCCACAACACCAAGCGCCACCACCCCCAGGACCCCCCACACTCCTGGCCCCCCCTCCGGCCCACCCACCCCGGACGAAGATGTGCCAAAGCAAATTACGAAATCACGAGAAAAATAAGAGCCTGATGTCGCACAAATACAACAACAAACCTACATGTGTGGTCAGAATAAGGAGAAACAAACATACAACTTAGAAATCACACAACAGAACTTTATTAATACACAACAGAAAACAACAATTCTGAAGAGTCCATGCGGATCCATTCCGGACAATCTGGAAGTCACAGCCTGCAAGAAACAATCAGAGATAAGAAGGCATGTCATGCGCTCATCAAAGGAAAGAGATAGAGAGAAAGAAAGAAAGAAAGGGAGCGAGAGAAAGAAAGGGAGAGAGAGAAAGAAAGGGAGCGAGAGAAAGAAAGGGAGCGAGAGAAAGAAAGGGAGAGAGAGAAAGAAAGGGAGAGAGAGAAAGAAAGGGAGCGAGAGAAAGAAAGGGAGAGAGGGAGAGAGACCGCTGCCCATGCGCACCCCGGCCCCACTGCTCACCTTCCGCCACCGGTGTGTCTCCAACCACGTGCCAGTGCACGCTCCGAGCCCGGGACACGTAACCTTGGCAGCCTCCACATCACGCGGCCCACTAGGTCACACACCTGAATCTGGGTCTTGAGTTCGGAATGGGAGAGTCCATTACAGTGCACACGTCATCATCGCAGGCTGCACACCCGCTCAGCTCCATAGGTGCCACTAACTCTGTGAACCTTGAGGCAACGCCACGTGGCGGTAGGCCTGTGTCGCACGCAGGCTCCGGCCAACACTGCAATCCACCAGGTCCCCTATCTGAAACGAGTACACAACAGATAATTGCAGAGTCCAAATCATTGCACACGGCATCATCGCCTGTCCGCCCCTGCACACACATGCTGCTGCACCACAGCCCCTCCCACCGCCCAGCGGTGAATGTCCGCCCCGGCGCACCCAGGCCCCACTGCTCACCTGCTGCCACCGGTGTGTCCCCAACAGGGCACACCACGTGCCTGTTCCAAGTCCAAGGCCCGCAGCCTTGGCAGTCCCCACATCATGCGGCACCCCCCTGCGGTCCAGCAGGTCACACACTTGATACTGGGTCTTGAGTCAGAAATGTCAGAGACCATATCAGTGCACACGTCATCATCGCAGGCTGCACACCCGCTCAGCTTCATAGGTGCGACTAACCCTGTGCAACTCAAGCCAGCGCCACGTGGTGGTAGGCCCGTGGCGGCCGCCGGACGTCGGGGGCGACTAACCCTGTGCGCCACAAGTCATGGACCCTCCATGCTTGAGCCCTGTTGCGCGTACGTCGTCAGATCACCTTCGGCAGTGGGGAATGTGACGTTGCAGGCCCCTTTTATTGGCGGTGTCACATGGCCCGTGACGCATCTCCTGGATGGGTGTGGTGTGTGTGCAAACCTGCCCTCAGGGAGTGGCCGTGGCATGCTGGCAACTAGAACAGTGACCAGCAGATCCCAAGCGTGGAATCCTGGGACATGTAGCTATGTCATCCCCCCTCGGAGCGTAAGCGCAGTGGTCAGGCCTGGCGTACGCTGGACCTGCGTCGGGCGTGCAAGAATGATCCCGGGGCTGTGTGCGCTGGTTCAGTCCTTGTCCGGACAAGGAAGTGACGAATGCGTGTGTCCCTGATGTTGTGACTATGCCGCACGGAACGCAAGGGGCAATGTAGCACCCTGTGACTCATGTCCCACGACATGTGCAACATGGACGTCAGGGGGAATTACTGACCCAACACACATCCACACTCACATACTTAAATGATCGAAGACATGACACAACTGTGCATTAGTGAATGATTTATTGTCATCCAGTGGAGTGTTGCGCTGTGGCCTCTGGAGGAGATCCAAAGCGCTTCTTCAGGACCAAGGTGAGTTTAAATAAAGTATCACTAGCGGCGGAGACAGAGAGAGGCATGCAGGTGGAGCAGCACAGCTGAATGGGAGAACCTTCCCATCGGCCCTCACTGATCTCATGAGGCCATAATTATAGAAAAAAGGGAGACGCTACTCCTTTCCATCAACCTGGCGGCACTGAAAAATTTAGGCCGCTAGTGATACTTTATTTAAACTCACCTTGGTCCTGAAGAAGTGCTTTGGATCTCCTCCAGAGGCCACAGATAGCGCGAAACATGTCGACCACTAGAGACACCCACTAAGGACTCATAACTAGCTCTGAGGGACATAATATCCCACTAGCAGCACCACACACCTTTTACTAATGACCGAGGGACCACTCTAATAAATAATAGCCACTCTCCCTCCAGTCATTTTTTAACACACTAGTTGAGACCTCACTTCCACTCACACGCACGCACCTAACGGCTTGTTTCATCAAAAGATCTCTGAAAAAGAGGCCCTTCGGGGGACCCGTAGGGCATTGCAGCGCCGGCCCGACGAGGAGCAAAAAGCCCAATGATGAAGCATGACATCCTTCGGGGTGTGTGAGGGCATCATGATGAGGACACACTGTCCCCACACATAGAGTAGCACAGGACACCTTTTCCTTTTTCTTTCTCCACTTCGAACTCTCCTCTTAAGGAACAGTGACCCCCCTTTATATACCAGTTACCAATAGGGAGCAAGGGTCACTGGACCTAACAATCAGCTCCCACCGTCCCCCGTCCCCCCCCTCTTTTTGATAAATAGGACATGTTTGTACAGGCATTGGACAAGTTCACATACAGACTGCATGACGAGGTACATTGTGGCTGTGTAGGTGGAGATGCCTGTTGGATGCGGGACAGTTGACATTTCAACAGCATCAGGGATGTGAGGTTGTACTTGTGCAGTTTCATCTCACATACCCCTGCTATGCCAAATGTAATTGGCCAGTATCTTCACACAAGCGGCAGCAGTTCCGCCCTTTGTCCTGTTGTTCACGTGTTGCAGTTTGTCCCACACTGTTGTCTATGCTGCTGTGCTCTAACTGTCATATGTGTGTGCTGCAGTTTAGTGAGGGTCGCACCTGCAGCTCTGAGTCTGCTGCCTCGTGTCCCTTGCAGGCGGTGTGCCTTTGACTTCTGTGTCCATGCAGTGTTGAGACGTTACCAGTCCTGGGTGGATGTGAGTCTTGGTGGGAGTGGGGACTCTGGGGCATGGTTTGTCCGCAGCTGTGTTGTTGACGTCAGGGGTTGATTGTGCAGGTGGATGTGTCAGAGGGTGACCTGCTCCTATACGGATGTGGTCCACACTCAGCCACCTCAGTGTCGTTGAATGCACCATGTCATGGTAATCGGACTGCAGGCATGGTATTCGTCATGCAGTGTCACTTACGTTGTCAGTGTGGCTCACGGAGCAGCAGCTTGGCTGGGTTCAGCACATGTGTATGGGTTGTATGTGAGCTGTGTGATGTGTGGGGTGGGCCCACTCTGGGCAGATGGTCGAGGGTGACGTACTTGGTGTTCCTATGTGTGCTGCAGTATGGCAAGAGGATCAGGGACATGATCCGTAGTCATTGTGGGTGTGCAGTGTGGTCTGCTTATTTGTGCATGTGTGCCATTGTGCCCATCTCCCCCTGTCCCCCCAGTCCCTGGTCGCTACTCACCCTGTTGCTGTTGTGTCCGGTCCTGTAGAGCAGTGTCCGGGCCCCCAACTCCTGCCACCGTATCCACACTGATGACTGTCGACACCATCTCCTCCATCTCGTCCAGCTCCTCCTGCGGCACAGGACTCCCACCTCCAGTCTGCATTGCTGCTTTGAGGTTGTTGGCGAGTTTGCTCTTGGTTTTGCGCTTGATATCAGTCCATCGCCTCTAGACCTCGTCCATTGACCTCCTCTGCACTCCGACAGCATTCACCTTGTCCAAGATGGACTGCCATATTCTATTTCTTGTGCCCAGTGACACGGTGGAGGTGATGAACAGTTGTTGATGGTGTCCTATCACCTCCGTGACCAGGATCTTATTCTCCTGCGGACTGAACCACGGCTTCCTCTTCTTCTTGTCCTTCCCTGTCCCCGAGGGCCCTGGCTGGGGCTCAGGGGGCTTGTGGGGTTCCGATCGTCCCCTGTGCCAGCTCCGCCTGACTCCATCATGCTTCGCTGTTGGTGTTTTTTTGTTTGGTGTTTTTTTAATCTATTTTTATGGTGATTTTTCCCACCTGACGTGTGTGTGTTGCAGGCCTTGCGCGCCTTATCGCGGATTGGCTCATCACGATTGGGCCCATCGCACCTTTTTTCGCGTTAAGGTTTGAATTTTTATCGCAGTCGCACTAGTTGTTTCGCGGACATTTTCTGCATTCGCGTGCGTATATCGCACGGTATCGCCGTGTTGGGAATGCCACGTTGACACAGCGTTATTTTCACGCGATGGGCTGCGATGTGGGAAGTTGTGGTAAGCTATTTTGGCGATGTTTATCGCACGTTCTTGTGAATATACCCCTAAGAGTTTTTGTATTTGCATAGGCTCTGATTTGCAAAATGGGTGTTTGGACAAAATATTGGTTTAAAAATATTGGGAGTCAGAAATATCAGAAATTAAATATTGGGACGCACAAATATAGTGCTGCACAAATATTGTTGACAGGAATATCGTTTTTTGAGGTAAGTAATATTGTTTTCACTACTATAGTGGATACAAATATCGTTTTTCTATTATTTTAATGTGTTTTAGTTGATATATTAATTTTATATGTTACAATTTTTATATAAATGTTATTATTTGTTTTTAAAATGTAGCTTGTAATTTTAAGTGATTTCGAATTTTTAGTTCATTTTTATTAGCAATTTATAGTGCATAGCAGGTTGTTGTGTTTGTAAAGGAATACGGTGGAAAGTTAATTAGGTAATAATTAATTAAGAATTATTTAATACATTTTATTTAATTATATGACTGATATTGATTATGTAATTTATGTAATACTGATTACATTTTGTCATATGTTATTTGCAGGCTGTTAGGTTTGTAGGAGTACCGGGTAAGAAGTTAATCAACTAATTATTAACAAATAATTAATCATTGCTAATTAATTATTTAATTGATGTTTAATTATGTAACTTATGTAATACCTAATTATTTTACCTATATTGTAGTTGCGTGCTGCTAGGTTTGGCGGGGTGTAGAGTGGGAAGTTAATTAAGTAATAATGAACAATTTAGTATAAATTGTTAATTATTTACTTAATTAATTTTTTAATTATAGAAAATATTGAATATTGATTTATCTTACTTATATGTTAGTTGTGGGATGATAGGTTTGCAGTCATCTAGAGTGGGAAGTTAATTACATAATAATTAATTAACAATTAATTATTTATTGTTAATTAAATATTTAATTTATTTTAAATATGTAGATATGGAAAAGTTATTTTTTAGTTAGATTTTAGTTGCGGACTGCTAGGTTTTTAGGGTACAGGGTCGGAAGGTAATTATATAATTAAATAACAATTATTTATTAATTCATAATCATTTGTTTTATTGAGTAGTAATTATGTAAATTGATTGGATTTAGTTAATTGTAATACATATATATGAGTATAGAATGCAGGAAGATATATGATCTATATTGTATGTTAATTAATATTTATTTTTCTACATTCATGGGGTTACTCATATATGTAAAGTGTTTGAAGAAAAGTACTTTGCCAACTCTTCCTTAGACTGCAGTAGGAAAAGTAAAATTAATCTCTTTGCAGTTCAGCACTTTTCACACTGTTGCTCTGTTTGGAGTGGAAATAGTAAATTTTACACCTTTGAAATTCAATGTTTTCCATACTCTTGCACGTACTGGAGTGGGAATTGTGATTTCACATCTGCGAAATCCAGTGCTTTCCCTACAGTTGCACAAACTTGGAATAGTAGATTTTACCCTTCCAAAGTCCAACACTTTCCCTACTGTTACCCTGGCTTCAGTGGGAATTGTACATTTTACCCTTCCAAAGTTCAACACTTTCCCTACCGTTGTGTTGTTTGGAGTGGGAATAGTAAATTTCACCCCTCCAAAGTCCAACACTTTCCCTACTGTTACACAGAATGAAATGGGAATAACAAATTCTACTCCTCGAAAATCCAATGCCTTCCCTACTGTTGTGCTGTTTAGAGTGGGATTAGTAAATTTAACCGCTACAAAGTTCAACTCTTTCCCTACTGTTGTGTAGACTTGAGTTGGAATAATAAATTTCACCCGTCCAAAGTCCGTTTTCTCTACTGTTGCTTAGACAGGAGTGGGAATTGTAAATTTCACCTCTCTGAAGCCCAACACCTTCCCTACTGTTGCACTGACTGGAGTAGGAATAGTAAATCTAACTCCTCTGAAATGCAACACTTTCCTTATTATTGCGGTGACTGGAGCAGGAATAGTAAATCTAACCCCTCCGAAGTCCAACACTTTCCCTACCATTGCATAAACTAGAGTTGGAAAGGTGTATTTAAAATACTTAGGGGCACATTACGATACCCGGCGTAAAAAAATCCGCCAGGCATGGAAGCGGCAAAAATCCGCCCGCACACACCGCCTGAACACCGACCACGCCATTATGAGTACACAAACTGAAAACCGCCATCGGCGGAAAAATCATACAAAATACCGCCCGCCATCGTCCGAGTCGGAGTCAAACCGCCCGCCACGGACGGAAACACGCACGACAACACAAAACCGCCCGCCCTCACGGCCGACACACCGCACGTGAAATTACGATCGCACCGCCATGAGCGCGGAAAAACAACAAAAATACCGCCCGCCAGCGCAAACAACGCCGATGAGAATCGACACGGCAGAAGCCATGGCGCCCACGTACCTGCACAGAAACCATCCGCACACAAAACCAATAGCACACAACATGGCCAACAAGTCCACACAGCAAGGCACGCACAAATACACAAGCACAGTACACATCCCGAAAACACCCCCCGGACAAACAAAAAATACAAAGGCCAGAACCCCAGACACAACACACCTGAAAACAACAGACCATGAGGACACACCCACATAGGTGAGTACAAAAGCAGCACTCCCACAGACCACAACCCCTTGCTACATTGCAAACCAGAGAGGAGAGGAGAGGACACAGTGACACAGCAAGGACAGCAGCACACCACAGAAACGCACACATCACTACCACCACCACCACCACCACCACCACCACCACCACCACCAAACACCGGCACCACAAACCCCCTGCACATTACACAACACACACCGCACCAGCACCACAAACACCATGGCACCACAAAGGATGCCCAAGTTCACGCCCATGGAGCTGACGGTCATGGTCGACGAGATCATCAAGGTGTACCCACAAATCTATGGGAACATGGTCCAGCACACACCACTAGCCACCAGAAACAGAATGTGGACCCGGATCGTAGACCAGGTCAATGCAGTCGGGACCCTGCCCAGGAACAGAACCGAGATAAACAAACGTTGGAATGACGTAAAGAGCCTGGTCAAGAAGAAGGAGGGCAAAAACAGAGAGCTGGCTGCCGTCACTGGCGGAGGGAATCCCGCGCTCTTTAAGACCTTCAAAGCGTGGGAGGAGAAGGTGCGAGTCGTAATCCATCCGGAGATCCTCGCCGGATTAGCAGGGGGAGTGGAGGCTGGTAAGTACAAACTAATGTATACCAGCACACCGCTATGTACACACATGCGCAACCACCATGCCACAGCTCCCAGGGACAAACACCCCCATGTCCAGCACACAATACACAACACATCACACGCACATGCAACAGACACTACCACACACAGGCCAAACCGAACAACTGTAAGATGCGTGGGGACATGTGTACACTAAGCCAGCCACGTAACCACCAACAGGTCCACAAATATGCCAGAAGCGCCACAACGAGCACCCGCCACACCCATGTGTCCGCCACAGCTGCACCAACTGACAAGTAACAGGTAAGTGGCAGGAACACAAAGTGCAGTGGGTCGGAGGGGGACAGCTGAAGTACAACACCCACCAGGCCCCCACTCCCACAGACCAGCAAGGTGGAGCACTCCCCACACCCATGTGTCCGCCACAGCTGCACCAACTGACAAGTAACAGGTAAGTGGCAGGAACACAAAGTGCAGTGGGTCGGAGGGGGACAGCTAAAGTACAACACCCACCAGGCCCCCACTCCCACAGACCAGCAAGGTGGAGCACTCCCCACACCCATGTGTCAGGCACAGCTGCACCAACTGACAAGTAACAGGTAAGTGGCAGGAACACAAAGTGCAGTGGGTGGGACGGTGGACAGCCCAAGTACAACACACACCAGGCCCCAGTCCCACAGCACAGCAAGGAGGAGCATCCCCACACCCCACACCCACGTGTCAGCCACCGCAGTGCACAACGACAGCCGAAAGGCAGACATCACGGTCCACAGCAATCGGTGTCAGTGGGTGTACAGCCACCCCACGACCCACTACACCCCCCACCCCCACAGACCTGCAACATGGAGCACCCCCGCTAAGAGCCATGTGGCATCCAGTACAGTGCACGCACGAACAACTTGCAGGTGGGAAACTGGACAGGGCTGGATTACTGGAGGCATGAGGACCATAACACCACCAACACATGGGACATGTCACGTAGCACACGGACACGCAGCACCGCCCACCGTCACGAACAAGTGAACAATGTGCACACGGACATGAACAGCAGACTCACACCCCACATGACCCATCACAGACATAGCAACACCCAAGGAGCCACGTCTGCATGCACAAGCCACACTGAATATAGTCCCACACGGCAGCCACTGTGCAACTCATCACACACAACCGAAACACCATTGAAGTCCTGTCCATGTAGCCCCCACTGCCTGTCAACCCCACACCCCACAACTACGCCTATGTAAGACAAACAACACTAGACGCAACAGAGCGGAACAACAGAAATGCACACGAACACCACTGAACCCATCAAACTCACAGACACACCATGCACATACAACATACCATCCATCCCATCCGTCAGCCCCAGTCACATGAAAGGCATGTCATCCGCACAGCTGCCACACATACAGCAGTCACGCTAAGACACATGCCCATGACCAACCATGTGCCAGAAGTCAATTAAGCGCACGACACACTGTGAGCAACAACACACAACATGGGCCACACCCCCCGAGCACTGCAGTGATGCACATGGCACAGGGCAGCACGCACACCAAGGAGATGGGACAACTGCAATACGTTGGCTGGCACACAACTATCACTCACTCATAACGATGCGTCCAATGCCATGTCCAGTAACCACAACAGACAGCAAATATGCAGGGCATGTCAGGCATGCACACACCTCAGACCATGCACTGTCATGCTGCCACAACACATGTCACGTTCGGCACCCATGGCTCACAGCATGTACCCCAAAAGCATATCCCCTCCCAAATGCGAATCTGGGGCATAGCCCCCATGTTGCCATATGCGTTCCTAAGCGTTCCATTTGAACCCCAAAAGCATATCCCCTCCCAAATGCGAATCTGGGGCATGGCCCCCATGTTGCCATATGCGTTCCTAAGCGTTCCATTTGAACCCCAAAAGCATATCCCCTCCCAAATGCGAATCTGGGGCATGGCCCCCATGTTGCCATATGCGTTCCTAAGCGTTCCATTTGAACCCCAAAAGCATATTCCATCCCAAATGCGAATCTGGGGCATGGCCCCCATGTTGCCATATGCGTTCCTAAGCGTTCCATTTGAACCCCAAAAGCATATTCCATCCCAAATGCGAATCTGGGGCATGGCCCCCATGTTGCCATATGCGTTCCTAAGCTGTTCCATTTGAACCCCAAAAGCATATTCCATCCCAAATGCGAATCTGGGGCATGGCCCCCATGTTGCCATATGCGTTCCTAAGCGTTCCATTTGAACTCCAAAAGCAAAGTACAAACCAGACCCAGGATGGGCCAGGAGCCCGCATACACCAGAGTCACAATGAGTAGGGGCAAAGCAACACACCCATCGGCATGGCCAATCCGTCCCATGCCACATGTGCACAGCACACAGTCCCATTGCCTAGCACACACACCTACAGATGCCACAGCCACACACTCGCCTCCGGGAAACCCATGTACGAGATTGCACGAACTGCCAATGTCAGACGACTAATACATACTTCGCCAGGTGCAACACAATAACAAATCTCATTCTCTCCACAGGTGACGAACTGCTGGACGCTGGGGATGGAGACAGCAGCCAGCACAGCCAGCCTACAAGCCCCCAACGAGGACACACGGATCTGGAGGATCTGTCCACCTCTTCGGACACGGACCACCAAGCTGGCCCATCTGGCGTGGCAGGGCCCAGCCGCTCCCCAGGACCCCTCCTACCCACCAACCCATCATCCAGGGATGCTGAACAGTCCCAGTCCCCTGCTGCCACTGTCGTTGCGGCCACACCCACGGTCATTGCGGCCACTACCACTGCCGCAACCGCCACCATCGCCGCACCGACCACCACCGCCTCCACCACCACCACGTCTTCGCTGGCACCAGCCCCAGCGCAGGTGGTGGCCCGGCCGACTGGATCCACCCTGGGAGCCACAGCGAGGACCGTGGTGAGCAATGTGGCTAGTGGGCAGGCCGGTGGCAGCAGGACTGGTAGGAGGAGCAGGGTCAGGGAAACGCCAGCCTCCCCTGGGAGCCATGCCCTGCCTCAAATGGACAGAGTCCTTGGGGCCTATGAAGAGGCCCAAGGACAATGGGCCAGGTCTGCTACTGACACGCGGGAGGTGCTGGGGGAGCTGAGGTCCATGGACGCCCATATGGGCCAATTCGTGTCCCGTATGGACCAACTCGTGGACCTCATGGGCCAGCTGGTGGTGGCGGTGGGGTCACAGGCAAGGCCAGCAACACCACCTCCGCCACCACCTGCTAGGGCGCAGGCTCGGGCAGCAGTGTCCACTTCCCCTGCGTCCACAGCCAGTGAGCACACCTCACCCACCACCAGCAGGTCGCCACCACACACCCCCTCCCAAACGTGGAAGGGGCCGTCCGAAGAGGAAACAGATCTCCCGGGAGGACTTCGCACGCTCCAGTCGCAAGTGAGGCAGCCAGCCAGCCTTCCGCCAGCCTTCCTTGACCAGCCACTGCATTGACTTGCTCTACGATCCCACTCCACACAGCCATCTGGATGGCATGTGTGTGTTGGACTATGGACATAGAACCAGTGGGTACACCCTGATCATCACGCAGCCATGACCGACAGCTCATTGTCACTGCACGCACCACTTTTGTCATCACCTTACACACAATCACATGTCACAGTTTGTAATAAATGCACCTTTTTCACTAACTGCTGTTTGTGCCCTGTGTCTTTATTGTACGGAATACAACGGCCACCTTGGGCGGAAAGGCACCTGATGCGTGGCATGGAAATGGAATCCGGAGGGCCTGTAGGGACCTAGGGGTGGGAGACAGAACAGGAGCACATTCAATGAGTGTGTCACACACCCATCACACAGTACATGTCAACAACTACAAGCAATGTACACACATCGCACAGAGCAATAGGGCACAATGCCACAGCCACCAACAGTGGCATACTACCCTGGCCATGGAGCGTTGACACACTGCACGCAGTGAACATACGGCCACCCTGACACAGCACACACACACCTGCATAGATACAGACACATCATCCGTCGTACATGGACACTCACCGTCAAGTGAAGTAGCGGGCGATGAGCTGCTGGCGCACATTCCCAGCTTCCTCCTCTCCGCTGTCCACCTCACTCGAGCTGTCCTGGTCTGCGGGCTGGGGCCCTGGTTGATCTCCGTCATCCACAATGAGGGGGATCTGCTTCCGAATGGCCAGATTGTGCAGCATGCAGCACGCCACCACTATCTGGCACACCTTCTGTGGGGAGTACGCCAGTGCACCCCGGTGCGGTCCAGGCACCTGAACCTGGACTTGAGGAGGCCAAAGGTACGCTCGACCACACGTCTGGTCCTCCCATGTGCCTCATTGTATCGATCGTCTGCTGGGGTGCGAGGATTCCTCAATGGACTGAGCAGCCATGCCCCATTCGGATACGCAGAGTCACCTGGGTGTGAGGGACACAGAGAACCGTTGCTATTCCAACTGGACAGGGGACAGCATCGCACAACCAGCACGCTACACCACTCCACATACTCACCGACAATACAGCCACGATCCTGTTGCAGATTGGCCATCAGTCGTGGCAAGATGCTGTTGCGCATTATGTGTGCGTCATGGGCCGAGCCTGGAAACTTTGCACACACGTGGGTGATCACCATGTCCGCAAGGCACACCACTTGCACATTCAGGGAGTGCGTGTGCTTCCTGTTGCGGTACAGGTGCTCAGTGGCCTGTGGTGGAACAAGGCCAACATGAGTGCAGTCAATGGCTCCCACGACGTGTGGGATTCTGCCAAGGGCATAGAATGCACCCTTCACTGCCGCCAATTCACGAGCCCTGGGGAATCTGATGTACCTGTTCCGGTACAGCATCATGGCTGCCAGTACATCCCTCAGCACCTTGCTGAACATGGGCTGGGACATCCCTCCTCCACTGCCCACTGTGTGCTGGAATGACCCAGTGGCGAAGAAATGCATGGCGGCCATCACCTTAGCCGTGGGGGTGACAGCAGTCGGATACACCCTGCGGGGACGGAGATGGGGCTCTAACATGGCACACAGTCGATGCAGAGTTGGCCTGTCCAGCCGAAACTTCCTGATTACCTCTGTATCGTCCATGTCCGCCAGCAATTGGTATGGGCGGTCAATGTTCGGTCTCCGCCTGGGTTAAATGGCAGAGGACACATGTCAAAGCAACACGGCACATAGCAATTTCGCATACACATCACTGACATGACTGAGCAAGCACATGAGCCACAGCCCAGCTGTCAAGCTGGGACGGCACGGCCACAATACACTTACACAGGTCTCCCAACAATGGCAATGGCAAGTGAGACATACCACTGCCATGTGCATGCACATGGGGATCTAGGCCCCAATGACTTGCGGGGCGTGCTGATGGGGACTGACTGCATATTCGTCAAGCGGCAACGCCACGGCAACATGAGTGTCTGCTGAGCATGGAACTGCTTCCGAGGCTGGATGAGTATGGCACACGACGACGACGATGTGGGCACGGGCTGAGCGGCCAATACAAGTGGGACCTGTGGCACGAGGGGATATGAGACAGTAGTAGGTGTCAGCACTGCACCCTATGTACAGCACTGTACGGATCACAGCTCCCGAAACATTGACTGGTGTCCACATTGACAGCCCCATGCCAAGACGGCTGTGTGCTTGCAGTCACACGTCACAGGTGAGAGGTTACATTGCACGTGCCAGGTGGCAGTCGTACATAGTGGGAGCTGGCATGTGTGTGCATGTGTCTCCTGTTCAGGATCCACCAGATGGGCGCTGACTCTGTACTGACCATTGGACACAGCATGTTCCGTGGAAGGCTTGTGTGTGTGGGATGGTGGCACTGGATGTGCCTCCGTTGGGGGGGCCATGCACAGGGCGGGTACGTCGATGATTGCGCATTGTTGGTCACGGTGGGTGCACCAGCTAAGATGTGTTGCCCTGTGTTCAATTCCTATGTCCGCATGATGATGGACTGTGGATGTGGGCAGACTACACATTGGTCGATGTGCTGTCTATATGCATGTGCCTTCACACCAGGCACAGCTGCCCCTGCACATGTGACCCCTGCTGGACTCGCTGCTGGGTCTGTGGAGCTGATGCACCTTCTGCGCGTGGGGCGGACAGCTCTCCTCACTTCCCTCATTGCGCATGTCATGTCTTTGCCGCAGGTGACATGGATCATGGAGGGCCCACATGTACGCGTGGGTAGGCTACACATGATTGTTCACTGGTCGCCACCCCCAGTCAGTGTTTCGAATGGGAAGGTTGTCGTGCTGGTGGTATGTTCGATGTGGCGGATGGGCGGGCCTAGGTGCGGGCTTACATTCCGGACATGGGGGGTAGTTGGATTGGCGACTAGTTGCAGTACACACGGGACACGTCTCTTCCTTTCCACATCTGGGTCATCCCTTGTACTAACTGACAGTGATACAGTCATCTTCGCCCCAGCCCTCATGTCCTCCCTCGCCCCCCAATATGCATGCTCACCTGCGAGGCTAGCGCTTGCACAGGCAGCCCCAAGCTTGCACCAGAGAGGGCAAGGAGTGTATGTGTGGGTCCAGTTGCACGAGTGGGCTGTCTCAGGGTATGATGTGTGGCGGGACGCCGTCCACCTGCGTGGTGCCCCAAATGGAGACCCGGCCTGCATGGACTATGCATCACAGTCTTCGCCTTCCGGATCCGCCACCTGCGACACCCAGTGGCTGTGGCTGCCCTTGCGGCCATGCCGCGTCCGTCTGTGGCTGATGGCCCACACATTCACTCTTTGGCCTCTCTGGGGAGGGCTCAGGGGTGGTGGCGCACGCGCTTGCACTTAGTCGCAATGGCATGTGTCGTGGTTGGTATGATGGGCAATGGATGGGATGGTGCGAGCCACCTCCCGTGACGTCAGTGCTGCTCGTGCTGTGGTGCGTCCCCCTACACTTCCATTTGACTTTTGCCATGCTGGACGTTGAGGTTCTATTGCCTGCGTGATATGACCAGGAGGAGCGCGAGGAGACCTCTCACACACCATGCTCCACTGCCATCCCGTGCCCTGTATCGCCTGTGCGGATTGACTATGTTGGGGTTACACCTGGTCGACTGGGGCTGTGTGTGCCTTGTCAAGGGGCATGGCGGGCGCACAACAGGATCCAGCTCGTCCACAGAGGGTGGGCTGAGGTGCGCCTGGTACCGCTTTGTACGTGTGCCCGGCTGCTGTGCACACACGTGTTCACTCCCCCCGACAGGTGTCCTCTCACAATGCCCAGGGAAGCGGTGGTGTACTGTTCATGACCCCTCCCAACACGGCGTGCTCCAACTTGGCATGTGCGCATCTACCCGTCGCACCCACCCACCTGAGCACTGCGTCCATACGACTTCACACGA